>VYZX01021417.1:69812-182184 GCA_013401335.1 Brachypteracias leptosomus | reverse complement strand
TTCTGTCACCAGGGCACCCTCCCCGTTTATCAGTGGGCCTACATTGCCTCTGGTGTTAGTTTTATCTGCTATGTATTTGAAAAAGCCCTTTCTGTTGTCCTTGACCCCTCTCGCCAGGTTTAATTCTAAGGAGGCCTTAGCTTTCCTAGTTGCCTGCCTACACCCTCTGACAATAGCCTTATACTCTTCCCAAGTCGCCAGCCCCTCCTTCCAAGATCTATAAACCTTCCTCTTCCACCTAAGTTTATCCAGCAGTTCCCTGTTTAACCAAGCAGGTCTCCTGGCTCCTTTCCTTGACTTCCTACGTGTCGGGATGCTCTGATCTTGAGCTTCATAGAAGCAGTCCCTGAATGCTACCCAGCTATCTTGGGCCCCTTTACCTTCAAGCAGCTTTGCCCATGGGATTTCCCTTAACAATTGTTTGAAGAGGTCAAAGTTGGCCCTGCTGAAGTCCAGGGTAACCCTAACAGCTTGCTTCTTCCCCAGAATTGTTTGAACATAATTTATTTTTTACTTGCTTGTTCTATGCCTGTGGCTTGCAACAGTTTAGTCTCCTGAGGACAGCCTGCTAAAGCCTAAATTAAATTCTTGGGCTCTAGATAGGCATATCAGGGTAGTGATAAGTGCCTGGGAGATAGATTAGATGGTCTTGTCAGGCATTGTGCTTCCCTGGGCAGGCTATTCAGATTGTACTTGTGAGTGTCCTGACTGGTGTTGTTCACAGAGCTGTTTCACAGCTGCTGCAAACTGTTTTATGAATGTTTCCAAGAGCAGTTCCCCGTGGCACTTGCTGCTCTCAGACTGCTGAGGCTCACATCACTAGTACCTTATTTGGGGCAGATAAGCAAACAGGGCCTCCCTGTTTGTATTGTGCTTTCACGTTGGTACCATTCACATTTTGTTTCCGTATCAAGGGCCCATCTAGGACTTCATTGTTAATGTACCTGCTTCTTTCTTTCAGCCCATCTTCTTACTAATGCTGCTTCTACTTAATTCAGCAGAAAATTCTTCTGACCAGAAGGAGGAGATCTTCTGTAGGCTAAGAAGTAGTTTGTCACAGGTGCGTTTTATGTCTGGTTTCTAACCTGTCCTCTTACTTCTCCTCTTAGGCGCAGGGACCTTTGCTCACAGCTCAGACAGTGGCAGCTGAAAGTCATAGATAATGTTAAGAGGGGTCAGCACAAGAAATCACTGGAGAAACTCTTCCAGGGTTTCAAGCCAGCTGTGGAAGCCTGTTACTTCAACTGGGAGGAAGCTTATCCCATACCTGGGATCACATATAGCAGCACTGACAAGAAGAACTCGTTCTGTTGGGTAAAGGCCATCCAGCAGAAGAGCTGCCGGTTGCAGTGTGCAGAAACTGCCTGTGAGGCTGGTAGAACCCATGGACAGGAGCCCGGGGGACCATGTCTGCAGCCTGGGGACAGGCCGCGTCCCTCTCCCCAGGAGCCAGCAGTTCGTCCGAAGGAACTTACTGGGAAGCGGAAAGTTGTCTCTGAAACGCCACAGAGGGTTCTGAGACGACTTTCAGTAGAAGGTGATAAAACTGTGTATAAGACTGCAGTGGGCAAAGCAAAGTTGCCAGTGGGCAAAGGCTTGACCAGCAAGCATAGTGGGAAACGCCGTATGAGCAGTGAAGACAGCTCTTTGGAGCCGGACTTGGCAGAGATGAGCCTGGATGACAGCAGCTTGGCTCTGGGGGCGGAAGCCAGCAACACATTTAGTTTTACAGAAAGCCCATTGAGCAGGAGCTACCGGGACACCTTTGAGGAGGATGGTGGGGTGTACTTCTCTGAGGGACCTGAGCCCAGTGTCAGGAACAGTTCCATGGCCAAGAAATCACCCAAGGATCCTGTGGGGGAAATGGGTAGTGGTGATGATGACCTGCCTTCTGCAGATGAGAACAGCGGTGCTGTGAGCTTAAAGCCAGAGGAAGTGGGAGAAAATGGTGCAGCAGGGGGAGGGGATGATGGAGAAGAAGATGATGATTACCAGGTATACTATCTGAATCCACAAGAGGTAGCCAAGGAAGACGATGACAAAGCTGAAGGGGGAAATGAAGACGAGCAGGATATATTTGCTGGAATAAAGCCTCTGGAGCAGGAGAACCGAATGGAGGTGAGCTGCATCTAGTTCAAAACACTGTTTTGCATATTGTACACACCATGGTCTTGCCACCCTCATAGCTGTCACACTTTATCTAGTATGCTGTCAAATAAAGTGCTTAATTATAACGTCATCATAACATAACATATAAGGTATCTATAGTCCTCATGCAGTGGTATCACACATGTCTTATTCCCACAAGCTTGGCTCCCTGTTTCTGTGCTAACTTGAAGTTTGTTCCAGTTTTAGCTGGTCCCGTCTCACACTCCAGGATTTACAAATGTAGGCAAATAGTGTGTGCTGTTGACCTAGTCTTACTCTTGGAAATGGCAAAATTGAGTTGAAATTAAAAGTAAGTAATACTGAAACACGTCCAGCAGGAAGAATTTAAATCCAACCACGTAAGCAGAGATTCTCTGGAAAGCCACAAGCAATCTAAATGGACTGTGTCACATTCCTGGAATAACCTCAAATTATGTTTAGAACTTGCACCTGTATGAGCTAAAATGGAGACACGTGGAAATAGTTATAGTCAGTCAGTTTGGTTTTTAGTTTTGTTTGTTATTCTCTGATAGCACTTGGAGGGAGGATGGGACTTAAAGATGGAAGAAAAGGCTTTTTATGTCAGTCCTTAAAGAAACGGTGGTGAGGGTGCAGGCAAGGAGAATTCTGAGAACACCTAGTGCTGAAGTTTATTATGAATTGTGTTTGAAGAGTCTTTGTGACAAGCGGTTTGAGCAGAGTAGCTCCAGCCTGGAGGAATGTGGTTTGAATATGACCATCTGTTCTTTCTTGCAGATCCTGTTTGCCTGTGCAGAGGCCCTGTATGCACATGGATACAGTAATGAAGCGTGCCGCTTAACTGTAGAGCTCGCCAGGGACCTACTGGCCAACCCTCCAGATCTCAAAGTGGAGCAGCCACCAACTAAGGTATGGGGAGAGCTCTTGTCTAGTTTTAGGGGTAGAGAGTAAGTTAGAAGGAATATGTGGGATGGATACAACAGCATTCTCAGACATTTCTCATTTGCTATGATTTTGGGCCCTTCACTGATGCTTCCTCTGGGTTCAGCTTCTCTGGATATCGTTAATATGTCTGATTGCTGTGCATGTGTGGGTGAATGAAAGGGAGAAGGTAAGTAAGAGCCCGTTCAGCAGGACTTGAATTCTTCAGAAACTTGCACTTAGTTAAAAGCTTCTTTACTTTTCCTTATGCTTCAGCAAAAAGCTTGGTTTGTCTGTTAAGTGCTGGGGCCTTGGCTGTGGGCCCTGAGTTGGAATTGACCCATGGATGAGTCACAACCCAACAACATGTTTTGTTCCCCAAATGGTTCCTCAAGGCCCCAGAGGCAGAACCTGGCCCACCTGTATGAGGCACTGCCTTCCCCCAGGTGATCATGGTTGGGGTGGTGGGTGAGGCCAGAGCTATATTAACCAGGAACTGACCAGTTTGAGAGAAGAAACAAGAAGCTGATCAGTTTGAAGAGAGTTCCTGTTGTGGCCAGTTGGAGGAGGTTCTCATTGGGGGCAGCTTGCTGAGCTCTCTCTCAGTGGTGTGTTTCCCCTTGGCTAATTCGAGATGGCAAAGAGCAAACAGATGAAGAATAAAAGATGAAGATATGTTTCCTGTTTGAGATGGAGAAGAGCAAACAGATGATGAAGTTATGCTGAGTTTGGTGTTGGCCAGAGGAAGAAGAGAGCTGGCAGCACAGTCTGTTAAAGGCTGCAGCTCCTGTAGTCAATCTATTTTAAATCGATTGAACAAAACACCCTATTTAACATCAGTTTCAAAGGATTTTTCATTTAAGAGATACCTGCTGCTGTGTGCTATGAGATTATACAGCACCCATAAGAAGTCTTGGGGTTTTTTTGTGCAGCTTTGTGCAAGTGTCCTTGTTTCTTGTGATTCTCTCCAAAACTGTAGTCTCCTATTTCATAATGTGCACCACTGGAAATGTTAGAAGTTTTGCTGCTTCAGGATAGAGGGCTCGAGAGGAAAGAAATAAGCATAAACTTCTGGAAAATCACTTGTAAAGGCACTGAACAATACTGAACATACTTTGTTGTATGAAAGGGACAGACATGCAACATCTGCCTGCACAGCTTCAGTCCAATAATGGACATATGCCTTACCAACATATTTCTATTGTGTTGTGCTAGGATGAGATAGGGGAAATAATGATGTTCATCGGATGGGATTTGTGATTCCTCAGCAAAGAGAATAAAATTTAAATGTGTTTTATTCTTTCTTCTGTCTACTAATTATTGCAAAGGGTAGGAGGACAAGCATAGAGTAATTTAGGATGTTTAGACAAGTCCTGTGACAAATTCCTCCTCAAACAGGGCAAAAAGAACAAGGTATCAACCAGCAAACAGACATGGATGGCAACCAACACCTTGTCTAAAGCTGCTTTCTTGCTGACTGTGTTGAGTGAGCGGCTGGAGTACCACAACCTGGCCTTCCGAATAGGAATGTTTGCTCTGGAGCTGCAGAGACCACCTGCCTCTACAAAGGCTCTGGAGGTATGAAACATCTCAAAAAGGCAGTATCCATAAGCAACATTGTTCTACTTGAATAATTTTTCTCCTGTGTTTTCCATTTAAACTCCTGATGTTTGGTTATGCTTATATATGTTTCCTTAACATTCATTGCAGTGGGATAAATGGATTGTGTGCACATCTCATTAGCTCATGTTGACCTGCCAGGAAAATTATTAGAAATAGCACTTCATCTGGTGTTACCTTCATTGACAGGAAGCTCAGACCTCATGTGTCAGCAAGCCTTTGATTTCACACAAAGCTACAGGCTTGAAAATATCTAAATGAGTACAAAATCTTTTATGAATTTATTATTTTGGTCAGAACAGCTTACTTTGTATCTTAAATTCATTTCCAGTTTGCTTGGCTAATCTGGGGAAAATAAAGCCATTTGTAAATGGGTTTGTCCATATTTGCATTGATGAAATGGTTTGAAATGTATTCCTTAGGGTGAATTAGTGCAAATGTTACATGTTTGAAAATTGTTACTCTTCTGATTAACTCATTTGTTGGCAAGTGAACATATGCACTGTGCAGGCGTGTAATTTTGGACGCTGCTTGATTACTATTGGGCTTCCTGTTTAGAAAAGAAGTGTTCAATTAAGACCTTGTCTGTGTGATTTGCAGCCACCTTGCTTTTCACTGCAGGGTTGTGCAGTCCCTGGAGGTGTGTATTGTTGCTAGGAATCCACCAGCTACATTTGTTACACTAATTATCTGTACTTCTTAAGGTCTGATTAGAAGATTTTGAGATTAGCAGTCACTTGCTACTTAAAAGAAAACAATAACTTTCACATGTTATGAATGGAGAGAATGCAGAAAGGGCACAGAGTAGTAAAATGTAATGATCTTCATCCCGGGTGGTATGGGTGCCCATTCTTCTGCTACTCAGTCTCCATTGTCTTGACTGGATATATTGCTTAACATAGCATCCTTTTTTCCTGCAATTAAGAGTAACCACCTTTTCCACTGACTTATCCAGTCAAACACTTCTACTGATTATATTCTTTGAAAGCTGATGCATTTTTTTCTGTATGCAGCTCAAGAGTGTTAATTTGAATTTTAAAAAAAGTGTATAAATATGAGACAAGACTTGTACTAGGTTTGAAATTCCGTGTTCAGTGTAGAAATAATGGTAAAGGTCACTAGGGTGCGAAGTGTTGCTATAATTTAATGATCCCGTTAAGAACAATTTATGTACTTTATGTGTAGGGAAAAATGGTCTGCTGCCCACAGGACTCGTGTTGATGATAGGTTCTTCTGTTTCCTTGTGGGTACTACCAGGTGAAGCTAGCATATCAAGAGTCTGAGATTGTAGCCCTCTTGAAGAAGATTCCTTTGGGCACTAATGAGATGAACACTATCCGAGGAAGAGCTGAAGAACTGCGAGAAGGGACACTGTGTGATTATCGTCCTGTCCTGCCTCTGATGTTGGCTAGCTTTATATTTGATGTCCTGTGCACTCCAGGTACTGTCTGCACTGGCTTAAGCGTATGAAGGGCATGTTTTGAGATGCCAGGTCTTGATGGGTTTTCAGTGAAAAACTGTCCTCCCTATAAGAACAGCCTAATCTTGATTCTTCACTCACTGTTGCTTGCACTCCCCTCCATGTTGCTTTAGAGGTGCTTTGTGCCTCAATGGAACTGTCTCTACTTCAGCTTACATTTGAAAACAACTGGAAACTTACCGAGTTTCAGCACTCTGTGAGTGCTTGTAAAATAGTTATAAATGACTGGCTTTTCTATTCTTATGCTAGTGTATTCAGAGGAAGCTAATGTAAACCTAGTATTTAACAAAGAGCACAACAACCTGGACTGACTTGGTGATATATCTGCCTGGTTTGGAGCCTTCTGAGTTTAGAGAGAGAAGGGTGGGGGGCGGGAATGGACAGTGTTGTGGTTTTGAAACTGGTACAAAGCTAAAAATAGGACCACAGAAAGCCCTGCAAATTCAGAAATCTCTCAGAAATGGCTTTTGCCTCAAGGTCCTCATCTTGAAAGCTGAGCATTAATTCTATTGTCTTCTTCCAGTGGTTTCTCCTACAGGCTCTAGACCTCCAAGCCGTAATTGGAATAATGAAATGCCTGGAGATGAAGAGCTTGGTTTTGAGGCAGCTGTTGCTGCTCTTGGTAAGAATCTTCTGCAAGAAAAGTCTTTCTTCATCTGTGTTCTGCATCCTGCCTCATTTTGTGTAGTGAGAGTTAGTAGTTCATTCCAGTTTGGTAGAGAAAGGAAAGTGCTTGCTCAGTTTGTCAGAACCAGGATGCAGAAGGATTGTACATGCCAGGGTTGAGGTGCCTTTGCAAAGCTGTGAAAAATGGATGGGGATATGGGACAGGAACTGAATGTTAAAGCAGTAGCATGAATTTTAGCTTTTTTCTTGCTCCTTTGTCACAGAAAATGTATTGCCTGGGCTTTAATGGAGATGGAGTTTCAGAAAATGAAAGGCAGTTGTTTCAGAAGAGGTTAGATGGCGATAGTGAAAGACTAGCAGAAGTACTCTCAAGCATCATTGTTCAGGATCTTAGCATAATACTGCATTCTTGCCTCATCAACTTGAGCAACAAAGCAGTGATTATATATATTATGTTGACAATACTCTATACTTGTTTTAAAGCAGCATGCAAAAAGGAATAGAATAGGTTAAACAAAGCCTGTTCTCTGCCTCATTTCTGAAATGAGAAAGATAAGTTCTTCATGGTGTCTGATTGCTTACTTGTAGCATCTGCAGGAACTAGAAAAGTTTGTTACAAGATGGAGTTGTGGGCTTGCCTGGACTCTTCCTGTGGCATATTAGGATCTGGATGTTCTGACATTTGTAACAAGCTTAGTATTCTGGGGACAATCAGCAGCTCCTGTTTATTTGTGACCTATTTTTGAAGGTAACAGAAAAATAGAGGGGAAAAACCCTCTTTTGCCTGTTACATTGAGGTGAATAAAATAGTCTGAGGTATAGATAGTGCTCAGGATGTGGTGTGGTCCCATGGGCTCATTTGTCTTTTCATCCCTGCTTTTCTGGCCTCCAGGCATGAAAACAACTGTCAGTGAAGCAGAACATCCTCTATTGTGTGAAGGCACCCGAAGGGAGAAAGGAGATCTGGCACTAGCCCTGATGATTACTTACAAGGATGATCAGTCTAAACTGAAGAAGGTGAGTTTCTCTTTAAAAGGGGAGAGGGAGATGCAGAGCAAGCAGTGTTTGGGTTTTGGTAGTTTTGCCAGTGAGCATAAGCTGCTGTGTCCTGTACTGATGAGTTACAAGCTATGCTGAGGTATTTATGTTCTTCCACTGATGCAAAATCTGATTGCACAGTGTGCACTGCCCTGGAAGAGGCGCTCTTTCCTTAGATCTCTTGAGGTCCAGTTGGGAGATATGTTCTTGTTGCTTTTAGTGCTTATGCTTACCTGCTAACACAAGTCCTTTGTTCCAGGGGTTTTCAGTACATGCTGCATGTGGTCTAGGGATTGATTCTGTTTTGCTGCAGGGATGTTGGCTTGCAGAACAACTTATCTAGCAAAGCCTTTGTTTCTTAACCTTTCACCTCTTTGATATGTTAATTCAGTCCACCTGTGCCTTGATTGCCCATGCAAGAGAGAGAGTAAAACTCTTCCCCTCCACTCCAAAGGAGGAAAAAAATACCAAAAACTGCTGAAGCTTCAGGGAGGGTTTTATTAATCTTTTATATTTAAAACCCTTACACCCAGCAAGAGTATTATCGTCTTTCTGTCTTCCAAAGGAGAAGCACTTTTGCTATACTCTTCTCCAGGGAATAACAAAGACACTGTGATGTCAGTCATCTGCAAATAAATGCTCTGTCACACTCATGGTGTTCCTTTTGTATGGAGAATGAACTGTAGAAGTGGACAAAGCCATAAAATATGGTCATGCATTATTCCCCATTATGTAGTAAATAAGGACAAGGAAGTGTTATTTTAGGCCAGTAGAAGGCAGTTTCTCAGTAATGGTATGACGGGATTTTTTGAATGGTAAGCACAGAATTTTGATTCTTAAGAAAATCTAATGACTGGCAGAACTAAATAAGTAAAGCCAGTGGCTAATTGGAGTGAAAATGGGAATATTACTGAGTATGAATGAATCTTTGCTTCCCCAGTAATACAGACCACATGGCTCTCAACTGTGCATTGCTGATCTTCAGTGCAGGAAGACAATGACTACTTTCTAGAGAGTAAGACTTACTCTGTTTCTAGAGGATAAGCTTTTATTCCAACAAACAGAATGTATTGTCTACTAGGAAGCTGGTTTAGTACTTTCCCTCTATGTCTTGGTGTAATGTCTGTTCTCTTACCCTTCTGCTAAGCATTTTTTTTTTCTTACTGTTAAAGATTTTAGACAAACTCCTGGACAGAGAGAGTCAAACTCACAAACCACAGACTCTGAGTTCCTTCTACTCGTCCAGCAAGCCTACAGTGGCAAATCAAAAATCTCCTTCCAAACACACTGCCCAGTCCACTGCAGCTATCCAGCAGCTTCCAGGGACTTCTGTCACTCAACAAGCTGCTGTAAGCACTGCAGTCCAGAGCAGTCCTGAGAACTTTGTGGAGAAGAGTACACAGGGTAAGACGTGCTTTGCAAGGGCTATGCTGAAGCCCTTCTGTTACCAGTACAAAACTGGAACTGTCTGTTTTTGTCTGTTTTGGGAAGCAGTCAGAGTGATCATATTACCGTCTGGCTGCTTGGTGGTTACTAGAATGTCTTGACCCTGTCTTCTGTTTGTCTGGATCCATTTTGGCACACATTCTTGTTGCATAGAAATTCAAGATAATTTTCAGGTTTTCCTATCTTGATCCAGTTGTATAACCAGTTAACAAAAACTACTGTGACTCTCAGGTTTGTGTCACAGAGATGTAGGATTTCAAAAAGTTAGATGCTGAGTCAGGTACCTTCATGCAACTAAGATTGCTGAAGGGCATTAGGGATAAGTGCGATTTTCCTCAAGCTGTGCCTTCACTTTGGTAGCTGACATCACATACAGCAGCATTTGGTGGGAAGCAGATGTTCTCTTAACTCTTCCCAAAGAGGTGAGTACTAGCTGAGAATGACTGCAATAAGGTTAGAGTTGCTGAAGTGTTTTTATTCTAAAATTTTTCCATAGATGCAGAAAATTTTCCAGATCTTGAGTTGTTGAAATGGTTTTGACCTGCTATCAGATGACATACTGAAAGAAAACTGAGATAATCTTGCTCACAAATACCATTCATTTTATAAAAATCCTGCATTTTTAAATGTTTTTATCTTTTAAATAGTTACCATCTGGTTTTAGAGACACGGGAACAAATCATAATGTTTATCTTGTCACTGTCCTGTTTATGCAGAGAGCTCTCAGAGGTCTCCCTGTGAGCCAGCTGCAGAGGCCACTGTCTTAAAACAAGAGGGAAAGGTCCCCAGTCGTCTGGCCCTTGGAAACCGAGGTGGATACAATGGGAGATGCTGGGGTTCACCTGTCAGGCAGAAGAAGAAACACACAGGTAGGAACAGGCCAGTTCATACAGCATCTAGTTCTGTGCTAGGCAACCTGCTGGGGCTTCGGTAGTTCCCTTGCTTTCATTCCACTTGTCAGCCTTTGCTGTACTACAGAAGCAGTTGATTGTCTCTGAGGTGTTCGGCATAGAGAAATAGGTTTTGCTCCACAGGTTTCCTGACCCCTCCTGGGGGACAAGTCATCATATATTTCTCACACCAGATATATTCTGGGTGATGGATTAAATATCTCACACCAGATATGTTCTGGAGCTGAATGATTGTTGGACTCTGGGAGAAGAGCTCTATGCTCCTGGGACCAGAAAAAGAATTTGTTTATTTGAGGAGCTGCTGCCTGTCTACATTTTTGTTGGGAAGGGTATAAGTTGGAGGCTGAGGATGTGAAGAACCTGTGTGTAAATTGCGCAGCGTATACGAGAAGGATTTTCTTCATACTCATACAACCTGTGGAACTTGCCTTTGTACGTATATTTGCTTCTTGTTGTTATCCTCTGCTGCAAAGCTTGGCAGATGGAGTTGAGGGGCTGGAATGGCGTGAAGGGGGAAATAAAGATGAATTGTTCTTGGGCTCTTCTGCTTTTTAATCCAAGAACTGCAAAATGACACTGATATCTGTTGCCAAACTGACTGTTTGCAAAGTTGAATGCCTGGCAGCTGTAAGGCTGACTGTCACTGACAGAACTGATCTTATTTGGAACTGTAGGTGATATAAGGTAGGAGTTCACCTACCTGCATTATATTTATCCACCCTAGTGACATGACTGTGTTGGTTCTGGTGTTGTAGGCATGGCTAGTATTGACAGCAGTGCTCCTGAAACCACCTCTGACAGTTCTCCAACACTCAGTCGGCGTCCACTACGTGGAGGATGGGCAACCACATCCTGGGGCAGAGGACAGGACAGTGACAGCATCAGCAGTTCTTCAAGTGATTCACTGGGATCTTCCTCTTCCAGTGGCAGTAGGAGAGCCAGTGGGGGAGCCCGTGCGAAGACTGTGGAGGTTGGCAGGTAAAGAATAATACCAATGCAGAGGCAGCCTCTAGGCCTGGTGTCAGGGAGATAGCACATGTGCATCAGGAAGGACTTCCTTGGGGGAATTTGCTTTGGTTCTTCAGGACCCTAAAGACACGAACTCTGCGCTACAGCTGGTGAACTTATGGTACTTGTTGCTGTCTGAAAGATTCCTCTATCTTTTTCTTCTAGGTATAAAGGGAGGCGGCTGGAGAGCCATGCTCCTCATGTTCCAAACCAGCCCTCAGAGGCAGCTGCTCACTTCTACTTTGAATTGGCCAAGACAGTTCTTATCAAAGCAGGTGGAAACAGCAGTACCTCTATCTTCACCCACCCTTCCTCCAGTGGTGGGCACCAGGGACCACACCGCAATCTTCATCTCTGCGCCTTCGAGATTGGGCTGTATGCACTAGGACTGCACAACTTCGTGTCTCCCAACTGGCTCTCTCGAACTTACTCGTCTCACGTCTCCTGGATCACAGGTTACAGCAAATCTTTATCTCGGGAAGCTTACTTTTGAGCAGGTAGGAGGGGAGGGAGGCAAGCTTATTCCCAAGAATGGTGATGCTGAAGTGCTGTGGTAGCCATGTAAGCTACTGGCACTGCTGGCAGTAGAAGATGAGCACCAGTGATTTACACAGTGATGTTTGCTTTGGCCTGGAAGGTTCTTGTGACCTGTTTCTTGTTTGCAACATATTTCAGTCTTCAAAGCCATAGACCACTTGTCACACAGAGGCTGATCTTAACTTCTTCAGGGGTGTGCTGAAGACGTTTGTCTGAACATGCTCTTTTGCTGCGTTCAGCATTTCACTTTCCTCCTCCTCCTGTTTGCACCCAGACCTACTACCTGCTCTCTATCCACATGGCTTCTAAAGCCTGGAAAACCCTTGAAAATTGATGTTTTCTTGACATAATGGAAATAGAGCCACAGTCCAGGCTGTGGTTTTTGGGTACTGAAATCAGCTATAGCAAGTTACTCTTGCTGCTTCAAATACATCTTTAGCTTAACTTCAATAATGGTACCCTCACTCACTGCTTGCTTATTGAGGGCTCTTGCCTGTTCTGTGTTTTGAGAGGAGGAACCTAAATTTGACTTGAAGCCTAAGGGGAACAACTGGACTCTATCGCTGCTCCTGAGGGAAGTGAGGAGTGCACCTCCTGTTGAGGGAAATCTGACTGGAACTGTGCTGGACATACAGTGGCATGAGAGTCTTCTCTCTTCCTCTTAGGGCAGGCCATGGAGATCGGTAGTGCAGCCTTGAACATCTTGGTGGAGTGTTGGGATGGACATCTGACTCCCCCAGAGGTGGCATCATTGGCAGACAGAGCTTCACGGGCCAGAGACTCCAACATGGTGCGGGCAGCTGCTGAACTGGCACTCAGCTGCCTGCCCCATGCTCATGCCCTGAACCCTAATGAGATCCAGAGGGCTCTGGTGCAGTGTAAGGAACAGGTGAGCATCACATGGGGGCTGGCCTAGTGTAAGTTGATTTCTAGCATCAAGGACATGCTGTTACTTGTGGGATTGGCTCCTCTGTTCCACTGGACAGCCTTAATCTCAGTTCTGTGGATTTCTTATGTTTCGTGAATAACTCTGGTTATTCAGATGCATAGTTGTGATCTATCTGCTCCCCATAGCATCAATCATTTTAGAGTGTCTCATACTTTTCTCCTGTTGTAGTTTTGCCTTCTTGTGTTTCTGATTTTGCATTCTTCACTTCTGCTTTTCTTTCATTGCCCTCAGGACAATCTGATGCTGGAAAAGGCCTGTATGGCAGTAGAAGAGGCAGCCAAAGGAGGTGGCGTGTACCCAGAAGTCCTCTTTGAAGTAGCTCACCAGTGGTACTGGCTTTACGAACAGACTGTTGGTGGAACCCCAGCCCAGAGAGATGGTGCCACTGGCTGCAGTGCCAGTGGTGCACGGGCTACCTCTGAAGCAGCACGTGGGTTGACAGACAACCGGGTCACCTCTGAGCCGACCACCGTAACAGTGGCAGCTGCAGTAACTGCAGCAGCAACAGTCATGCCGGTGATCTCTGTGGGGTCCACCATGTACCAGCAGCATACAATGGCAGGGCCAGCAATGGCTCATACACACACACAAGGTCTCCATCCTTACACCACCCTTCAGACTCACATCCCCTGTAATCCCCAGTATATTGGACACACTATCCAGCACATGCCGCGCCCAGCTGTCTTCCCAGTCCCTGGCTCAGCATACCCACAGGTGAGTTTTGCTTGTGCCTTGTTCATTTATGGTGACTTTGTGTGGCTGCTTCCAGAGGGAGTACATCAGTCTGAGAAGAGTGTGGGGCTCAGACCTGCCATACCTTGAGGTCCAGCTTCTGCTCTCACTTACTTGCTGATTTGTGATACTTACATTGTCTCCCCAGCTCAGCTTTCACATTATAAGGAACCTCCTGTGGGTGCATTTAATGTTTCAAGAGAATGTAAAATATAGTACATCAATAATTTTTGATTGTTATTGCTCTATAGTTTCTCAGAAGGCACTGGGCAGATAGCTTATCTTCTTGAGAGCTTGCAGCCTAAACGCGGACTACAGAGGGAAAACCAAGTAAAAGTTATTTTAGCCTCTACCTGGCTTTGAAGGTTTTTGGGGTGGTTTTCTGCAAACTGATTAGGTTTTAAAGCAGGAGTAACAAGGAGATGTAAAGGTCACGTGGTGCTTCTTTCTGTGCCTCCTCTTCCCCCCTTTCAGAGTGGACTTCCCATGCTCTGGGGTTTGTGTAGGGACATGGTGTTTTGGACTGCTTCTAAATGGTCAAAGTATTTGTGACTGTTACTTATCTTCTGTTTTAGGGTGTCCACCCAGCATTCATAGGAGCGCAGTACCCTTATTCAGTAACAACACCGTCGCTGGCAGCTACAGCAGTGTCATTCCCTGGTGTGCCGGTCCCATCCATGACACAGATTGCAGTGCATCCCTATCACAGTGAGACAGGACTGTCACTGTCTTCCAATGTAGCGAGTAAGTGTTCCAGCTTTGGGCTCTGTGTAGCACAGACTTGTTTACTGTGCCTCCTAGCTGTACCCCAGTCAAGTCCTGCTCCTCTCTGACCGCAGGTGGAACCAGGGTTTTGCACTGAGAAGTTCTGGCCAAATCCACTCCATCTTAAAGATGTGCATGCTCAGGGGTGCTGGGATTCATAATGGGGCCTGATTCAGCTAATGAAGCTTTAATTTCTGTTTAGCTATATTTCCAATATGAGATTATTTTGACCTCTCAGACTAAAGTGCATTTGAAGCCCTCGTGGCCTTTTTAACTTCTAACTTACTAGAGCTGTATTCCCACCCTCTCCTTTGAGCAAAATGAGCATAGATGATCTTGAGCAGGCTTTTGTGATTCCTTTGGGTCAGATGAATAGAGAGTGCAGGAAGCAGGCAGCAGGTGGACTTTCCGCTACAGTAGCACTACTAAATGTCTTTCCTGACCAAAGGGATTGGCAACAGACGGTACCCAAAATGTGGAACTTCTGTAGAGAGGACAGATGTTTTGACAGGATGATGTCAATGACAATCTGAATGATTATTCATATGTTGTATTGGGACTATGTGGTGTTGAAGACCCATCAAATAGTTTGCAGCACTGGCACAGCAGATGCTGACTGAACTGTGGACATGCTTTCATTGCCATGGGGTTTTGCACAAACGGGTCATGGTTGACCCAGACTCTCTTAGCCCCTCAGTGGAGAAGCTGCAATGTTTGTCTGTTTGTACATTTGCTTATCAGTGCTTCACAAGTCACCAGGTGCTGGAAGACTGGTATGTGGGGAAAACGCTTAAGAACTGTGTTGGCCTCCTTCATATCCAGGTTATAAGGAGAATCTTTTACAGAAGTTATTTTTATCTTGCATTTTGATGCCAAAAAGCCACCACAAAAGCAAACGGAATAATCCTGAAGGTCTCAGGATCTGAAGAACATCCTTTGCTGACAGCCTTAGTCTCGGGCTGATGCTGTGACTCTTAATTGTGAGAAACCATTTCTACACTCCTCCAGAGAGTTATGAATCTTCCAGAACTGCCAGCTCATCCTAGAGTACTTAAAATAATGGAAAGAAAAAGCAACCCTACCCTTTCCAGTTGCCATTTTTTCTGGCTTGCATAAACTACTGTTTTCAGTTTTGAAAATACTGTTTCCCTATTCCTGGGGTACATAGTCACGTGATAACACTTGAGATCTGGCAAAAATTCAGCTCATTCTTACAGGTTATTCTCCTTGACCAGACTTCAAATGCAGCATGGATTTTGCCCCACTTTATGGGTTGTTTGGCACTGTGTGTCTGCTTGGTTGAGGAGGTCAGACATCTTTCCTGGGAACCACATTGTTCTCAGGTATTCAACTATTCACTAGTAAATGTTAAAAAAAACCCCAAGAAACCTGAAGGTGGCAAGGGAAGAGGAGAGATCAGAACTTGGAGCGTTGCCCAAGCTGGTGTAGTAGCACCACAAAGAAGCCGTGAAATTAAGGGTAACAATGTTCACACACCCAGTGGCATCTCTGCTCTGGAATTCTCAAGCAAACCTTTCTTTTTCCTCTCTGTACCCTTCTTGAGAGTGAAAGGTAGATACACTTGAGTCCCTTGTCAGAGCACAACTTACTGGCTCAGTGTTAACTGCTGTCTGTACAAGTGTAGGTGGTACAATGTAATGGATTTTCCTGTGATGTCCTTTCATTTTGCCCATACTAGTTACGTGTCTGAAGGTGATAGTTTCTCAAGTTTCCTTGCTGGTTTTACTGTTGATACCCACTGCCAGTGTATGCAATAGCTGTTCTTTCCAAGGATGAATTGAAGGCTAGCCACCAGTAACACTCTTACCACATGGTAGCTGGATGGAGTGATAGCTGTTTTACAGCAGAAATGGAGGAACCTCACAATGTTGGACTTCGTCTTTGAATGACTTAATACTGTTCCTGCTCGATGGTTTTCCTCATCAGGTGTCGATGTACACATGCTTGTTTCCTTGAACAAGAAATCAGAACCAGACATGTAATTTAATAACAACAGAGACCTTTTGGTCAACACATGTATTTACATATAAAAGATGGATAATGTGTATGTTCATGATATACTGCAAAAGAGATGGACAAGTATGTAACTGACCCCCTTTGGGCCCAGCCTGCAAACAAAATAGTGATACTCCTAGCCCATTGTATTTCAGTTGTAAGTCTGTGGGTTTTGGTTGCTGTATTGTTCTGTTTAAGAGAACAGAACACCACAGTGGCATGGGGCAGTCAGGTGAGGGAGATGATGACCCAAATAAACCTTCTTTTAGGCTGGTGGTGGGTCCTAATGCTGCTGTTTTGCTCTCTTCAGTAGGAAGTGTCCATGCAGGATCAACGTTCCCAGCGATTCAGGGAGCTTCCTTGACAACTCTGTCCTCACAGCCCAACTCCCTTGTTACAGGGGGTTTTCCTGCCGAGGATGAGCAGCACAGTCAGCCTGTGAGCCCCCAGGGTCTGCACTACCTCCACTCCGCATACCGAGTTGGTAAGGACGGCCAAGTGGGTTTTTGTGACCCCCTCAAGAGGGATTCAGGGCAGGGCTGCAGGTTTTCACTATCATTCAGCAACTCGCTACTGCACCTGTTGGGAGTGATGGTATCTCAGCCACATGGGGAAAGCCAGTTCATGATCACATGTGGAGGCTAAAAATGGAGACAAAGCAATAGAAGATTGAACAGTTGCTGTTGACGGCCATCAGAGTAGAAGAGAAAGCGAAGTGTATTAGAGTTGGAAAGATTCTTGCCTTTCATGAGGTGTACATAAAGGAGTCTGGGTAGGGCTCTGAGGATGTGGTTGTGCAAGTTGTGACTATGTGAAAAAATGGAGTTCAGCTCCTGCTGCTCAGGGATGGTGAAGGCATGCTTCTTTCTAGTTTAATAATACCAGCTGACTCTTCAGAAGCACAGAGGGATGTGCCCTGTGCCTTGCCAGCTAGGTTGTTGAAGACTGACATGGAGGGAACTGTGGTTATGAGAAAACAGTCTCTCTCTGAACTGCTGTTGGTGCAAGGATGTCTTGGGGTTTATGCAGTAAAAAGGTTTATGCAGTTCTTGGGGCTTAGACTGCAGTAAGCTACTCGTACATAGTCATGGTCTAACCCAGTGGATACTTGGGGAGGGAGAAGGGAGTTTCTAAGATAAGCAAAGCCAGCACAGGGCAGCAAATGAAGAGAAGCAGCAAGAAAATGGAAGAAAAAGCTATCTGGGGGTTTCTTGAGGTTTTATTTGTTGCTGTTGAAAGCTAGATAAGAAAGTCCTTGTTAGCCAGAAAGGGGTGCAAATGTCATTGGAAACATTGCAGTGGTAGGTGGCATGCCATGAAAGGCATTAAATAGCCTGAATAGCAGAGAGGTGGGGGTGGGGAAGAGGGTGTGGAAGATCAAGACACAGTGCATGTTGGTATTTTAGAACTTTTTAAATAGGAGGATTTGTGTGAAGAATTATAATGGATAAGTGAAGTGTTTGCAGATTGACAACACAGTGCTGGCCTGTTGTCTTTGTGGCCAAGTAAGTTGCTTTGGGTAGCTTCTGTGTTGCAAAATTTGGAGTAAATGCATTGCTTTCAGGACACCTTTTGTAGTGCAGCCTTTGGGGCTATTTGCTTGACCCTGCTGTACGTGCTAGTAGAGTGTCTCTTTGCAGCTCTAGTGAGGTGTGACAGCTGTGCAGATTTCCCAACCTGGAGAAGCAGATCCAGATGTTCTTGCAGATACTTCCTGTAGTGACAGGCTCCAAGATGAGCCTTCCATTTCTCTCTGAACTCTTTGCAGCTAGGGAATTTTCTGCTGATGAAGGGCAGGCCAATCAGGTTATGTTGCAGTGAGTGAAGTGCTACACTAAGTCTTACTGGGCAGAAGTACTGCTTGACTCTGGCTGCCCCTTTCTCACAGGGATGCTGGCTCTGGAGATGCTTGGCCGAAGAGCTCACAACGACCATCCCAACAACTTCTCCCGCAGCCCACCCTACACAGAGGATGTAAAATGGCTCCTTGGGTTAGCTGCGAAGTTAGGTAAGGCTCAGAGCAGTACTTAAGCAGAAATCCACTTGCTGGGATTTGGACCATGGTGGGGAAAAGGCTCTTCAAAGAGTGAAACTTCAAAGATTGGGTGAGCCTGATACCTGATCCCATTTCTGAGAATGTTTCAGAAGATCCCTGCTGCTCTTTCATCGAGGCAGTTGTCCCATTTCTGGCTTCTGTAGGCATGCTGTTGAATTTTGAGGCACTGGATGAAGTGCATGGGGTTGGACAGGGTTCAGAGCTTGTATCTCTTCCATTCCATAGCAACAACTTTTTCTTTTCCCTGTCTACTGTCTGGTAGGTATTCCTCTTTCTTATGTATATTTACACCTTCTGTGAAGACCTTGTATAGCAATAAGTGCTCAAACCACCAATTGTTTGGGTGTGGGGTTTTGTTTTTACTTCCACTTTGTTCTTGGATCTTTTTTGTCAGCTCTTTTTAAAAAAAATTATTTCATCATCAGTAAAAACTTAAAAAAAACCCCAACCAACCTCTGCAAACAGCCTGTCTAGTGGCACGGCTTCTTCTGCTGCTGGGGGAGCTGCACTGTAGGCAGCAATGAGGAAGCGTTACTATCTCTCCAGCTTCCCTAAGACCTGAGTGCTGGGGCTGCAGATGCTTCCTAGATGGGCAGGCAAGAAACAGTGGGAGGAGGTGAAGTGTGTCCTTGCCTCTGTAGTTACCTCGCCACATCAGTTTTCTTTCATATCCTCTTTGAAGCCAGATGAACTGGGATTATCAGTGACTGAGATAGTACCTAGTCTCTACTCAGACCTGATGAATGTATCAGAATGATCTCTTGTCTCCATGAGTTTGCTAGACTATCTCCCCCAGGCCTGCTGGAGAATGCATTACACTGAGAAGAAGATGCTCCAAGTCCAGGTTCTTGCTGGGAAGTACGTGATTTCTTGTGTGTCGCTTACTTTAACACTGTTGCTCTGACTTCTGTTTCCTGTGCAGGTGTAAACTACGTGCATCAGTTTTGCGTTGGTGCAGCCAAGGGGGTGCTGAGCCCTTTTGTGCTGCAGGAGATCATCATGGAAGCTCTACAGAGGCTCAACCCTGCCCATGTGCACAATCATCTGCGCACACCAGCCTTCCATCAGCTGGTGCAGAGGTGCCAGCAGGCCTACATACAGGTAATGTGTGGCCTGTCTTCTTGCCTGTCAATGCTGTCAGGCCATTGCCTGCCTTGCAGGTACTGCCTCTGTGTGTTTGCAGCGGGGAAGGGGCCTTGGGTACTTGTAGCTGAACTGGTCCATATCCTGATGTATCCCTCTCCCTCAGCAGGGGCTGGAGTAGACATCACTTGCCTGAATGGAGGCTGCCTACAAAGGCCCTCATTGTAGTGCTTCCTCCAAGGCTTCTCACCTCCTGTGCTCACTGGGAAGGATGGAGTGGTTCTGTCTTCCCTGTCCTCTTTCTTCCTCCAAATGCTACCTGTACCTTTTAACTTCTGTACTTTTTCTTGTCTATGTTTTCAAGCCCCCTGTCCACCTCTCTTCCTAGCCTATCTTTTTTTTTGTTTTTCTTGTCTGTAGCCTTTCTTCCCCTTGCCATGAAGCCCCTGACCTGGCTTGGTCAGTTATCAGTACAGATGTGATATCTCAGGATTTATTGAAACTAGGACAAGTGTGTTTCAGTGAGCCAGCTGGAGTACCAGAGCTGCTTGTTCCTTAAAGCAGTGTAAACAGGACACCCCACATGTGTCTACTTCTCTTGAATAAATGATCAGAAGGGTGAATCTGTAGACATACTTGTCCAGGTTGGATTAGCTGTCCTATCACCTAGGTGATATTTTTGAGAAATGACAGCTTCTTCACTGAAGCTCTTTTTTTTGAGCTACATTGGGAAAGTAGATGTCTCAAAAGCTGGGCCTGCATTTTTTGTGACCTGGAAGTGACAGTGCTAAGCCTAGAGATATTTTGTAGCAACTTATTGTGAGCCTTACCCCTTCCATACCCCTTAGCAAAGGAGATGTTCAATGAACATGCTGGATCCCCATGTATAACGTGCAGAATGATTGATGTGAGTGTTAGATGCTGGTAGGTGGTGTGGTAGGCTGTTGGCTGGCCCTTTTGTGCTGGATTGTGGCACAGTTTGGTGCTCATGAAGGAAAAAACACCTGCTGATGCTGTGAGGTGCATTTTGGTGCTCTGAGGGGATGCTTGCCTTGGCCATGTTAAGACGTAAGATATAGCACTGCTTGCTTTTGAGCTGGCTCGCCTCTGTCAGAGCCTCGGGGTCTTGGGACATCTCTTGGGGTAACAGAATCATGTGTGATGTATCACCCTGGAAGCTCTTGAGTCCTCCTGTAAGTATCACTAGCATGAAGGTGGTGAACACATACCTTAAGGCTCTTTCCCTGTTCCCATCCAGTATATCCATCATCGGCTGATACATCTCACTCCAGCTGACTATGATGACTTTGTGAATGCCATCCGCAGCGCCAGAAGCGCCTTCTGCCTGACTCCCATGGGCATGATGCAGTTTAATGATATTCTCCAGAACGTGAAGCGCAGCAAGCAGACGAAGGAGCTGTGGCAAAGGGTTTCTCTGGAAATGACCACCTTCTCGCCGTGACAGCAGGCAGCTCCACGGACACACAACCCTTTGCCTCACATAGTTGTAGTTCCATTTACACCATCCTTCTTTCTGGTGTCTTTTTTTATTTTAGTTTTAACTTGCTGGAAACCACTGATCTGATGTATTTATACCATGACATTCCTCTCCAGCACTGTTGCGTGTTGGCGTCCTGCTTTGCTCGCTCTTCCTCCTCATCCTCAGTGGGCTGCAGGCTTCAGAAGCATCAGGAAACGAGAAGGAAGTTGAGCTGGCTGCCCTGTGGTGTAGTCACTGCTTTTTTCCCTGAGCCCCTGGAGGCTGTCCTGCGAGCAGTTTGCAGTGCGATTATGCACGTGTTAGAGGGGTGGGGGATTCTGTCTTAAATATTTATTTTGGCATTTATAAATATGTAAGCTTTTTTTTTTTGTATGGGCTTCTCTTACTCCACACACCATCTCCTGCTGGGAGAGGCTGGGACTGCTGTGCACAGCCAGTGCTCCCTCCATTCCTTTCAGCACCTCCTGTTGAGAGAAGCTGAGGCTGGAGTAGCAGGGCCAGGGCCACCTCTGTGGCTTTCTGCAGCAGCTGCCAAGGGCAGAGGCTGGAGCTTGGACAGTCAGAGTCTGACTGCGTTGAGCTGCCTGGGGACTGCCAGAAGTGCTTGGGCTCTTTCTCAGGAGTGTCCCTCACTGGGCACTGCTGGCTGATAGGATGTTTTGATCTTGGTTGTTCCAAGTTGTACAATTGTGTTTCTTTTGGCTGGGGTATTACTCTCCTGTAATCAGTTTCTTATCCCTTGTCTCTTCTTGTTTCCTGATTAAACACTCGTTTTCTTAGACTGACTCTCTCTTCTCTCTCCTATGATGTTTACAGTCTGATGGAGCTGGCCAGCTGTGGTCAGTAGGAGCTCTTGTGAGCCCTGGTGGATAGCTGTCCTGTCTTGAGGAACAGCAGTCCAGCACAAGGCAGGTGGCCAGAGCTTTTACACAAGCTGTGAGCCAAATGTTTCTTGCCTCGTACAGCTTTGGGAATAACATGCCTCTGCAAAGGCTGAGGTGGATGCTGACTGGGTCATTGATGGGTGTCAAAGGAGTTGGTGGTAAGCCTGGGATGTTCTGTCTACACTTCTGCCAGCCACCAGGTTCCTTTTCTGGTCCTGACACCAGTGATACCATGTGGTAATGCAAAGCTTTGTATTTCTACAGTATCGTGCAAAACAGTAGCTTCTCAACCTTGATTGTAATTGTTAAAGTTGGCTAGTGGCCTGCTCCCATGTGTGTAGAGAGGTGTTTGGTGGACTATGTGAGGTATCAAATAGGGACAGCACTGCAGAAAATTAATATTAGAAAGCTTTTAGTTTTATGCCAATGAAATTTAAGTCTCCTGCCATCTGTAAACATACAAACACATACATTTCAGGGCTTTTAAAACTGGAAGTCAGATGATTGATGGATGTTAAAACCCAATTTCTCAGTAGTAATGTGTTTTGCTTCTTACTTGGGTTTAGCCAATGACAATGGGGAGCTTTTCATTTCTGCAAGCTAGAAATATGTGCCTGTTTTTATTTGATATTTCCAATTTCTTGACAAATAAACTAACTCAGGCGTAGGGCAAAACAGATGAACAGGCTCCTTTGGTTTGACTTTGTGTACTGCACAGGCCAGAGAGTGTGACTGAGGTTCCTCTACTTCTGATTGTGCAACAGTAACTATTTAAAGATCTTGTATTCCTTCATAAGGTGTCTTGTTACATGCTAATTATAAATGATGATGTTCATAAGAATGTGTTATGTTTTGTGGTTTTTAAACTGAACTTCATGTTGAACAGCTGTCTGTTATAGGGCAAAACTGGATTTGACTGGAGAGCACAGACTAATGTCTGGAAGGTTTGGGTTCCTGGAGCACTTTCTGTGCTCTCTGGTTCTTGTATATTCAGGAATGGGATAGAAGTTTGGAGAAAAATGAGTTTTCTATTAAAGTTTAATCTTTCATTTGTACTGCTTGTAGGAGAAAATTAGAGGAAGGGAACATCTCCTGGAAGGAAAGAAGCAGAAAGGAAATGGGCAAAAGAGATAAATGTGTTAAATATTATGAGCAGAAGTGACTGTTACTGCATTAAGAATTTGGGCTGAATAGAGAAATGAAATGGAGAAATTGCCTTACCTGGGATATCTATTAGAAGGCTACACATAGACCCTGAGCAGGCAGGTTTTCAGACTACTGTAGTTAGACAACACCAGGAGCATGAGAACACTTGTCACCAGTATCTTTGATTTGGGAAAATGCAGTGGAGCTGCTTACCTTGAGGTTAGAATGGACTTTATTTGGAAGTGTACTTGCTTTCATTCTGGGTAGTCCCCACAAAGACTGTAAGAGGCTGTTAAGTGCCCGTTATCTTTCACTTGCTCAAAACTTTCTCTTTGGTTATTTTACCTATTCTAGTCCTCACACAGGTTACACTGCCTCCATATGAGAAACCCTGTCAGAGTTGTCTTCCAGCAGCTGCAGAACCAAAACAGAGGATGTGTCACAGAATCTTACCTCAGGCTGACATTGACTGAACAAGCAGCTCAGTGGTATGAGGCAGATGTTGGCAGTTTCAGAATTTTCCAGTCTTTTCTCTGAAAAAAATCCTCAGAGTGAGCAGACAGAGGTGGGAGCTGTGTGGAGGTGCTGCACATGCATTTATTCAGATCTTGCAGAACATGCTCTCAGACCTGCATCTCTGCATCTGTTAATCCGGTGTTGTTCCTGAGCGGTATCCCATGGAAATATATGTGAGCAGAGACAGGAGAAAGTGAGACAGGAAGATGATGATGTTTTTTCTTGTCATGTGGCTGGCAGGTTCTTGAGGTATTTTTCCTTTATAAGAGGTAAGATGAGCCTTGGTGGCCCCAGAAGCATGAATCTGCTGTTAAAGCAGAAAAATTATTACCCAGTACCATCTTGTTAAGTTTGGTCACTATTCCAGGAGTGGCAAAAATACTTAGGCTCAGAAATTCTGAAAAGACATTTTGGCAGAAGAGCTGTAAAAGAATAGAGGTCACAGCCAACTCAATTTTTTTTTTTAACTTTCAGTTAACCCATGTGTTTTTTCACTTAATGTTCTCTATGTCCTTGCCCTTATGGTGGCAGTGAAGGCCAGCTGCCACAGCAGCTGATGCTTTAATGCTCTTCTAGTGTAGAAATGGTTTTACATAGCTGAGAAGCTGTATTCTGTGTTGGCTACCGCCTCCTTTCACACTAGGCAGTATACAACAGCTACAGGCATTTGGTTAGGGCCTGGCCCAACTTGCATAGAGACAGATGACATTCTATGATGGGAGACCTTAGAGTGGGTTATTGTCACATTGATGAGGTCTAATTCACTGATCATTCCTTGAAGGTAAGATGAATGAGGCCTTTATACTTCTTCCTGGGTCCTCTGTTTGTAATGACTTGCATTCACTTGCCAGATTAGTTTCCTCCCAAAACTACAGGAAATACACTTTCCCTTTTAGCTGTTAGTGTGTCTGAAATAGCAGCTCACTTCAGTGGGGAGCTGGAGAGGTGAAACTTATACACGTGCGGATGAAGCCAGCTGAGAAGTGGCTTGATGTCTTTACTGCAAGATACCTGTAGGCCAGTTTTCACTGGTCTGCTAGAGTTGAAGATGGAACTGCTTAATAGCCCTAATTAGGGCAGTGTGCTAAGGGCAGCCTTGCACTCTGAGTTAAGCCCCTGTCTGCGCTTGGAGTTTCGTGGGTCCTTCAGCTGAACAATCTGGGATGGTGCCTAGCTGTGTGTTTGGATGCGCTGCCTGAGGATCAGCACCTGCTGATAAAAGCAGATGGTGTTCCAGCGTTAGGATACTTAAAAGCAACTCCTTAAAGATGTAGATTCCCTCTGTGCCTTGTTTTATGTGTATATATAAAAAGAGGGGCCATACACAAGGAAATGAAAAGGAGAGGGTGTGCAAAGATAAAGGTGAGGTACTGTACATGAAAGGGCCTTTTTCCCCCTCTTGCCGTCCCTGAGGACACTAATGGATGGCCCCTTTGTCTGTATGCACTCTTATCCTGTATCTGGGACAGCAGCTTTTCTGGAACTTAAATTGTTGATCCCTGCATAATTTCTGAGTCTTTAGGGGTAAAATCTTGGCATTGGTGTGTAGTTGGTAGAAGAAGTGCCAAGATTCCATCTGGACTTCTGGATATTTGGCTTGTTGGAAAAAATAGTGTGATTTTTTTTTTTTTTCCCTCTCTTACAGGATGGATAAAATAAAGGGTTTTTTAATCATTGCAAGCCTCGTTCCTTGGAACACGTCTTGTGCTACAGATACCCTTTTTCTGTGTAGATCAGGTATGCCAACCTCTGAGAGGGTCAGCTCCCCTCCTCCCTCTCTGGCCATGCTCACCTACAACCATCTTTCTTGCCTGTGAAAGTTTTCCTTTGGAAACACTTTCCAGGAATACGAATTAGCAGAACAGTATTTGCCTTTGGACTTCAGTGTCTTTACAGCCCATGACCAAACTGAGTTGGCATTCTCATCTGATGACACAACATGCCTAGCAAGAGGTATGGCTGGAGTTAGCTGGAAAGTGTGTTTCTGTCTAGTTTTATTTACTGACAATATTTATTCGGAATATATATTTTTCTTCTCTGAGAACTCATTCAGAAATAGCCTCCTGGGGAGTTGTTGCACCTAAACTGTTTTTTAATTCTTTGTGGGGGTTTGTTTTTGATCATGCCTGGCACTGTTGTGCTTAGAGCAGAACAGAGGCTTCCACTTCCCTAGCTTACTGAGCGCCAGCTCGGCTGTCACTGCACAGCGCGAGGCGCTGAACAGCCGCGCAGAGCCCAGCCTCAGTGGAAACGGCATATGCAGTGACGTAGCCGTGAAGTTTATCACCACCTCCTGGTATAAGTCAGCTCTGACAAAAATTTGAAATTGTTTTCTATTAGAGTTGGGAAAGTTGTATTTTTCTTACTTGGACGTTAAGAGTGGTAAAATGAATTTTTGAGGATGCACCTGGGGAGGGGACATGCCAAAACAGAAAAGTACGCCCACAGTCTGCTACTGATGCCTTTTTTTTTTTTTTTTTTTTTTAAACTAAGCTGAAAAAAGGCAAAGGGCAGGTTGGCCCATGATGCCTTCTCAGCATTTGTTGATGACTGTGATTGTTGTATGGCTTTACTTTTAAGCCGTACTGATAAGACTGAACAGCTCTCAGCTACAGTTTATTTGGAATATTCGGGAATTATTCTTGTTCTGTGCCCCAATTTAAGTGCTATATGACATAATTATAGTAAAGAGGGTCTTTCTTAAATAGTACTACTTTTTTTTTTAAGACTACCTTCCCTCTCACTGCCACCCCCAGCATAATCCAGATGTGGATGTTGAACTTATTTCTGTTTCCTGTTTCATTTTAAGGCATGTTAAGGGTACTTGCACCAGGGGCAGGATGGTGGAGACACCTGTCCAAGAGTGGCATTAATCTGTCAAAGCTGGAAGTGCAGCTTGGGGCTATTTGGTGCAAGGGTTTTTGTTTGAACCTATAACGGGTTAATGCTTTTTCTCAGGGTGATGTCCAAGTGCAAGCTTTGTGTGCTGTCAGAAGGTAACACCACTGCTGTACGCTATTTCTTGTTGGTATAAAGACAGTGACTACGCTCTGCAGGCAAGTTACTTTTCTTTTTTTCTTGCTGCTGCTGCTTAGTTACAGCATTCATAACTAGTTAATACTGCATAGTGATTGTATTGCCATGAAGGGGTGTGAGCTATAAGAAGGGAAAAATGCTGGAAATGCATTAAAATGCTGCTGTTTGTTGTATATGCTCATAGATAGCATGCACTATGAACAGGGACTGACTGCATGCCCATAACTTCCTTCCAAGCCCTGCTTTGCATTGCCTCATTTAAGTCAGCCAGGAGAGCTTCTGTCAGTAAGTTTGGGGCTTAAAGGGCAGTGGTTGTGCAGGGCCTCAGTGTGACCCTGTTGTTGTTCTGAGGCCAGAAATGCATTTTCTCCAATGATGTGAGGGATTCCGAGACTAGCCTGATTTGTGCTCCTCTCTTAC
The DNA here is from genome assembly GCA_013401335.1 of Brachypteracias leptosomus. Lineage (NCBI taxonomy): Eukaryota > Metazoa > Chordata > Aves > Coraciiformes > Brachypteraciidae > Brachypteracias > Brachypteracias leptosomus. The sequence continues at coordinate 155,365 of VYZX01021417.1, read as the reverse complement.
TGCAAGTAAAGTAAAGGGTGAGCTGGGTTTCAGTCTGCTGGGGCAGTGTCACTGTTATGGACATGCTGATTTACAAGCAGTTTTGAGAGACTTCAGGGCCAATATGACTACATAGATGAGAATGGGGACAACTTGTGTCTTAGAATACAACCACGTTTTAAAGCCAAAAATAGATTGACAAATTATTTCTACATAGTCCTCAAGAGCAGTGGAAATGAGTGTCAGGAATACTTTTTTTGTAGCTGTAGTGGGTCTGTCTGAGCTGATTTGCCTCATGCAGCCCTAGGACCCAGAGAGTGTTGATAACACACACCTTTGTTATGACTATCAGTGCTCACATGGCACCAAAGGTACGGGGTGGGGGCAAGATCTGGGAGGGGATACAACCCAGACAGCCAACCCAAGCTGACCAATAGGATACTCCATACCATATGACGTCAGCTCAACTATAAAGGGAGGAGGACGGGGGGGATTCGGGGGAAGACGTTTGTCCTCCAAGCAACCGGTACACGTTCTGGAGCCCTGCTTCCCGGGACAGGCCCGACACCGCCTGCGGATGGGAAGTAGAGAGTAACGGCTTTGTTGCTTTTGCTTTGCGCGCGCGCGACCTTGCTTTCTCTGCTGTTTATTAAAACTGCTTCTTATCATAACCCACGGGTTCTTCTTCTTTTCCATCTTACTCTCTCCCTGCTTGCCTTGCTGACGAAGGTTTGGGTTGTGGGGGGGGAGTGATAGAGGGACTAGGGGTGGGCACCGGGCACCCAGCCAGGGTAAACCCACCACAGTAGCAAAACCAGCTCGCAGTGTTTCTCAGCAGTGAGCCTAATCTTAAGGCTCAATGTTTACACTTTTTTTTTTAATCCCCACAAGCCTTTAAGAAAGAGGGGGAAGAAGAAACTATAGGTAAAGCCCTGATAACTGAAGAGGAGTTAGCAGTGTGTGATCCATGTCCTACTGTGCGATGGGAGATCTTGAGGCAGCCTCTGTGTGTTTTAGCTCCTTGGTGTCGTGCTCACAGCTGTGTCAGCCAGGAGATAATCAGGATTCAGCAAGGGGGGGGGACGGTGAACAAGTTCTTTCAGACTCATTTGGCATGTTCATACATGCTTCTTGTTGCTTTTCTTGCCATGTACTATTGATAGAGTAAAATGACCAGCAAAGAATCAAAGGATTCTCTTACCAGCTGAATATGAGGGCTGAAAAACAACAGGGTGAGTTTTAGCAAGAGCTACTCTTGTGTGTCATTCTGACTTCCAGGATCTGCAGGCTTCTGCCAGGAATATGCGCCTTTGCAGCGCCCTCAGCAGTTGAAAATCATGTTTGTGTAGAGTTGATAACATGCTGCCACCTGCAGAGAAACTCTCCCAGTTCCCTTAAAATGTCTTTACTGTATAGCTGACTCCTACCACTATTTCCTGTACCTAGTAGCAAGAGGTAGCAGCCTACTTGTGAAGTATCTTCCAGCCTGAACGCCAGAGGTTGTGTGTGAGCAGAAGTTCCAGCTTCATATGTGGAACTTTCTTTTCCGAGGGTGGTATATATACATGTTTTGATGGCTTGCTTAAAAAAAAAAAAAAGTAAGGAAAAAAAAAAGTTGTTATTTCCTGTTCTTTGTTGTGCCAGTTCTCACCTTTTGTGCACCCTTGGTTTTGAAGTGATGTGACCTGGCTCCCATTTCTATTATGTCATGTGCCTGAGACCTGGGTCAAATGACCCCTTTTCTATATGGGCCAGTTTCCTATGTATCGGGCTACAAAAATATTTTTAATACATTATAAAAAAATTTCAGGTAATATTTTGTGTTTACCATTTTCCTTGTCTTAGGAGTGAACTGCTTACCATGAAGTTCTGTTACTGCACAGTGAGGTAAGAAAATGAGGTTTATTTCCAGTATCAAAATAAAGTGTGAGGGTCTGCAACGTGTAAGTGCCTAATGGGTCAGTATCTAGTAATCAGGGTATTGCACTGGAAAAGGTGTGTTTTGGTGACATTTTGATACCATAGAGCTTCTGATATTATAAGAGGTGCTCTTAAGAGGTGGTCTTTGTTTCCACAGCCTTGATATCTGGAAAGAGGGATGTCTGGAAAGAGGGTAGCTTCTACAGCAATGTGCTATCAGAGGGAGTTACTGGATTTGAAAACAACTCATCATCAGATCAGATAAGGACATCCCACCTTTGGATCTGACCACCGCAGGTGCTTTGTCTGCTCTTAACATAAGCAGTAGGAACTAGCATGGCACAGAAATGAAGCAGTCAGGGGGAGGTAAGAATAAATAATGAGACTACAGTGCTGCCCTTTGCTGCCTTGAGTGAAGGACTATCACCAGTAAACTAACCCTGACATTTAGTGAGTCCCTCCCAACATTTATTCCTAATACCCTGATTATTTTTTAAAGTTTAAATCCCCTCAAAGATGTAGCATAGTCCAAGGTAAAGCATGAAGTAATGGTGTGAGTGAAAACCTGTAATGATTAAGAGCAGGAAACTGTTTTACAGAGGATCAATAACACTGGTCCTGGGATCCTCCCCTCCTCCTGTGGCAGCACATGAGAACAGCCTCTCTGCTGCTGAGCTTGTGGATGAAGTAAGCACTGTAAGGCTATTTTATGATGCCGTCACAACCGTGACTATTTAAACACCGTTTTGCTTCCAGTTCTATGTAAGATTGCTTATTACTGTAGGTTGATGGGCTGCTGGCTCAGGTGAGGCTCTGGAGAGCACAGCAAAGCGCTGTTGCTGTGGCACAGCAGCTGGAAACTACTGCAGTAGCCAGGGGTGGCCCAGAAGTCGTCGCCAGTGCACGCGGGTAAGAACGAGTCTCTAACTACAGGTCTTGTGCTGGGCCAGCTTCTGCAAGCCCATAGCTGCGCCTGCAGAGCAAGACACCTTAGGACACTGCTCCTGTGCTGTTACAAACCTAAGTTAAACACCTTTGTGGCCCTCCCACATACCAGCTCTAAGGCTTGCAGTAGGTTTTTCAGTTTTTCTCACCCTTCTTAGGGTCCATGACATCACTCCAAATCATCACAAAGAAGAAAAATAAGTAGTACATTTATTGAATCTCCACTTACTGCTACTTCTAGCCTTTATTCAGACACTTGTGCTCAGCTTCGAGAGCCAAGAATTTCTTCATTATCATTCAATGTGAATGATGCTATACATGAATCCAGTGCAGGAAGGTGGGCTCTTCTCTCTAACAGGAGTGAGAGAGGAGGTTCTAGTCTGTCTGTCCGTTTTTTTGGCTGCACAAAGTAACCCTTTCCAAGGGCACATGAAATAAAATACTATATTGCATACTATATACATTTACATACAATGGTAAATGCACCATTCATTCAGAAATACACAATACCTAAGGCTCAATGGAAAAGTTTGGTTGAAGCAACTTCTCTCTGGCTAGGAGAAAAGTTGCTCATGACAGTTGTGGAAGTTTCCATAATCTGTTCATACGGGCCCTGACCCTCTCTTCTCTGGAACTGCAGCCATCTCCAAGGATCATCTGTGCCTGGGAAGGAGGGATGATGGCCCACACAACTCTAGAAGCCCCTGGCTCAGCAACAGAAAACATGTACAACCATGACGGAGGATCTCCTCTGAGAGTAATTATCCAGCAACTGCAGGAGGAGCAATGTACCTTCACTCTGTGCAAAAGTACTAAACCCCTTTTGGACATTGGAAACTACTTCTAACTCCAAACCTTCCCTTTATATCTGAAAATAACTGGTTTTGCTTTTCTCCTTGGATTGTTGGACTGCAGGGGGGATTAAAATAGGTGCTATCAGCATGTGTGGTAGGGGCCCTGGTGTTTTTTTTAAGCTGCTCAGACATGGGGAACTGTATTGTCTGCTTTCATCTGTATCAGCTGTATTTTACAATACCTGAGTTTTGCCTCCCCCAAGGGCCATACTGCTCCTTGGTTATCTTTTGAAATGTCTGAAGTCCCTGCAGAGAAATACTTGCCATGTTGCCACATATGGCAACGTTTTCCCTAAGAAAACAACTGAATTCTGTGTGTGAATATCTGCAGCTTTGCCTTATCTCACACTGCCCATTGACCAAAGTCACTGGACACTGCCACACCAACAATGCTGCAGCTAAAGAGAGGCAATCTTATGTCTATTACATGTCTTCAAGAAGGTGCAGTCCCCAATAGCCCCTCACAGTGGCACTGTAACTAATGATCATGGCCACTGTACTCTGCATGGGGAGCAACAAGCTGTTCTTGTACCCTGCTGTTGCCTGATAAGACTCCTGGATAAAAGCTGTGGTTCACTGGACTGGATTCCCCTTTTATTAAGCTGCTGCTCTTCCCTCAGCAGTGGGCTCAATAGCTCACCTCTTAAGTCTTTACTTCTGGACTCAGAGGAGTAACACTTTAATCCTCCAGCTACTACCTGTTTCATATACTGAAAAGAGTAATTTAAACGTGAAGTGTTAACCGTGCTCTCGCCCCTGCTCCGAGTAGGGCAGGTGTTCCAAAGCCTTCCTGTAAGTAAAAGTCAAGGTGTAACACCACTGATAACGCAATAACGCGACTTGTAGGCCATGCCCCCCAGGGCAAGGTCAGAAGCAGCAGCCCCTCCCAATGGTGGGAAGAGACTCCACATGCACATTCTTTGCTCCTGCTCATTTGTCCAGTTGTTTTGGCTTGACGAGAGATGGCATCATAGCACGTGTTGGAGCATCACACATCCCAATGGCACTGGGGGCAAGGGAGTCCCTCTCAGCTCCAGCTGGAGTTCTGCAGTTCCTCTCGGAGCCAAGTTGGAAGGGGTTGCCCAAGCCTGTTCATCAGCTTGGATAATTCAATGTTGTGCTCCCGGTAGAAGTCTCTTAGGAACAGTCGTGACTGTGTGGAAAATACAGACCATGTTAGCATGAAGGAAAATCTTACCCTCAACACATGTTCCATAGGTCATCTAGGACATAGCTCGTAGGGAAAAACAGGTTGGTCTGCGGCGATGTATCTACATCTCTTGCTGCCAACAGGTTTGAGACAGTTACTCACTGAGGAATCCATATCAGGGTATTTTCTTCCTTTGCTCTTTCCTAGGCATTTAGTCTTTCCTCCATCTAGCAGCTGACACCAAAATCCTTTTGCTTCATCAAATCTGAAACAAACACTTGTCTTTAAAAGATATGGCCACATGCCCAATTCGTAGCAGCAAAAATTAAGTAAATCCATAGGTATTTCCCATTTCAATGCTTTACAAATTTGGTTTGTGTTTTATGTATGTATTTGTGGTATTGGTTCCTTTTTTTTTTTTTTTAGCACTTGACTACTTTGAGAAAAAATCCATTACAAGCATGCCTGTTCCAGCTTTTGGCACACTTCAGAGATAACATGGTGATACAACACCTGTCTCTTAAGGTGTGTGTATGTGGGAATATATAGTAATCCATGTTTTAGTGCATGTAAATTCTTTTAAATCTCCTCATAGTTGATAAGTATTAAAGAATCCCTAGAGTGTTAAAAGAGTCAGTATTTCTTTTCTCGCTAAAACACAGGTATAAGGCAATACTGGGAACTATGTCTGGATCTGGTCTGTCCTCTCAATTGGCCTAAGGTGGCTTAAAGTTTGAGCAAGTATCTCTCCTAAACTCCAAGGCAAGCTGACCAGTATAATTTATTTCCTGACTCTGGCTGAAGAATACCAACCAGGACCACTGCTGTCCATAGTCCATTTGCCATCACCATATGTGTTTCAGCAAGTGAGGCTTTGAAGTAATCTGACATTTCTCTACATCTGCCCTCCCTTGGGGAGCCATGTGCCACCCCCTTGGAAAACAACTGTAGGATGAGAACCGAATGGGTTCTCCTCTCCTTACTGTTAATGGAAAGGGCTTTTGCGATTTGCTTACACCCACACACCTCACCCACCACCCTCAACGAGCATAGGCTGTGAGAGCATAGAAGCTGTGAAAACACAGGTTTCAGCTGCAAAAAACCCAATATTCAGGATCTCCTGTGGGCTTGCAGAGTTTCTGCTGAAGACTGATACAGCCACGATTCACCTTCAACTAGCACTTAATGTATTCAGATTAATTGCACTTGCACTGTGGGCAAGATCACAGTAATGGCTGAGTAACGTCCTTCTGCTTTGTAGCAGTGAGGTGGTTTTGCTGCTAACACTTCCTCAGATAGCCCTGGATACCTGTCGAGTCTATGTCTTCTGTAATAATAGGCTCTTTACCTCAGAACTGTGCAATGTGCCCCTAATCTCCATCTGGCTAAAGATATGAGCAGCTTGTCACACATTTTTATCATACCTCCTCTACTTTCTGTCAGCTACAGGTGTAACACAAAGCATAAGGAGTGCTAGTAATGCCAGCACCTTTTCTGAAACCATAAAGACCAACTAGAAAAACATTATTAATTACTTCTGTGAGCAACTTCATGCTTCTCCATGACAGTGCCAAAAAAATACCCCCTCCCCTATCATGTCTAGAAAAACTCATCACAGGTGTCCAGTATCAGCATAGCATGTCATGCTCTCTGAACCTAATTTTAGGCTTAGGCATACCTCTGAAACCTTGGCAGGCCTTGTAGCCAGAGATAAGAACTATTCTTCCAATCAAATGCTTCTTAGTATCGTACTTGGCTAAGAACACATCCTCCCCAAAATTATTTTCCTACCTGAGGGCCTGGGTGTAGTTGAAGAGCGGTGTAACGCCCAAGAACTTCTGGATATTGTCCATTACAGAGGCAGGCTTGTGTCTCAGCTCCTGACCATCCACAATGAGAAGCTGAAAAGACAGCAGCTGCCTGAGCTTCTGACAACTTGTGCTGAATGACCCCCGTGAGCTTCCTGGGTCTCAAAACCACCTCTGGCCGTTGTGCATGTGACTAAAAGCTGCCAAAGCCTGTTTATAATAGAGCAGCATGGTGGGGGGACATGGCCCATTTGTCACCACAGAAGTTACGATATGGGCTGGGCCACAAGTACCATAAAGCTGTAGATCATGCCAGGCTTTGCATAATAAACTTGCCTTTGGGCAAAGCCACTGCAACTAAGCACAAAGGCCCAGCAGTAGCATGCGTTAGTTTGTCTCTGGAAACCTCACATACTCTTTTAGATGTCAGCAACCACAGTGCTAAGTAATCTTCTCTAACCTGTGATTGTTTTCATGTTCCATGTAGGACAGACAATAATGAACAACATCTGTGCTTTGAAATTACCTATTGCAAAGAACAGAGCAGAAAAATAGTCACACAAACTGAAGCCTGGGGAAGGTCAGAGACCCTGACCCACAGTAAGTACAGGGATGGTGTGTCTGGCTCTGTCATTCCTCACAGCAGTAACCTCCAGGAACAATAAGAGAGACAAGGCTGAGAATGTTTTTCCCCTGTCTCTCTTACTCTTGGCAGATCGGTCATGTACAGTTCAGGCTGCTGCTTTGGCAGAGAATGAGAAACTAAATGGGCATTATGAGCCCCTGCTGGATTATAGACTGACTGAGGATAACCCCAGCCACAGAAAGGAACCTGAAAAAACATATCCTGACTCACGCTGTATTAGACAGTTTATATAAATTTCTTGGGAATTTAGAGATAATAATGGTCTATATTGTTTATTACTTTACTTTTTGCAAATTTTTTTAATATAAAATTCTTGGGAATTTAGAGATAGTAACGGTCTGTATTGTTTATTACTTTACTTTTTGCAAATTTATACACAAGACACAGAATCCTGACATCTCTGCAGTGAAATATCTCTTCATCAGACAACGAAAGGCTTCACAACACAGGAACTAGCAAGTGGCAGAGTCCAAGAGCCTCTCTTTAAAGCAATGAAAGCGCGGCAAACAGCTGAACGCCGACCGGGCCTGAAGAGGGTCCTGGGGCTGCAGGCACCAAGATGAAAGAAAGGGAGCGCTCACACTTGCAGAACTTCTCAATATTGTGGAGCTCTCTGGGAGATCACAGTATCCTCCCGCACTCATTTACTTTTACAAATACAATGAAGTGCAAAATTGGAGTGTTCAAGCCTCCTTTCTTATCAGGTCATAACAGGAGGAAGCAAGTGGTAGCTCTTGTTCCAGGAACAAGACAGGAGGTGAAACGAAAACAAGGAGGGAGGGGGAAGCACGTGCACATCTTACAGTTCTCCTCTCCTCTCCACTAAACCTACACGGGGCAGCCTCTAGTGCCAAACCTCCTACCTGCCCAGAGGGGTAGTATGTTAGCCAGCGCTCCAGGTGAGTTGAATACCAGCCAGGGAGCAGGCACCGGCTTTGCAGGTTGCGCAGTTCCTGAGGGGCCTGGGATTTCGCAGAGATCACTTGGTAGAAGGTGTAATTGAGCGCCACAGGGTCATTGTGAGCACGCTGGTGCTGAAAAATATTAGCTGAATTTAGGAGCAGAAACACAAAATTCTGACTTACACATCTTTGCGCAGGCCCCACTGACTTGGCACAGCCACCCACCGATGCTTCTGTGTGTAACTGGCCATAGTCTGCAGGCAGCCTGCACCGTGTCCCCTGGCCCCTCTATGGAAATGGATCCATGGGCTTTCTGCCTCACCCCACTGGAACATCTCTCTGGCCCTCAGCCACAGAACAGCACAGGGATGTTACCTGGTACCAAGAATAGGCTCGGTCAGCAGGGTTGATCAGAACAGTAATGATTTTGGCTCGAGGCAGCAGGGCTGCACCACGTTTTGGTACCACCTCTGCGTCAAAGTAGTTGGCACTCTTCTCAAACATGAAGTCTGTGCTGGCATTGGAGGGGATGGGAAAGAATTCCATGTACCTGCCGAACAGATGGGATGCTGGTGAGCAGCATGGCCCACCAAAGAAATGGCACGTGACAAAATGATGCCCTCTTCAGCAGGCAGTTCACAGAACAACTGCACCTCTCCAGTAATGCCATGAATGGGCAAAGGGGTGCAGAGCTGGCAGAGGCATGACTTGGAAAGGGGTGGTGGAGCATAACACAGAAAGCTGGAGATAAGAGGGTAAGAAAGTATTTTGCTGAGAGTGTGTTCCCCAAGTCCTTGGGCAGTGAAAGGAAAAGGCTGAGGGTAGGGTACTAGTTGCAAGCTCTAGCAGAAAAGAGGTTTTGTCCAAGAGTAAGGTCAGTCAGCTGGTGGCCCTGCCACTGAATGCTTATTTAAACCCCTCTAAATCATTTGTCTCTGTAACTTGGTCCATAGCTGAGACACAGGGTAAAGAGCTCTGCTCTGCCTCACAGGAGCTTGTCAAATTAGTAACCTGCAAACTGTAAGAGATTCAAATAATGGGAGGGTAGAGGGTAACCAAAAGCACTGGGAGACTGGTCTCTACTGAAATTTAAGCTGTACAATGAACTCAAATTCCACACTAAACATGAAATTTCTCCTCTTGCATGCGATGCTACACTGAAATCAAGTTGGATGACTTTCCCAGGGGATGCACATAAAATCCTAAGCTTTCTGTCAGCTACCGCAACTGCTCTGTAGAGTTTGACTCAGGTGAGCTTTTCTCAAGTTCCAACCACCTTCCAGTACCTCTTCAACAGTCCTCTAAACGGTCAGAGGAGTCAGACAAAATCTCCCACACACAGCTCATGGGCAAAAGAAATCCCACAGCAGGACACCAGGAGGGAGCAGTGCCACGGCCGGCCTGAAGCTAATGCTTTGAGCAAGAAACGCCTTTAAAATGTCTCTGCCTGGAAACACAGTGGCATAATGGTGACACTAGAATTTCCCTGCCAGGTGAGAATGCTTTATCACAGTTGTACACTTTTATAGGTAAACATCTAGCTAGGCATGTGGCCACTGGAGCCAGTGCAAGGAATGCAGTGATGGCCCAGAACAGTAGGGAGGTTGTCCCCTCTGTACTATATGTTTTAACTTAGAAACCACAAAGAACTTTTTTATGAGCATGCTGTTGTCTATTTTGCATGTCAAAGGAAAAGAAACCTCAAGATGGCAGTGCATTCAACAAAGACTCTGAATTTTTAAAGCTAAATCATGCCTACAAGTCTCCTGGTGAACAGTCAGTAAAATCAAAAACTACCTCTCCTGCTCTTGGGACTGAGTAGTTTGGTTAGCAGGGAAATGGAGAACATGCGCTGAGCGATAGCAGTGAAAACAGCTATTTGGACACAGAGAAGCTACTAGTGTGGCTGAGGGGCACATGCAGAGACTTGGGAGAAAACAACATGGATGCACCCTATTACAGAACAGGCATCAGGGTTCTTACCAATCGATTCCTTTATGATAGTTGGGTCCATTAAAAAACTGGATCTCCTCGAAGGTGGATGGACTTGGGAAGTTACTGGTGACAGCTGGATGCATAGTCAAGAAGAAGTGCACAGCTGTTGTGCCTGCAACAGGAACCACTTAACAGAACCTGGATTGCACATAACTGAATGAAAGGCTTTACCTACACTGCAAAGCTCCCCAGATGGGCACACTCACCCCTTAACTCATGCAGGCTACAACAGCACTTACACCAAGCACTCTGGGATCAAACCTGACTGAGCAGTTCAATCCTATGTTTCAGCTCATGCAGCTGACGTAAGTCACCTCCTTAGCATGACAGCTGTCACCCATGTTGGCTACCCCCAAGCCTTTTTTCCTCTGGTGGCACGGCCACACTGTCAGGTGGCAGAACCCACACCTACCAAACAGGAGGTGTCCTGGGCACTGCAGGACACTATCTTGTGTTTGGGACGGAGATGTGCTAGGGACAACATTCATTTCCTTGGATAAGAACTCAGCTAGGGATGCCTTGGCCTGCCTCTCCTGCAGATGTTTTCCCTTTACCCAGCAAAACCTGATAATCCTGCTCAGCACACAGCTGCAGGCCTCCAGGAGGTCAGTCAGCCAAGACAGGGGTTTTCCTACTGCGCCACTACAAGCAGCCTGGGCTGTGACACAGGAGGGCTCATGCTGCACAGATGCCAGCAGTGCTTCACAGTGACACAGGCAGCAGACAGCAGCTTGGCTGGGAGAAGCTTCCTCCCAAGGCCAGGCTTACCATTTGCTGGGCATGACTGGCAGCTGCTGTTTCACTGCGCTACAGAGAAAGCCAAGGTTTGAAGACCTGGCTTTGACTCAAGAGACTTTGCTCTCTTCAGCCTCTAAGGGACTTCTCAGTACAGTATCTACAGCTGTGTCACTGCCAACCACAATCCCACAGCAGTTAAGCCGTGGTGACAGAGGTCAGACAAAAGGGGATGTCTACCTCCCACTAACAGTGACATGGAGCACGCGGTGGGTACATGGATCTGTCGCAATAAAGCACCAGGGGGCTTTGCTAAGCATGGGCGTTCAGTCCTGCTGACAGCTCATGTTTATGACACACTAAGAAAGGTTGCGGTTTCTCTGAGCTTATGTGGAAAAGCCAAAACACAAGTCTGCAGGTAGATCTTTCCTCTGCAAATCAGAACTGAGCCAAGCAAAGTGCCAGCTTGCTAAGTACTGGCAGACTTGCCAGATTTAAGTTAAATCAAATCTGAGATTCTCTGAAATGTCCTCTGCGGCCACTTGGCAGCTTGCACAAAGGGCAACCATACAGATCTACAACACAGACCTTTCCAGCTCTCTGGAGGAATGAGATGGAAACTGCAATCTAACTTAGATAACGTATTCACATTACCAGTTTTCTGAGGTCCCACGATGAGGAACTTGGGGAGTCGATCACATGTTTTCTCTTTGGACCAGATATCCTTGTGCCTCTTATCATCACAGGGATTCTGCAGCACAAGTGAGGGGATTAAGCATTACCATACGAGCTAATGGAAAGGGGAGGAAAAGCTGGAAGGCCAGTCCTCTTGGGAAAATACTATTAGCATATGAAGAACTCTTCTCAGCCACACTGCTGCGCTCTGCCAGGCATCAAGGAGAGTTAAGTAAAAACATGAGGGAACAAGCTTCAAAGTGACACAGGAGCCAAAGTCCCTCTGAGAGTGTTAACCACAGGCCTTGCCCTGTGTAGCCATGATGGGCTGGGCCACCATCATAGTACAGCTCAGCATCTGTGAACTTCTGTCAGACAGACAACTCTATCACCTTCAGTTAATTTCATCTGCTCATTATCATGCAGAGAGCTGCTGCATTGGGATAAAATGAAATAAGCATGTTTTTATTTAATGAACATGAATTTTGCAGTGTGAAATTACTTTATGATTAATCACATTAACATGCCTGCAAGCTCTTCCAGCAGCAAACATGGTTCTTCCTCACACACTTAACATTTCACAGCAGCTTGCTCTAATATAAGCCCTTTAATGACCCAAATGTCTGCAAGCCTGCCCCCCAGTCACTATGACAGCTGCTCCGGTCCCTCAGCACACACCTTGATTGTGTCCTATTGCTCCTGCTCCCCATCCCTTCCACCTTGCAATTTGCCACTTTCAGCCTCAAGCCACAGATGTTAAACCTAAAAGCTTTATGCATTACCCCTCTGTGCTCAGGATCACCTGTCTTGCCACACTTTAAATGTGGGACATGCCTCTTGGAAAAATACTAAGAGTGGTTAAAGCTGCCTTCTCACCTGCCACAAGGGATTCTTCTCCTGGGGAAAGATTTCAAAGTACTTCTTTGCAAGTTGGACAGGGGGCAATGTTTGCAGGCGAAGGTTGGTCCAGCACTGCACAAACTTGACCAGGCTCTCAAAAGTGTACAGTCCCAGACGATCATTCCCATAGTTGGATAGGTGGGTCATGAAGATGCTGATCTGAAAATATGAAAGACATGGGATACTGGTAAATCAGTTAACAGTACTATTTCCTCCTAGCTTGATTCCACTGACAGCAAGAGGCTGTTCAATTTCAGACTCCCTTGGCTGTCTGGGTTGATGAATACCCCCTTGCCAGGATACAGCACTGCCTTGATGAAAAATGAAAGGAAAAGTAGTGCTTTCAAGACAGGGGCAACTCAGAAGAGGAGGGACACGGACCCCTCAGTAACCCCTGAAAATGGTGTGGGGGACTGACAACCAAACCCTGGATGTGAGTCTTGAACAATTTCAAAATCCCATTGAAGTGGCTCTGGGTCAATGAGGAGAACAAGGGTTAGCCAGTGACTCCCTCCTAGTCAAAATCTCACAAAGCCTCTTCCATGAGAGAATAGGATCTTCCCTTCCTCTCCCAGAGGCACAACCAGGGCAGCCTCTCTAGCTTATTTCTAGGCCGACAGCCTGTCAGCTTTCATTCACTTTGGACTTGACATCTGAAGTGTAAATGACCAACTAGCACCTCACACTTTAAAATACAAACAAGTGTACCTAGGGAATAGACAATGCAAAAAGACACTGCCCTAGGAACAGACACCAGCTGATAAGGTTTTAGATCACAAGAGCCTTCAGCAAAGGCAGCCCCTGAAAAATGTCCTACCAAGCCCGAGGATGTAAACCCTTGGGCAAAGAGGCACTGAGCACCAATGGGAGCCCCCCAGCACAGCAGTGCTCAGGAGCTGCTCTGCTATCTCTGCCTTGCCAAGCCACCTCTTCTCTCAAAAGACTGCTGTCAGCTTGACTCTGGTGTGTAGCTTTAATATGTCCCATGGAATTGGGCATTCGAGTGCCTGTAACACGACAGCACTTTGCTAGACACAAACCACACCACGGCTAGAAGTTAGCAAAATGAAAGCAGAACACTAAGGCCGATGGAAGAACAACTATGGGGATGATCTAGCCACTGCCCACCCAGTGTCTGCCTAGTGCAGGTAGGGGAAGAGACCTCAGTCACAGGAGGAGCACCTGTTGCTGCCCAGTTCAGGGCTGAATCCTGATGATGCCAGGTAATGTCAGCAGGCAACAACAGGCTTCCCTGGAAGGGGACAGGAATGGCTTTGCCACTCACAGTAGGGAAGAGTAAAATGGGTAAGCAGGAGACAGATGGTCTTAGGATGAAGACATCTGCTGGCACTCAGGAGGTCTGAATTCAGTTTTCTGTCCAGTGTCACCAAGGACTGAGAAGTACTGATAGATATTAGCTCTTTGTGCTTGAGCCATCCCTAAGACACCGAGAAATTAATTTAATCCCATTCATAAGGTACTCATACCCCAGGATCTTTGGGTAGGTAACAGAAAACAGTGATAGGACTCTAAGACACATGGAAATTAAGTGAAGTTAAAAGACTTACCATGTTTGTGTGCCTGTGACTTTTTCACTTCTGGTTTCCTACTGAGCTGACAGAGGCCTGGCCAGACAGGCTCTGGCACCTACACTTCAAAGAGAAGTTGTGCTTGCTGCTGTTGCGTAAAAAAGATGTGCTAAATACAACACAGAGCAAAGGACAGAAAGATCTGCGTAATTGCAGAGCCCTGCCATGGAGCACATAAGGCAGCAAAAGGATGCGTCTCATGTTGTATTTTGCCCATTTATGGGAGATACCAGGAAGGTGGTGTGACAGCAAAGGGTGGCTCATCCCTTTGACTTGCTAGTGGAACACTTGGAGGAAAAATTTGCTGTGTGAAGTGTCTGGCTTACTGGTATAAATCACATACTGCATCAGGGAGGATGCAGGTCACCACCGGAGGCCCCTTCAAGATTTCCAGAATTAAAAAAGCCTGCATGTGATCCAAGTTAGCAACTGTGTTTCAAGACTGACTACATTTGGTAAACCGGCTCACCCAGGTTATGCTTTCACCTGCAAACAGTCCCAAGCAACTGGATTTAGAAGACAAGTCCAACCAAAGAGTCATTTCCCTGTACTTCTGAGCGTGCAGTCATGTCCTATAACACACATGCACTGTTCACAAGGCCTGGCAGCTTGCTCTGCCTCGTCACAGCTACTGCTGCCAGAACAGCTCTGAGTGCTACTTCTGACATAAACTACACTCAAGTCCCATCTCTCCCTCCCTCCCATCCACACCCAGTGACCCCAGTGACTGGCTTAGTAAAAACACCTCCCTGCTCTCCCCCTCCCTTCCACTGTCAGCAGGCCATGGCTTCCCTTCCTTCAAACTGAGGAAAGATGAGAGGAACTGGTCACAGAAAGCCCAGAATACAGAAAACAGGCAGGTGTGAGCAGCCTTGCAATACGCAACGAGCAGCTGTGGGCACAGCAGTAACCTGCCTGCGCAGTGTGAGCACAAATGTTTGAGAAGTGATCAGCCTGTCTGCTGAACATCAACAGCTATTCTCCTTCCTGACACTGGACCTTGTTCACTAGTCAGAAGATCAAACATCTTCTATTTGCACTATGGAGTTAATCATACGCTACAGGCTTGGAGACTCTTACATGTGTATATCCACTCAAAGGGAGCTGGAAGCACCAAAAAGGACTGAAAGAGCCTGGTCCAAGTCTGCTACGGATCACTGCTGGGGCTGTGAGGCTGGCCAGCTTTCTATCAGGTCTGTGAGATGGCTTT
Source organism: Brachypteracias leptosomus (assembly GCA_013401335.1). Classification (NCBI taxonomy): domain Eukaryota; kingdom Metazoa; phylum Chordata; class Aves; order Coraciiformes; family Brachypteraciidae; genus Brachypteracias; species Brachypteracias leptosomus. Next base: position 140,057 of record VYZX01021417.1, on the reverse strand, counting down.
ATCAGCAAGGGGAGGAATGCAAGGGTCTGAGTCACTGTGCAAACATGAGCAGTGAAGAGGAGCTTAGAGCACAGTACTCCACTGCTGACAGAGAGAAAAAGGCTCCACTGCCAAAAGGAAGCAAAAGTGTAAACATCGGGAGCATCTGAAGGAGCCTGAAAGAGTTTTAAAAGTCACCATGAAGAGTCAATAGTAAATCTGGCAAATAAGATCATCCTGTACCAGAGCACCATCTTCCCAAACATTTTGGATCACAGATCACTGCCAGCTGCTTCGACCATCACATGCTTATCAGCAAATTTTAACGGGTAGCTCTAGAAACCATGTTTCTCCAAATTCCTTGGCACAGCCTCCTAGACCAGCAATGGTCTCTGGATTACGGTCTGGATTACCTAGAGCTTTTGAGTTTCACAGTGGCTATCTCTGCAGGCGTTCTTTAAGATCTGACGATTATGAAGTAGGACAAGGTGGAATTCACCCAACACATGGGAAGATCAGAAAAGAAAGTAGCTTCCATCTGACCAATCACTCCTTACATAAAGCAAAAAATAATCTCCTTACTACAGACTTTTATTAATCAGGTTGCTGCATGTAAAGATTAACAAGTCTGTCTCAGGTGACAGGGACAGATGGCTGGCTTCCAGACCTCGGAGATGGAAGGTTGGCTTCCAGACCTGAAGTATGAACCCCTACAGCTTTTCAGCTGGGGCTGTTACAGACCCATACCTTCTGCAGATCATATGCCAAGCCAGGGCTGGTCACAAGCTAACTTTAAGAAACATGGGGCCTGTTTGCAAACTGCAGCCTGCATGATGCACCCAGAGCACATTGTGAGAATCTTTTCACTATCACAGTTCTACTTCTAGGAGTAGAGAGGCACTAAATACTAAGAAAAGCAAGAGACAAGAAAAAATAAAGTTCACTGAGGGAAAAAGCTTGATTTTCTGATTCACTGAGCCCCAGCAGCCCCAACCAGAAGTCACTAAAGCTGAATGTTCAACTCTGCAATCAAGATGCAAAAGGAGGGAATGAGGGAAAACATCACAGTGAACAGAGCCACCGAAGTCACAAGAAAAATACCACAAACAAGTACTCAGTGGCTAGGATCAGTACTCAAGGGTTCCGACTTAGGAAGCTAGTGAGAAACAATCTACTTTCTCTCAGATCCGCTCGCATGGCTTCTTGCCCTTACTCAGGCGCTGGTGGAAAAGATGCATAAAGGAGAACTAAAAAGGTAGAAATTTGTACGACATGAGAAAAGAAGAGATTAAACATAATAACATATACAGGAGTGGCTATAAAGGTAGACATTCTAAAACCACTGTCTAAACCTGGCAGGGCAATGTCCATTGAGGGAAAGGGAGGACAACAGGTGCTAAACCAGCTTTAGTAACAAACAATTTCAGGTGGGGAATTGAGAAAGTTCCTGTACAATCAAAAAGAGCAGCACGTTTTCCTGCTGAAGCCAACAAACAGGAATGTGAGGGAGTGTGATCTGTGGTTGAAAAGGGCCACAAAGCTTCACCTCCTAGTTCTATCCATTCAGGATTTTCTAAAAACAATCAGATTTTTTTTGCATCTCTTGCCACCTAGTACATCTTCCCAACTTCAGTGGGAAGTGAGAAACTCATGTGATTTGCCATCCATAGCCAAGAACCAGGAAGGGACCACATTTGGTACAAGCTTGGTGGCTTGATGGAACTGTCAAGTATTGGAAGGGAAAAAGAAACACCTGTATTAGACCCAGATCTCTCAAAAATGCCTTGGGGTGACAGCTACATCACAACAAAAGCACGCAGAAATAATTTCAAGTGTATGCATATTGAAAGAAAGGGGAGAACACTTCATAATGAAAGACCAGAGAAAGCAATTATCCTGAACAAAACTCATCAGTGAGCCAGGGGAGAAGCCAACAGGCAGCAGATGCGCGCGGAACAGAAGGAGCCAACGCACATCTCACTTCTGATTCATGAAGATGCACAGCCTAGGTAACACCCACTCTACGTTGGGCCATGCTCAGCATGTCAGCCTGGCTAGTTGCTATCTGTTGCACTTATCAACACTCAAAATCAACACTGCTTTGGTAGTGTGTAAAGCAAAGCTGCATTAACTAGCGAGTACTTCCTTGTCCCTCTTTCACATCTCTTTAGCATCACACTGGAGATACCAACACTGTGATGGGTGGTTATACTGAATCTCACATAAGATCTAGTCCTTTCCCACATCAGGCACATTAGCTGAGACACCCATGCACTGATTCCCTTTTCAGATGAGCTTACTGGGTTCAGGAGCACCGTCAGGAAGAGTTCACCGCCACGAATGCTCTTGTCCAACTCCTTTGAGCCACCAGGATATTCATTATAGAAGATAGTGTGAGTAAAAAGACCACAGGTCTGTCGAGGCAGAACCTGGCAATATCATAGAAAAGCAAAGTTAGGTAAGAGGCAGATACAGCACAATCTATACATGAATGTGTCAAAGCAGCACTCCCTGGATCAATATAGAGTAAGGGACATAAGCAACATAGGTTCAGATGATTCTTTTGATATTCCTCCCAACTGTTTACTCATCACAGTGCAAACAAGTCAGTGGAATCTCAATCATGTGCTTGGTTTTGCTCTCCATTCAGTACTGACCTCTGAACTGTACTGAGAAACACAAAAACCGGCTTCAGACAAGTTTGTTTTCTTTGCTTGGTTTAATGATTTTGGAAACACTGGTGACATTAAGATTAATATCTCTGATGCAGGTCACTAGGAGATTGACCCTTGGGCAGGAAAGTGGGCTCTGCTCGCTCAGCTGTGCTCACCATGATCCCATTATGGATGAACCCACGCCGGTACCGGGCAGGTCGCAGGTGTGGGTATTCCTCTGTGCTCGTCACTTGTATGCTCCAAACGGATTTCCATGCCTCATAGAGTTGTGTGTGAACAGGATAAACCCCAGAATGATGAGGGGCTACAGCATAGCCCAAGTCTGTGGGAATCCCATGCTCCTGGAAGCAGAATGTGCAGCTTGATCATTCAATATTTAACTAATATCCTTAATAAGGATTGTGCTTAGCAATAGACTCCAAGTTGGAATAAGGTGGCAGAGTACAAGTAAACTCTTTAAACTGGGAAACCTGAAATATTGCTTGTACTTGTTTTATGCATCTATAGAAATACAGGGGTAATTCTATATCAACAAGGACATCCAGCACTGGTAACGGCTGCTGTAAGAACAGTCCTGTATCTTGCAGGTGTGACAAATCAGATTAATTCACAAGCCTAAGGTCAGGTTCCTTGGTTACTACAAACTAATCGATGCTGTGAAGTGACACATCTCACTTCCACAATGCCCAGATCTGAGTCACTAGAGGAGGAAAACAAAATTTCCTTAACTGATATAGGAGGAAAGGAAGATGATGACTGGGCTCTGTCTTGTCCCTAGTAATTCAAAGAAAAAGCAGACATGAAGCAAGAGACTGCTGAGGGTAAAGACACAAGGCCCAGAGATATACTAAAATGACAGGAAATATCTGAATTTCATGGGTTTTAATTCCACTGTGTGGTTCTGGTAATAATATGAATGATGACAGCTCTGCCCTGGTGCTGTACAATAAAACCAGAGCCCCCACGTGAAGCAACAGCCTTTTCCTTCCCACTGCTAGCCTGTTTTACGTTAAGTGTGTCTAATTGTGCTCTGTGCTTTGTCTCTCTTTGCAAAAGACTGCACTGTTTTTAACCAGGAAAAGAAGAGGCCTAAATTGTTTCTATAATGCTACAACTGTGCTCTGAATTCAAGATCATTCCTATCCTGTGCATGTCATGGGAACACAAGATAGCAGCCTTCTATTCCCAAGGGGATTACCATCAAAAGAGCCAAACTAGAAGTGAAGAGGACATTTCTTCTCAGAGAAACATGTATGCTATATTCAACTCTGGGCTATAAGCTTCAAATACACATTGTTCCAGCAACGCAGGATGTTCAAGGCTTCCCCCTCTTCTGCCAAAACCCAGGGAATTTCCCCTGGACTTCCTAGATAAGTAACTTCCTTCAGCATTGCCTGGGGAGGCCAGAAGCAGGGCTGTTAGCACACAAGGGCATTTTATACTCCCAACCAGGTGGCTTCCTTACAAAACCACAGTGAGTAAGGATGGAAAAGGAAATGCTTTCTCACTGCCAGATTTTGTAAATTAATTGGATTTGGATGATAATGCTACAAATTCACACCTCAGCAAACAAGAGCCTTGGGATTTGCACCCTGGAACCTAGTGGAGCTGCCTGGGGCCATGCAGGTGCCAGGAAACACTTCCCATTGCAGGGGCAGGCATGTGAATAGTGTTTCTTGCCTGAAGACAGCAGGAACCATGCACCAATTTAAACTTTCAGAACTGCCTTTCTTAAATGCAGCTGAATTACTAGATTACTGGCAGGATCCAAATAGCTATTCCAGAAGAATGTTCAAGGATTAGTAAAAGTAAATAAACTGTGGTGTCCCTTACCACAGCAAACTGTTTGTTGAGCTTCATCTGCTCAGCCAACACAGTGACATTGTGGAAAAGATGAGGCTGCATGTGACTCCACATGTGAGGGAACCACCAGAACTCCTTCCTGTGTTTGAGCAGCATGTCATCCCCTTCATCTTCCTCATCTGTACCTAGAGAGGGCAGAAAAGGAAATGCAAAAACAAAAGGCAGAAGAGGGGCTCCATGTTTCAAAACAGTGGCTAATCCCTGCAATACTGAGTTGTTCCAGCAGAGAATTGTGCTCTAACACGTTACATGCAGGCACAAACGGGGCTGTACATGGGCCCTGGGACAAAGAGGTGTCGGGGACTTACCTGTATGGTAGAATTTCCCTGAGAAGCCCAGGTTGAAGGTGAAATTTGGGACTAAAGTTCTCAGCTTATTCTGGGTGCTCAGTAAAGCCTGTTTGAATGAAAGGAAAAAGAAATGCCCATATTCAGTTACAATGTCATGTTTCTCTGTGCTCTACCAGTGCCCAGTTCAGTCTCAAGAGGCATCACAGGCTAAGACACTGCTGCCTGTGGAGTGAAGCAGGAGTAGTCAAGTGCTCCACATACAGAGTCTTTACTTGAAGTAGCCCTGCTATACTAAATGATCCACTTTAAAGCCACAGTCAGATGATGCTCTCCACTTCAATGTGAAGGACCCAGAGTGTCTGTGCTAAGGCAAAGGGACAATAAATCTCACTTCCAAGCAATAGATCCCTTTCTCTTTCCAGATCCAGTCTCAGAGCTCCCTTCCTCTCCCACATTGGCTGGGACTTTGCTATCAAACCTCTGCCCACGCTCTGAGCCTAAGTGTTAATGAAAAGGAGGATGGTGAAGCACAAGTGCACACTCAAAGGAAGAGAAGTCAATAATATCATGAACAGTAACTAGGTGATCCAGAGGGGGCTTTCATTTAGAGAGGAAAGGTGGACTCACAGAACTACCCATGCAAGTAGTCCTACCATGGCAGGGAGATATCCCTGGCTTTGTGCCACCTGAAAGTGCTCAAACCCTTTTGTAGTTATAAAGTTTCCTGGATTCTGGAAAGAAAACTTGGGGGAGCTAACACTCACAGTCATCACATCTCCTACAGATTCTCTTGCTCACTCACATCTGTGTCCCAAGTAATTGCTACAACCAAGGGGAAGGAGCCTTGTGCCACAAACCCCAAGGTCCACAAGTGTACAGAGTTAAGACAGTAGACAACCTTGACAGGAAAAAAACCGACCCAACCAACAGAATCTCAGTATGTCCCATACAAGTAAGACACAAACTAATTCTAGTCAAATTTCTTCTGCTGCAGAACAATAAAGAGAGAAGCCCTGAGATGCATCCTCTGCTGCTCTGTGTGCTTCAGGGTAAGTGTCACTGGTGCAGCTCTCTATGGGAGAAGTTCTCAAATCAAATAGGGACTTGGCAGGAGGGCTGTTGGCAGGTGACAGCAATGGTCCTTGCCCAGGCAGTTATTTAGATTTTAATAGCTTTTCTAAGAAAGCAATGGATCAGTGGCTGCATCAAGGTGAAGGTGATGACTTCCCCACAGTTGACTTGGGCTAGATGCAAACACACAAGTAACTTGGCACATAATTCTGGGGAAAGCATACAGACTTTTCAACTGTGCAGGGTTGATGAGCAGATCTTTCTGCATCGGCTGCCCTTCCCCGGCCCCAAGGAACACAAAAGAGCACTAACAAGGCTTCCCTCACATGGCTCCTGCTCTGTGGGCATTGTTCAGGTGCCCTGCTTCCCAGGTGGTGAAACTGCATTCGCAAAGGCAGACTCTCATTCAGTAGAAGAACCAGCCTTGACAGTACCACTTAAGGATATCCTGACAAATCACTGCTGTCACTAACATATCAAAACAGTGTTGACCAAACACTGATCATCCCATAATTTAAAAATTATGACTTCTGTAATTTACTTCAATCCCCCATCCACTGCAAATGTATCTTGGAGCAAAGAAGTTGAGCAGTTTTGTTCCCAAGGCAGGCAGCCCATGACCTCTTACACACAGGAAGGTGGGAAGGCTGGACAGTTGATTTCTGCAGTGCTGCAGACACTCTCCATGCACTCTCTGAGGGAACCAAGCTTTCAGATTTTACCCTAGAGACACACTTAATTGCCTGTTCCTCCTCCCCACATCCACAACAGTGACACCAAATGAAGCCTGGGACAAATTTCAAAGATCCCAGCTCCTCCATGGCCTATCACATCCTTACCCCAGCTCCCACCCAAGAGTAGTATTCTGAGAAGTGTAGGGCACATGACATCTCCAGAACCTATCACAAATTTAGTCAGTGCTTTTAGAAGATGACATGCCAGCAGCACTGACAGCTGAAGCCTCCTTTGCAGCACAAGATCCAGCATAGGCAATGGGAGGTTGAATTTCCCTCACATAATCCAGTAAGATACAGAGACTCATCCCACACAGACTGTGCATCTCTCTACAGAGAAGCACCTGTCTGCCCAGCTGGATGACAATACCACATCAAATCTGGGGCCAACACCTTGAACACATCACCCAGTATCTTAGACAGGAAAGTGCCGCTTTCTTTTCTTGTCTTCAGAGCCATCCCAAGCCTCACTACTTCTCCCTGCTGCCCTGAAAGGCACATCCAGCTCCTCAAGCGTGGGTAGAAAGGTGGTGGGAGGAAAGACAGTGGTTAAGAAGCTTAGCATTCCTCTGCACAGAGAGAGATTTAAAGCCTGGCTGGGGTTACCATGACGACACATCTGTCTGATGATAAATCCCAAAAAGCCCTGCTCCAGCAGGCAGCAATCCTTTGTTTCCGGGGAGGGACCAGAGAGGAACCGTGGGGGTACCAGAAATTCTGAGCCTATGGAGCCCTATGAAGTCCTGCTTTCCTGGCGGGTTTATTGCTAATTGTGTGCCATCCCTCTGCTGATGCCAGGTCCTTTTCACAGCCACATCCAAAAAGTGGCATGGCATAGGTTTGAAGAAATGTCCTTCCCCTGCACAGGATAAAAAAGACCAAGACACCAAGTCAAATATTTGAAAACTTGCTTCAACAAATTATGGATTCACTGTTCCCAAGCACATTGGTTTAAAGGGGTCTGTGAGCTGTCATAAGATGAAACAATACGGATGTAAGAACAGGCTGGAATGATGGCACTTCTCTCTGTTCTGACACCTCTGCACTCTGTTTCTCTTTTATAAAGTAGGATGAATATGAGAGTACTCCTAATATCTTACAGGTGACTCAAGTGGAATTACATTTATATCCATAACGTGCTCTGAGATTCTTAAACAAAAAAGGCAATGATGAAATGTGGAGCAGGCTATCCATTAAGATGTAAAACAGCTAGCAAGATGCAAACAGACCTTTACGTGCATATTTAAGAAATACAGTTGCTCATGTGGTATGGGACAGAGGGCTGGCATTTTAGCTATCCCACATCTCTAAAAAGCAGTTTCCCTCCAAGCATTTCCATTTTCTATTTTCCATTCCAAAAATTCCTTCCAGGATGCAGACAAGCCCACCAGCTAGCCAGAACAGCCCCTTCTTCTCCAGCTAAGCTCCCTGCTCGAAGTTCAGCAAGGCTCACTCCAGGAAGGAACAGATGGAGTCTCCAAGGGATTCCCAGCACTGGCCACCAGAACTCATAAGCAACATCAAGGCCAGACCTGCTTAATGCTTGTCACAGGCTATCAGAGAACATTCTCTGCAACTCATGACCTGTATCTTTGGAGGCTTTTAGTGCTTAACTGGGGCAGCCATGCTGCGGGCCCAAGTGACAGACATCTACATTCCAATGCACATTTCTGGACACAATGCAAAAAAGGTCTAAGCTTCAGTTTGACGTTCCAATGCCCATCACTTTAAAACATGCTTTTTTATAATCTCAAATGATGATGGATGTTTGCTTCTATGCAAATGTTAGGGGGGAAAAAAGTTTAAAATCGTGCCTTTTGTTGCAACACATTAAAAAAATCTATGTAATCTCACTGATGGATCTGTAAAGATTTACTCAACAATCACTTGATGCCATCCAGTGAAAGAAAAGAACTCTCTCCAACGGGCTTAAAATTCTAGGACCAAGGAAGAAATCTGGGGAAGCCACAGCACGCTGACTGCATCCTCTTTAGGTTGCTTCTTTAGGGCCTAATCCTCTTCTAAGATGGCATGGTGTCCTTGGCATCAAAATAATACAGGGATAAACCTTCACATAACTGTTTTTTAGCTACAAAATTTTTAACTTCCAAAAGTGTTTGCAGAGATTTTAGCTGTTTCACAAACCCTAACTATTACCTCCCCTATCGGAGGTTGCTCTAAAAAGAGGCAAAAGAGAGAAATACAGTTGAGAGTCAGATGCTGGGAAGAGGGTATACCATGAGTATAGGAAAACAGTACATGGACAAGTGAAGAGAAAGAGATGATAAAAATGGAGGAAGAAAGCAGAGTGCTTTGACAGCCCTTCTCAAATGCTTTTGCCAAACCCACTAGGAACGTGTTGAAGAAACACCTTCTTCATAGGAACTGCCCCTGTGGAGATTGGGCAGCTCGTTCTCAAGAAGATTTTCTGCAGCTTTCTTACCATCCAGCAGTAGCACTGGTGTAGCTCAAAGCAGCGCTGTCAAAAGAGAAAGCATTCATGGCATTGGTATTTCTACCTCCCCAGTAATATTACAATCAGGGAGTTAGAAACTGCTGATTTTCATTTCAGGTAAGATCATCCTCTACAATTTAGATGGCAAGAGCTGGCTGACAGTCACCCTCACTTAATTCTTTCTCTTCCACCCTCACCATTCATAACCCAAAAAGAAATGACTGTCCTTGATTTTCACTTGGCTTGCTCTCAGACTTGCTAGCAATGATTGCTCACTATTTATGCCCTTGTAGAGATTACCAGCAAAAGAGGCAAAAACTCATCTACTTAATCTTCTTTCCTCAAACCTAAAGGCAATCAGGAAGGATCATAAAAGCCAGATCCTTTTGAATTAGAAATTACTTGTCTTTGTTGGGCAGTTCTGCAGAGGTTTGGTAAATTCAGGATTATGATTTTAGAAGAGACTGAACATGGAATAACAGAGAAGAGAAGAGAAGAGAAGAGAGAGAAGAGAAGAGAAGAGAAGAGAAGAGAAGAGAAGAGAAGAGAAGAGAAGAGAAGAGAAGAGAAGAGAAGAGAAGAGAAGAGATTCTCTGAGATTTTGTTTTGTTAATTACGTGAAGCTCAAATCTCTGGTAAACTTTACAATGGAAAAATATTTTCCTTGTGCAACTTCCAACTGTTTCACTTCAATTGTGGACTGCAAGCTCCCGCTGCAGCCTTTCAGCAGAAACAGGAACTCAAGGGTTACCATCTGCAAAGTAAAAGCAAGCACGATTCCTTTTTTTCTTGTTAAAGAAGAAAGCTATTCAGCTTTCCTTTAAGCACCACAAATAAAAACATTTCTCCTCTCACACAGAACATCTACCATGGGAATGCATTTGACCAAATTATATTCAGCACTTTCTTGCAATAGTCATTTTGTCTGGGAAGCTCTCTGAACACGGACCTGCATATGGCAAACAGGCTCACTGGGACAGCAGAGTCAATTTTATACCTTCACACAACATCCAATCTTCAAACTGCTACCCCGACTGCTGTAATCTAAGTTCTAAGATAAGGAGCTGTGTGTTGAGATAACAGTCCTGAAACAGAGCTTTCATATAAAAGGTCAAAGAAAATGCCAGCTGTTCTGTCACTATTACATCCCCTTCTCTCCCCATGGCGAGAGGCTATCGACAAATCCATGTAGTTATTTCTCGCTTTTAAAAAATAAAAATTCATTAACCTCTCCTGGCTCTGCAATCAGAGAGCTTCTTTTAAATGGATAAATCTGGGTTTTATCTGCTTTGGCCGAGATTCTCTGCTCACTGATCACAGATTATTCCTCCATTTCACCCCGTTAAAACCCAAAGAAAGCATCTTTTGGAATTATCTTGTCTGGGTTTGTTTTTAACATCACCAGATCAGCCTTTGTTTCCAAAAGCTTGGCCACCTACCTCCTGTTTTCTCACATGGGTCTGTAACCTGCACAAACACTACAGAGGTGACTATTTCTGCCTGTTCAGACTAAAGAGTGAGCAGCCTGCTTAGGAATGAGATAACATTGTTATCCGTAAAATAATAATTAAAAAAAATCTGTTGGAGCATTTCAGGACCTCAAAAGACAGGGACACTGCAGTGAATTGAAGAAAATTTTAGCACTTTCCTTAAGTATTATATACAACTGTTCCATTTTTCTATAGCTGTCTGCTTGGAAATAGTTTTTCTATACCTGTTTGCTTAGAGAGTTATGGTCAAAGGTGGCTCTGAAGAATTATTAAAGAACACCACAAATAAAATCAATAAAGGCACACAATTAGAGCTGCTTCAATCATGTAGCTTCAAATGAATTGAAAAGATGAAGCTGCTCCAAACAGAATGCAAGGATTTCCTTTTCCCCAAGCTAGACTTGAGATCAGAAGCAGAACTTAAAATCTCAAAGACCTGAAAAAGTAGAGATGAACAGCGGCGTCTTGCACGGATGCATAAAACATATGAAAAATGTGGCAAGACTCCTAATGAGGTGGAAGAATGCTCTTGGGAACACGTGGAGGATGAGGTTCAGTTCAAGTGAGGGGACACACATGTACAACATTATTTTGTTTTATACCTTTGCCTCAAATCTTCTGTGCTCTTGGAAGAAAGGTTACAGGGTGCTTCACTTTGAAGCTGTTTTGGAAACGTGCTAAGGCAGCTGTTGTCACAGGCTTATTGTGGTACCCAGGGAACTCCAACCAGGACCTAAATGCAAGTGCTAAATGGGAATCCAGACTGAAAAGCTTGGGGCGTCATGCCTCAGGAACAACCTCAGCACACCTGGAGAAACAGGCAATGCTTCTGCCTCAATGGCTACCAACCAGAACTGATGGGAAGATACAAAGGCAAGTCCTTGGCTCTGTGAGGCAGGATTCATACATATATCACAGACTGAGAACACTTTATCACTTACTTTCAAGAACACAGTGTGTTAGAAAGGGCACTTAGTTTCTTACATTCTTGCTACTTGTTTTCTCCTTTGCCTGTCTCGCTTCCCTCTCCTCCACAAAATCTCTCTCTCTGCGCCTTTCCCATATCCTTTCCTAATAGGTCACTGTATTCCTCAAGGAACTGCCAAGGAAAGCAAACCACAAAGATAGCATCTCTCTTTCCCAATTGTGAGGCCACAGAGATGGGTTCTCATGATGGCTTGGTCTGAGCATCTTTCCTGGTGAATTTTGGGATACTCTCTGCCCAGGGATGGGGGGTGCTGGTGGAGGATATGAGGCGGTGTAACAAAGGGTGAGAAAACACCTTTCTTTTCCCAATTTGGTTATGTCCTGAAAAGCTAGATGGCTAAAACATAGACATTAGTAGTTTACACCGCATGGACTGGCCTACAGTTTTGCAATATAATATATATAGTTTATACATATAAGTAATAATATAATAAATACTGTTATTCTATTCTACTCTAACACAACTTTCCTTTTGAAAGGCAGAGTGTACAGCTACAAATACGTTGACAGAGAAAATCTGCATATGCTCGTTTCTTACATTAAAGAGGAGACAGGACAGACCACCACAGGCATCCTCCTCAAACTCAGAGAGGTCTCAGAATGAAAAATGCTCCATTTAAGCCTGCAAAACTGTTGAGAGCATCACTATTGAGCAGCTCTGCAGCCTACTTCTCTGTTTAAGATGAGAACAATTGCAGCAATCAACTCTCACTCAAATTAAATACAACCTTGACTTTCCTGACATACTACACACGCTAGAAATTTGTCTGGGACCTGTAGTTATTCTGAAGATTTTACCTCTACATCAGACACTTTCATGCGAGTGCCCTCTTTTCCCACAAATATATCATCAATGTCGACGAGGATATAGCGATCAAGTGTGAGGCAGAGGCGCTTGCCAGTCAAGTAGGCAATGGCATCCACGAAAATGAGTTTGTGCAGCCAAAAATTGAGGTTATTGCCAAAGAGAACCCGCTGGATCCCGTCATGCAGACCCAAGTCCTGCACTACTGTGGCATGCAATGCTTTGTGGGTGGCCAGGTGAGGAATGGACTCCGAGGACTTCGTGCTGGCCAACAGCACTGGCTCATAGGTGCTGTGGTTTGACTGGAACACAGTCCAGTCATCACCAGGCAGGGGACCCTGCTCCACCTCATTAGCCTGGGTGACGTAGAGCAGGGGAGCACTAGGGTTGATGTGATAGTCCCGCAGCCCCAAGTTGGAATGTAGGAAAAGGGGGAAACCCTTGAGCTGTGCACTGAGCAGGCTGTTCTCGTTGGCTTTGAAAAAGCCTATAATCCCTACTCCATATTCTACACAGTATTTGTCCAGCAGCTCTCGGTTCCAAGCATCTAGGTTTACATACTTAAGGATGTTCTCATAGATAATAAGAGCATAGCGTCCTCTATCTTTGTCTGTCAGAGTGGGCATATCCCCTTTGCCAGGGGCAATCTCTGTCCTGTATTTAAACCGGCTAGATTCCAGGATGGCCACTATTTCCTGTCCCAGCTGGGAGTAAATGCTTTCCACAAAGACCAGCACTACAGGATCCGTACGTGAGGTGTCCACAGATTTTGTGAGCCTCCAGCTGGCTTGCGGTGGGATCAAGATGCGGTGCTGGTTGCTGCAGTCACTGAAGGGCAGGGGTGGCGGCTCCTTGATTTTAGGACTGTTAGTGACATAGTAAGCCAAGATGCACATGGAGATCAGGCTAAAGGCAATGAGCAGCAGGATCAATCTGTGGAGCTCCAGCTGTCGCACGTGCCGCACTACTTTCCACAACTGAATCATGGTGAGGCGGGCTGCCCACCCCTCCTCACACTCTACACCCACGTCGCTCCTGAAATCTCCAGTGCTGCCGTGGCAGTATCCAGCAGCAGCTCGCAAAAAAGAAAGAGCAGCTGCGGAGAGAGACAAAGCTAAAGCAAATAGCTACAAGGCTAGACTCCCAGGGATCTGCCATTTATCTCAAGTAACCATGGCCCTCAATTCCCATCGCTCTTTTGTGTGCTTCCTCCTGTTCCTCTCCTCTCACTCAGAAAAATCTTTTGGAGGAGTGAGGTTTCCTGAATCTTGTTTCCAACAGCAGATCAGTCTGTCATCCTGTGCACAAGCAGTTTCAGCTCAGTCTTCCCAGGTGTCCTGTTTCTCATTTATCTGTTTCACATTCACATGATGGCACTTCCTCTTTGCATCCTGCAATTTAAAAAGAAAAAGTCAATTCTCAGTATGGATTCATGGTATTTAACAGGTTTGAGATGAAATGGCAGGATCAGCAGGTGCAAGGTGGGCAGCGTCACTTGCCCGTCAGCAGGCAGACCTGTTCCCTGGGAAGTGACACACACCATTCGTGCAGGAGCTTGGCAGCAGAACAATCGTAACGGCCTTTGGAAGAAACATCCTGGCAGTGCACAGAGACTCAGCATTCGCCTTGGGTGAGATTCTCATACACTACAGCAAACAGAGCTCGTGGACCTGGCCTTCCCCTGCTCCTCTTTATACTACTGAACAGAAAATGCAAACTCCTTTTATTCTAGCCTATATTTCAAAACTAACAAGAGAAGGAAAGAGCCCTCAACATTGTCTAGTCCTGTTCTCATACTAATGATGATGAGTCCAAGTCCTTGACAGTAACTTCCTAAGCCCTTGGGATAGAGCTGTCTCAAACCCAGCAGGATGCCTTGAATTCCCACCAGCTCTCTTGCCCCACGGCTCCCAGTTCCATGGTTCCCACCCCTCTCTATGAGGACATGCCACTTATCCTGGGAACTTATGTTCTCCCAGGGCTCTCAAAACACATCTCTAGAGAGGCATCGTCCCTCAGGCATCATGGAGATATAGTGCATAGGTAGACCTATTTGCTGCCAATCGATGCAGTGGCAGTCGGAGAGAAAACATCTCTGAAACCTTCCTCACCTTCTCTCAGATGCCACCGAAGAGCACGAAGCCAGTTTTAAATCACCAACAGTAGAACATGAACTTGGGTTGGTCCCAAATACACAAAAGCTTCTTGTTACTAAGCTCTCTCACCTCCTGCTTTGTTTATGACAGCAGACTATTTCACCATATGTTGTTATTTTTCCAGGATAAAACCCTCAACAAAGCCAACAAATACCAAGCCATCTAAAACATAAACACCAGGGAAAGTGACTAAATTGCTCCTTGGTTTAAAACTAAAATAAAATCACTGTGTAATTTTCTCTCTCATACCAGAAGTGTAACTAACCTACAGGAACAACATCCAGGTGTACATTACTTGGGATACAGGGGAGCATCTGCTGCCCCTCCCAGCACAGTGCAAGGACACCCTGAATGTCAGATGTTGCTCATCAAGTCAGTCATGCCCCAAATCAACTATCTGTAAAAGTTAAAAGAACTTTTTTCTCTCAAGACCTTTCTTCTTCACACCCCAACACTCCTGCAGATATTTGCTCCACTATATACAACCCCTCTAACCACCTGCTCAACTGGCACAGTTTACAACTCCAGGAGGCACAAGAGCAACAGTAACAAAAAATACCACCAAAACAGTTCTTTGTCCTTTCTACATTCATCCAATTTTTCAGCCTTTTTGTAAGTATCATTCTGATAAAACAAAGAATATTATAAGACTAGTTTGCCCATGAGTTTAAGATAGACATAAGGTTTTTATATAGCAAAGTCAGGGCTTTAACAACCAGTTCCACCAGAAAAGAAACTACTTGTGAGACAGATGCTTATTTCGTAATGTGTATTACTAAACAGAAAAAAATCCTTCTGAGTCAGGGAAAGTATCAGTTCACAGATGAGGCCAAAAGTCCCACTCTAAAGACTTCCATCAGGCTGTTTTCCAAACTGCTGGTGCAGCTTGAAGCAGAGACAAAAACCCCAAGCAGATTTTTAATGAAGAGATATAATACTGCTAACTTTGTGGCAGCAGATGGAAAAGAGTCAGAGTGCTCTTTAAACAAGCCTTATAATCATTAAGTATTACCTCAAATAACTTTAAGTATGATCCCTAATAACTTCTATACTATAAGCTCAGCAGAGCAGGGACTGGCTTCTGTAGTGCACAATGAAACTTTAGCCCAGATGACATCTTCAAAATAGCTGTAGACTGTAAATGTAAAGCATATTACAGAAATAATTTTCCACTGGAGAAACTGAGACACAGCAAATCTTATTGAAGGTCACACTGCAAGGAAGCAAGATGAATCAAAAACTCTCTGTTCCCCAGACTCCAAATGGATTGAGTCTCCATTCCCAAATGCCCTCCTGTAATGACAAAGCTGGCTTTGGAAATCCAGCTCAGTCAGCAACAATAAGCTGTGTTCTCTTTAACACAGACAAATGATCATCTTTCAGTTTTGTCTTTACATAGTTAACTTTTTATTGGCAAAAAGACAGGGAAGAGAAGGGGAGAAATTACTATGGGAAGATGTAAAAAAGAGAATTTGGATATTTTTCTTCTGTTTTTGTTACTGAATTGACAACCAATTTTGAATGCATGAATCTCTGCACTGAGTGCAGTATATGGCTTGTGATTCCAGTTCAGGTTCAGTCCCAGTGATACACTGTGGCTGCCAGCGTATCAGCTTAGAACCCAAAAACATCTACCACCTTTTAAAAGCAACCAGGAAAATGAATTTTCCAACTCCACAGTGAGCCTTTCCCATCCTGCTGAGCCTGCAAGGAAGGCTGTGATACCATCACCCTGTGCTTGGCACTACAGCTCCAAAGTTGCACTGCACTGCAGAGGTTGGAGCCAGCAGAGGCAGAATTCAGCAGGGCAGAGAGGTTAGACAGACACATATATAATAAAAACTGTCTCTTTTTTATGAGGTGAGTCCCCTGGAAGACACAATATATACACAGCTCCACACATATCAGCTGCTATGAGAAGTGGTCTTCATTCTACTCCTGTGCCACAAATTCATGCAAAACACTCCCCTCACATTCCTACATACTCATTTGGATTGAGAAGACAAGTCAGTATGTTTCCCAAATAGCTCACATTCTTTTGCTTTTTAATCTCATTGGATAAAATAGAATACTTAGACTATTTTAGATTCAAAGATTCACAATCTTAACATGTATTAGGCAAGAAGTTTTTACAGAAGAAAATAATGTAAAGAGTGACTTAAAAGCTCAGCAGCCGATGTGTTGCCTGCAGGAATTTCCAA
Organism: Brachypteracias leptosomus; assembly: GCA_013401335.1. Classification (NCBI taxonomy): domain Eukaryota; kingdom Metazoa; phylum Chordata; class Aves; order Coraciiformes; family Brachypteraciidae; genus Brachypteracias; species Brachypteracias leptosomus. The sequence goes on along the minus strand of VYZX01021417.1, from coordinate 123,351 downwards.
GCTAGTGTTTCTGGGGTAGAATTTATAATCTAAACACCACGGTAACAGTAAGAAAATCAAGGGTATGTTGATCGACACAAAAGCCTGGCAAAGTATAATACTACTTTTACAACTCTTTACCTCCAAAACATCAACCTGGAAAACACTTCCCTGGTTACACTCACTTCTCTAACTTGATTTTTAGTGTTGAACTGAGTTTCTGTTTTGCAAAGAGCTGTAGCTTCAGTTTCCTGGTTATCAGTTTAAAGATGAAAATCACAAGACAACTGGATTATTCTGTAGAATAAGGATGAAACCAGAGTTTAAGCTAAGCTGCCACACCTGCAGTACCCAGCTGAGGGGCAAGAGGGAGAGGAACACACTTTGCTGGGCACTTCTGAATCACAGCAGTATTTTGATAACAATGACTCCATTCAAGCCTCTAGCGAAGCTCCCAAACAAGCCCCCATTTGTTACACGGGTGAGCTCAAAAACACAAATTTTAAAAAAAGGCCTGTATCAGATTGCTGCTCAAGAATCTGTCAGCTCTGATCTCTTTAACAAGGCTTCACAGCCAGAGGGCATGCCAGCTGGCACAGTATGCATTTAGTTCTTTGGGGACCACATCAGCTGGTTTAGGTTCAAATGAAGAGGAAAAAAAAAAAAAAGCAGCAAAACAAATATACCAACCGAAATTTATATTAAAGATGAGAGAGCTGTCAGAAGCCATCCATACCCAAAACACAAACCCCAGAAAGATCTACACTAGAGAAAGAAAAGGAAAAAAATCACACTGAAAATTGCTCACTCTTAAAGGAAAGGAAAATACCTGTGTCCACTTTTGAGATCAAACTCCTCGGAATCTAACACCACAAAACCCCAAAGTTTATAGATAAATTAAGGTCCATTCTGAACTCCTGCCAGGACTGCCTGAGTGCGAATTGCAAGAGGTGGCAGTCAGAAGGCACAGCAAGGATGAAGTGCTGCACTGGTGCATGGACGCAGGCTCAGCAGGCTCCAGTCCTGCCAGAAAAGCACTGATGCATCAGAGAGCTGTAAGGTCAGCTATCGCACAAATCACCAGCGTTACCACAAATGCTTTTATAAAACTTAGATATTCTGTTTCCTAGTAATATACAGTGTTAACATAAACCATTTTGTGAATTATTATCTGCTAAGCCACATGGCGACTGGTGTGATACGCAAGTAAGATAACAATCAGAATTGTGTGGTTTTAACGTCTGATCTCTAGATGTATCCAATGCTTGGAATTACTGGGGGGGATCAGTACAAATGCTCAAGACCAGCACTTATCCAAAACCAGTGACCAGAATATACATATATTTCGGGCAGCTGGTACATCCATAACAAGGCACATGGAAGACAATGGTTGCCATTTGACACCTTTATCAAGAACTTCTGCCCTACAAGCTGCTCCCTAGGTGAGACAGAGAAGGTCTTACCACCCTAAAAAACAGTGTCATGAGTACATTTCCACAGCCCTTTTTATTATTCATAATATAACCCCTCTCTCTGGAAAGCAGAGCGGTAGGATCTTGCCTTTGTCCACAACAGCTCTAATTCAGAGGTCTGTCTTCGGCACTTCCTGAGAAACAGTTGTTGCCTTGGGCCCCAGAGGGACTGCAGTAATTGAGTTACGCAGTAATCAGAGAAGGAATCTGATTGATTTTCCAGCCCATTCCACTTTAATGGTGTCATCATGACACAAAATTCCTCATTAGTCTGCTTGATTGTGAGACACTGCAGACCCTCCCTTGTCTGTGGTGGTACCTATGCCAGGCCTCCAGGTACGGCCCCCCTCTCTCATGAAGGTGGGGAACCTGGCAAGTAACCTTAGCAGAGTACAGTGAGTCACTTGGCAAAAGTTAGTAGAACCTCAGGAGAATGAACATATTCCACATATTGGATTTTAAAAAGTGCTGTAGATATTACAGACATGTTGTAATATAACTGTCAACCAAGCCATTTTGTGTTCTGGGTGTGCGTTTCAGGTAGCACCCATTGCCAGGCAAATTCTGTGGTGAGGGACTGCCCAAGCAATACAAATCTCAGATCAAAGAGGCAAGAAACGCTGATGGTGCCTATGCTGCTGTGACAGACAGGCTTGCAGCCTCCAGCCAGTGCTGTGCTCTGCTTTGTCAAGTCCCCATGCAGGGATAGGCCTCTTTCGGTACAGACCTGCGGTAAGCCAGAAAGCTGCCAGCTGGCCAGCAGGCTTGAAATGTGTCAGTCTGATCTAAGAGGAGAAGATCCATGTGACGAAGTAATAACTACTTTTTTTTTTATTATTATCATCCCCAGACAGGTATGTAACTTCACTCCTTCTGCAAGAGCAACAAACTGCAGTCCATGCTAAACAAATCTGCATGAACTCCTCTCAGCCCTGCCTGGTGGAAATCCAGCTGCAGGCTTGAATTTACCCTTGTGCCAGTACAATGAAGCTTGAAGGTACAGATCTGGGAGAGCGCTGCCAGCCCAGTCCCATGACTCCTGCAAGGTTCCTGCTGTTGGGATACATGATACATCCCTTCCATTGACAACCTAGTTTGCAGCAGATCCTTGTTCTCTTACTCCTTTACAGTCCAAAAAAAGAGAAGCAACAGCTCTCATTCTTCCCATCCCAGAGACAGACACAAGGCCCAGCACTACCTGCTAGCAGCGAAAAGGTCCTCCTTATGAGAGCTTCCAGGAAATCTGGTTTTCAGCTCCCTGCCTTCTCCCCATCATACCACACTCACTGCTTAGGGTCATTACAACTGACCTGACTAATTTTCAAAAGCAAGGGAACTTCAAAATTTTACACTGAGGTATTCCCTCAAGTTGAATGTCAGCACCACAAGCCCCTACATGTTTCACTGTCTCAGCACAGGACGAATTTTGGAAGGGAAAACAGTTGTCTTGTTTTTCAGCCTGCCTAAACATCAGATGTGCAAATCAGGAACCTGAAGAATTGTTTACAAAACAAACAAATGAAACAAAATTTCAGCCTTCAACAGTTGCTGATGCTACCTACAAAAATAATACGTAGCTTGGCAGCTACACACCTTTGCTGGAATGAAAAGACTGTAAGTATTGTGGCAGTGCTCACAGAAGTCAGAGCTTTCCAGCAGCTGAGGGGATGTAACTTCTCTGGGAGTGTACAAGTCTCTGTAATGCAACTGCTCATATGAGAGAAAGGAGACACTTTCCCCAGAAATAAGCAAAGGGGAACACCCACTCTTGTATTTCATGTGCTACTGAACCTCTAACACCTAGGTATCAGGCCACCACAAGAAATGCACAGTTTCATTCTTGCCTTACCCTTCCTTCTGTTTTGCATCTTTCCTGACACATAGGTCTATGCACACTCTGATCCTAACCCTTTTCCCAAACCAGGTGATGAATTGAGACACAGCTCCTTTCTGCAGCCAGCCACTTGGAGCTGTGGGATGAAGAATCAAAGTTAGCACAAGTTAGAGCCTGTCACACAAGGGCATTCCAAGTTGCTCTCCAATCCCACCCAGGTGGGAAGTATCTCAGTCATCCCAAATGGTGAGAATGCACCATCTTCAACCTCTTCCTTACATCAGTAACCAACACGTATGTTCTATCACAGCAGAACATCTCCAGCTCAACTGTGAGAATAGGAAATAAATGCAGTTCCTTCCACATTAGATAGAGAAAAGGATCTAATTTCCATTCCCTCACACACTCTGCTTATCACAATTCAGATAAACAATCCTGCTGCAGGAAGCAAAACATCTTCACTACTGTCCTCTTAAGTAACTTAATCAAGTGGGGAAATAACAGTCAAATTGTGGCAAAAACAAGATAAGCCAGTGTCAGTCAGAGTTGAAGCGTCTTAATATACAAGTGCACATTATGAAAGTTTATCTGCAATTGCTATGAAAAGTAACAATCCTTCCTTTGAGCTATACTTTAAAAATGTCTCCTCCATTAGCAAGAGGCTGATCTTCTATATTCAATTGCTTCCTCCTGTCAGGTAACACATAGGAGCTAACTTCTTTTCCAATCTATTTTATCTAGGGACATATGACAGTAGGAAACACGTTTAGTATGGTTACACTGAAAGTTTATCTAAACTGACTTCAAAAGAAAGCTGTAAGTAGGCTCTACCAAAGCATGAATCCTTAGGAAAGCTCTTGTGCTTACTTGTTCTAGTGTATTTGCACCAAGGTTCACAGGGTCTGAATTTGCTGGGCTTGTAAAACAATGTGTCCCCTGGCTGTGTACAGCAGCTCCCTCCTCTCTGCCATCAGCTGAGGTCTTCTGTTCACAACATCTCCACTCAGCCTTTGTAGCTTCTAATACCCAGTTCTCTTTTACCTTGGTGTGACTGAAATAAGTATACCTCCTGGACTCAGAAAACAAAATATTCACATTTTTGATGGCCTGGCTATTGCAAGACAGCTTTTAACACCATCCAAACTCACCTCAGAAAAAGGGAGCAAGTGTGGTACAAGCAAGCTATAAATCTGGCCTAGCAAAGGCACAATGAGTAAAAACAAGTAAAGGGAAGGGGTGGAAAATGCACAACCTGAGGTCTATGGAGATTGCAAAGGCTGGCTGAGAGTGGTTTGGAGGTATGGATTTTGCAAGACAGGAAAAAATGCAAAGCGCTCTACTGCCCTCACTAAGCCCTCTGGCCACTTGTGCACGGAAAATAATCTGGTTTTTAACAAGCATTAGGGCAGAAACAGATCTCTGTAAGGAGGGCTGTCAGGGCCCTGCATATACCAAAAGCCTCTGAATGCCCTGACCAGCTTCCACCTACTGACCTGCAAGCTGTACCTGAGCTCAAGCCATGACCTGAATTACAAGTGCACTCTGCCCTGCTGACCTGACTTTGGACCTGTCTGATGACTACGGTCTCATCTGGTGATCACTGGGCTCTGGATGACAGCTCAGAATGGCTGTTACTAACCACCTCTAGTTGTCCTGTTTGGGTATTGTTGCTGAGGATGCTGCCTGTGCTGGCAAAGGAGGGTGGGTGGAGACTCCATGTATGGTGGGTGAGGGGCAACTCCAGCCTACTGGGGTCCTCATGGCCTTGATGGACTCTACAGCAACTTCATACAATATAGTTAGTTTTCAATGCATAAAGAATGTGTGAGAGGAGAATGGAGTCTGCTAAGGAAAGGTGATAAAGAGTTGTGGCTATTTGTTAGACTTTCCTGTCTTAATGTCAGTCGAATTCTTTAATTTTATCTCAAACCCTCTGTGTTTGTATTTATTACAAAATCAGAGCAACAGGCCACGCACTCTTATTTCTACACCAGTTTACACTATGCTCACTACCATTTTTAAAGAATTTCAACATTGCCTTTTCTGTTCCCCCTTATAGAAACCTTGCTTTTAGACAAACAACACAGAGAAACAAAACTTATTTTTTCAAAAGACATACATCTTAAATATATTCATTCATTTTAAACTGTACTGTAATTACATGCCAGTAGTTCTTAGTCCTCCTCCCATTTTAGAGACTTAATTGCTAAAGTGCTACATTCTTACATTTTTAATTAGTCAAATGACTATGAGTAGCATTTCTTCATCTACTGTGAAGCTGCATCTTTAAAATACTCCTTTATGCAGAATAAGTCCAGGACCTCATTAATATCCTAATCAACAGTACAGGCAAACTCAGGAACAAAGCTGCCATATTTGCAATCAAACCTACCCTCTGATAAAACTGAGGTTTTGTAAGGAAAGCTCAAGAATTTTGTGTAAAATGTACGTCTCCATTAGGGACTGCAGCTGAAGAGAAAAAGGACCTAGGTACTGAAAACTGCAAGATGCCCAATTATGGGTTTTGGACTTTACTCAGCTATCTTGGGGATTTTTTCCTAAAATTTACAGGAGGTAGTAAAATTTCCAATAAAATGCATTCAACTACTGAAAATCAGATTATTTTTTCATTATTAACATAGAAACTACTGATGTTTTGAAGTAAGAAATTGTTTTTTCCATTAAGAAATTTAATTTTTAAGATCACTTTTAGTTTCTAATAATGGAAAAACATGCTTAACCTTCATGTCAAAATTAACGGGGTTAGTCTTGTGCACCATTTTGCAATTTTGTGTAAGTATAGGATTAAACAATTATGAAACTATTGTTGTTCCACACGTAGCGTAAGATACAAGGTCAGATATTATCAGAAGTGGGACTTTAGAAGCATTCAGAACACTGTTTATTATGAAACTTAGTCTAAAGCAATATTAATCTTTTCAGGGTTTCTTCTTTCTTAAATCTTCAACTTGATTCAAGTAAGTGCACTGAAAAAGAAAATGCCAATAACTTTTAAAAAAAATCAATTATCAGATCGCCTTGTCTCGGATGGAATAGAAAGAACAGTACTGTCAGAAAAGTGAAATTCCAGGTAGAAATGTGTATCTGTCTGCATGACAAGGTGTTCACTCAGGAAGGACAAGCCACTTCTCTTCATCTAGCCTGGTAGAGGGTATTCAGCCTATAAAATGCATTGCAAAAAATACAATAACTTGATCCATCACTTGCATACAACAACATAACCACTTATCAACATGTAGTTCTACTAATATGGTGAGTCTTTTGCTTTTTTGTCGTAAGACTTGTTTGTCAAAGAAGGACACAAAAATGCTTTATAAACAATAAGCATATACATCTCCATGTATGCCTCTGCAAGCTTGCCCATGCTGGGAAAATAACAGCCACGGCACCATAATTACCATAGCAGTGAAGCCGTGCAATGACAGTAATATTACTGAGCACCACCAGATTTGCCCAGAGCTCTGCATTTCCTACCACCATTTCACGCAAGCTGATAAACACAGCTGAACTTTGCCTATGCAGACAGGCAAGCTGATGGCACTTGCTGTTGCCATAGCCTTGCAATTACCTTAAGACAAAACATGGCTGCTCTTTCATAGCATCTAGAAAAGAGCTAAGTGAAAAATTCTGCACTCACAATGGGAAAAGGGAATTTATTACTAATCACGGAGCTAATGCAAACAATGCTCAACAAAATAGTGGCAAATACAGTCCTTTATCCTGCCATATGTACTATCTCACATTATGAAACATGATCCAGAACAACAGATACAGGAAAGAAAGCATACAGAGAGGCAATCAGTCAAGAAAACAACTTGGGAATGATTGCTGGAAGAAATAGGTTCACAAGAGCTGAGACGGAGGGAGGATTTGGCAGCAGAGACTGGGAGACTGTTCCAGGAATAGGAGGCAGCATGAAACAAAATGCAAAGCTGAGAGTAGGAGGAAGAGATAAAGGGAGGAGTGCACAGGGAGTCAGAGGGGAGTAGGAGAAAACAACAGCTCACATTGCTTAAGGAGGTAGAAACATCGCGCCTAAAGACTGAATTTGTCGGAGACATTAGGTCTAGCTTGCCTACTTTTTTAAAAAATCGGTTCTTTAATAACCAAAAGAAGCAGGGTCTAAAAGCCTTAACAGCTCATCTTCAAAGATGAGTTCCAACACCGTATCATGCTTACAGGTTATGTATTTAATGCTGACAGAGGAGGGCTCATACAGTCTGCAAGCCTAAAATTCACCATGTCTTGCAATATTCCAGACACAGTACAGCATTATTTCATCTGCATTTTGACTAAAGCCACTTCTGGTTTGGTTGTGAAAATCTAACACACTTGCAGTACTAACTGCATTCATTCCTTCCCTTTGTCCAGGGAGAAGCATTTGGGAGCAAAAGGTGGCAAGTACTGCATTAGGCAGGAAAAGTTGCTTCAACTACACTCTTACATGTAGTGCTTTCTGCCCTTTCAATTGTAAATCATCTCACACAGTGACAGAATTGGAATTAGCTAGCTGACAGTGCAGGTTGCCTACATTAAACAATACTCACAGCAAAATATTATAAATGCTGAAATTTCATCATTAATGTTGAAATCTCAAGTACAAATGTGCTAATTGATCTCAGTGAGGTAACAGATATTTTCTATAGTTTTCAGATCACTTAACACTAAAATCTTGTGCACAGATGTGATGGGAGAGAAACGACTGCATTTAGAGCATTCAAGTAATTCACACTCGACTTTGCAGCAACACTATAGCTAAATAATTAATGCTTTTAAGTAGCCCCAGATTAGATTAACACTATACTTCCAGACAAGATTTTTTTTCTTTTTCTACTCAACATTGCTGCAAACCAAATTTTCTTTTCTTCACTGTAGCCAAAACACAAGAACGAAACAAATTTTGGCTAGACAGCAACTTGGAAGAGCTGTAATTATGTTACTAAAAAATACATCATGATAAACATTTTAAAATTTTAGACATTAATTTTAAAGTTAAACACAAAATTTTAACTCTAATTATTTGGTCTACTTAACTCTCACATTTGGTAGCTGAAATATAAAGATTACAGCTTTTTGAAAGACATACTTTGTTTTCTTACACAGCAAAGAAACAAAGCCTCTTCTTGAATTGTAAAATTCAGTCTTCATTATGAATCTGGGTTACTGTTTCTGCAATAATTTGAAGTGCTTTGACTTTGTCCTCACTCTCCCATGAAGTGCTAAGTGGCTTGCAGAACATCTATGATTGCAATTGTTAATGAAAAGCACATTCAAAGGACCTGATGACATCTTGGTACCAGTAGCAAGAATCTTACCCCAGTTTTTTTATACTTATTTTTGTCCATATTCCCCTTTGCCTGCCTGTATTTTCCCAACCAATTTATTTGACAGGGCCAGGCAGCATGGCCAGGCAGCTGTCTGCTGCTGGATGCAACCCAGCCTCCTCCCTGCTCACCAGGCACCGGCTTTGCTGCCTGGCTCCCCTCTCAGCTGAGGGGGGCACAGGCAAATGTGCAAATTCACCAGTATCCCCCCACCTTGGCCAGTAGAACAGACCTGTACATCCTCCTTCTCAGCCGCAGTCAATGTGTTGGTCATTCCCACTCCAGGAAACCCACCGGCACTGCTCTCTGTTTCAACTCCTAGGGTCCTTCTGTTCAGTGGGGCAGCCCTTGGCAGCAGTGCCAACAGAAAACTCCACCCAAGCAGTGTCAAGGGGTGTAATCAAGCCACATGCTACCTTCAGTCAGCTCCTCTGGAGTTAAGACTGACTGTTTTCTAACTCATTCCTCCACATGTATGCTGAGGAGTCAATTTTGTCCTCTCATCCAGACACCAATTTTCCAGAGCATTGAGAGTATGACTCCACAGCTGAGTCACAAGCAAGGGCTCCATGTTCAGGAGATGAACATGGGATGAAATTTGAGTGGCTTCCTTCTCTCCTTGCACAGTTACAGAAGGGGCAGAAGGAAGGGCAGCATTATCACAGGAGATGAGACAGGATGGGTTATTAAAATCTTCAACTTCCCCTTTGTGCACTGGTCCACAAGCAACAGAAATAGGTTCAAAGATCATCTTTGAGACAGAGAGAGCTCTTCATGTATGCTCTGGGAGGGAGTTAGACATCATCCTAAAAGCTAGGGAATTTGAAAGTATGACTGAGTTCAGTCCTTTATTCCACTTTTAACTTGATGTGATTACACATTTTCTGAACCTCATCTGTATAATGAGTCACATTGCATAAAGATGCTGCGAACCAATGCATCAAAACCACTCTGCAAACGTATCAGAATGAATTGGTATCCTGACGATACCTGGGTAAAACACAAACTTCAGCTCTAAGGGTAGAATTACCACCACTCGTTACTGCAAAAACTCCAGCGAATGAGATTTGAGACAGACAGAGGTGAAAAATCCTATAGCAGATCTCAATTAGCGGAGGGATCGTAACTTCACCTAGTTTGCTGACACCACAGACATTGCTCCATGGAAGGGGTGAAAATTTTCTTCCCCACCACCACATTTGCCAGGCTCTAATACATTTCTTTTTCTTCACTGCTGCTATTTGCATCAAACAGGTGAACCACACACATTCAGCAAGGGCCACCTTAGAGGTTAAACTACTGGCAATGGCATTTAATTTATTGGGAAGGGGGAAGAGAGTGAATTTATTTTAGGTCAAATTGCTTATATGAAGAATCACCTTGGACTCTACAAATGCTAGGAATACAATAAGAGGAGATATTTGAGTCCTCTACTTTTTTAGAGAGGTCCACATTCCTTCATGATCCTAAACAGACTAATGTCAGAATGTACACAGGCTGAGCCAACACCTGAATCCTACCCCTAACTACCCTACCATGTCAGAAGAGACACCTTTTCCTTATAGAAATCTAAACCATAACAACTGTACATTTATCGGTGGGAGACACTGGATGCCTGCATAATGTGCTCTCCCACATCCCCCCACACCCCAGGAAAAACATTTGGCCTTTACACAAATATATTCTACACTGGAATTTTCTGCATAAAAATGATTATTTACTCTGAAATGAAGCACAATATAGAGTGGCCACTAAGCACCACAGAAAAGCTGAAAAGCTACAACATGCTAAAGCAGAGAGGGGTTAACTTCTCTTTGGTGTTTTTCAGTTCCAAAAACGAGTGTCTCTGCATACCTCAGCTCATACATAAGGGTACGAAAAAGCAACGTTATGCTTCCTTGGTGTACAATACCTAACTTTGCAACCTTTTGTTCTGAAGAGGGCATCACACTGGACTAAAAAGCAGCTTTTGAAATGGCAAGCAATAAAAACAAACCCCTTTGAGGAATATTTTGCATTAAAGATGGCTTCAAATTTGCAATGAAAGATTCGAGCACCAGCCATATCCCAAGAACAATGTGTGCTCTCTCTCTGCCAGCCCTTGTGCCTGGCTTGCTGGATCTATAGTGAGTTTGCTATTGCCCTAAGGGAGCATTAGGAAATGAAGAGCTCGAGTTTTCCTTTCGCTTCATGCCTGGGCTCATCCTAATGTGTGTAAGCAGGATTAGTTTGCAGACTTTCCTTCTCAACCTCTTCCCCCTCCTATTTTCCAGCAATCCAGCAACATTTTTTATAAATGAGCACTACGAATTACCTCTCTTGAAACAGGCTTACTGAACCCATCACCTGCTTTAGAGTGTTTCAGAGACTAAAACGAGGTTCACGGCTTTCAAACACACCTGAGTGCTTTTACTGTGCTAGGTGACTCCATCACGAAGCATCAGAAAACAAGCACCCCACAGAGTCACAACTACTCAAGTACTTGCTCCCACCCAGCTCTGCACTACAGGTGGCACTTCATCCTGCTAGAAGAACACTTCAGCAGAGCTCAGGAGTGTGGAATGAGGTATGGCAATGGAGATGCAGCTATATACACTGAAGCACTAACACCAGGCTGAACAGGAGCTCATGCAACCAGACCTTAATTGTGGTTTCAGGCAAATGGCTGCATCCACTTAGCAAATGCCTCTAACATGCTATAAAATTTTACTAAGCACATAAAATGGTTGTTTCACAATGAAGGACAGCAGTGAGGTTAATGACTTTTCATTATATTTCGTCTAAGGTGAACAGAATTGATAGATCGTTTCTGGATGGTTTAAAACAATGGAGGATGTTTTAATTGAAAGATCATTTGTATATCTAGAAATTTCTTTCAAATTGTAAAAGCAGAAAAAACACGTAAGAGGTTGTCTGACAGTTCCAGCAGAGAAGTAAGACCCAAAATTCCTGGAGTTAGCAGCAAATCAAACTTTGATAGGTTACTTCTGCTCTATGTTGGTAAAACACGCCTGTCAACACAGATCTTTTCATTATCTCTTTGGGATTCTTGAATTGAATGGCCTATAGAAAGGCCGGATCTTAATACTATATGGAAAAAAAATTCACTGCAATTTTAGCTAACCTGAAACATACGACATGACTTAAGCAGAGACCACTCTTCCTCATCCTTTAGGAGCAGAGGCTGGGGATGTTAAGAGGGAGGGCAGAGAAGGGAATTGAAAATTGCGTCTCCTTTTCCATATATCCATATTGTAGAGGAAAGGTTTTAGACAGCAGAAGCTACAGAGTTACTCACAAAGCAACCTAACCATCTGACTACATTCATCACTGTAAGAGGAAAAAAAAAACACCTTAAGAGAAGAGGTCCTGCAAGAAGTTTCTAGTCTGTGCTTCAGGCCAAGCTCTAGCTTCCTACATCTGACGTGTTTGGCCACATTGCAGAAGCATCCGTACTATCAGCATGAACTTGATTGATTAATTAAAGAATATTTTAAAAAGCCAAAATTCTGTTTAATGTGCCTTGACCAGGAGAATGGCAGCTACATCTCAGCTTGAGGATCAAGAAATTTCTTAATGACCAGAAAATCCTAAGTATTCCAAGTGAATCTTCTTTCCCAAGGAACAAAAAAAAAGGAAATCAAATCGTTAACCGAAGGATCTTCTTTTACTGGTTTGTGATGAAAGGATAAAGAATATCTATAAAAAATTCTACTTCTGAGCTTTCAAGTTGCTAAATATTATGCATAACTAGCTTTGCTCTTGAGATGCAAATAAGAATTTAGATTGCTGTGTGACAAACCACTAGAAAATGTGGTTGAATTAGTCCTCAGGGAACATACAAGACATCATCTGATTTTTAAAATGTTCTATCTGTAATGGCTCTAACCTTTACAATGGTTTCATCGGTTACCAATACTGCTGATATCTGTTCATCTTCCAGTCAGGTACCCAAGACATAAAGTGACTATGAAGGGTCAAAGTAGTATCTATTTATAGTGCAGCATGAGCAGCAGTCTAGGTGAAGGTGTGCAGCTCTAATCACCTTCCTTGTACTATTCAAGCACATTTGTGAACCACCAGGTCCTCACAGGCCAGATTTCATCCTCTTCCAGCACATTTCAGAACCTGAATTTAATGCAGCAGCAAGGTCAGATGCAGAGATTTCATATCAGGAAGGGAAAGCAAGAGCAGAGGGAGAAGGAGGAGGAGGAACTAACAAAGAGCTTAATGAGCAAGGAACGTAGCAGGCGTATCAGTGTGAGATATGAGCCCTGTCAACTCCACTTGGTGCACTGTCTAACAGCCACTGAAGAGCAGCTCCTCCATCCTCCTCTCAAAGCACTGTCCTTGCAGATGATGACTGGTAAACAAGCAGTCAAATATTAAAGCATGAAAGAAATCAATGTTTTCCTTTAATAACTTAGGTAACGATTCGATAAGGAATAGCAAAGATAAGCAAGAAGATTCAAATGCCTACCTTTAAAAGCACAATCCTCAAGTGAAGTTACTCTCTCAAAAGGGGTCTGACAGCAACCCAAGGAAAGACACGGAGCCAAAGGAAAAACATGAAAGCCTGAGAGCTGCTCTTCATAAAAATTCATATATAAAGTGAGCTGGCCTTTCGGGATAAGGGTAGCTGGACTGCACAGTTGGTAGATGGCTGAACCATTACTAGTAGCAGTGACTGCCTTCCCTTTACTCAGTGTTGCCAAAATCTCTGAGATCAATTTGTGAACCTGAGGATGCTGGAATTTTAAGTGCAAATGGAAAAATGTAAATAAATGCACGCTAAAAAACCCCACATCACTCCTGAGCATTAGCACCTTTAACCAGTAGCTGGTATATCACACTGTAGTACACGTGGGTGGTGGGCAAAGCATAGTCCCACATCAACAGTCCAAAAGTACAGCCCTCTTCTCCCCAGAAACTACCTTGCCTTGTAGCTCCTCTCTGTAAAGCTTCCATGTCACTGCCTGAAATTCCAGGAACAATAAGAGGAAAGTAAGGAAGACGGTGTGCAGAGGAAGGCAGAGAAGCATGGTCCAGTACTCAGATTACCATGGCACACGGCAGATTAGAGATGCTCCGTTGGGGTGGGGATACAGCTCCATTCCTTCCTCCTCTTACACACTGTGCATCTAATCACGGCAGGGCGTTGAACTCCGTTTGAATGGCAGACAATGGGATCTGGCAGCAGTTCAAAGGCATTTCTAGCGAAGTGACTGAACAAGCTCGCTGCCGCACAGGCGGACGGGGGTGCAGAGCACCCCGCTTTCCTCCCCTTCGCTTCCCAGGCTGCACCGGCAGGTGCTGCACCACGGGCAGCCTGCTCTCCTTTTGTTCCGGTGGCAAGAGGATCAAAGAGGAAACCAAAAAGGTGCTGTCACAGAGAACAGCAGCACCTAAACCCACACCAGTAAGGCAGAGGGAGGCGGGGGAGTGGAAGGGAAGAGGAGAGAGAGGGGGAGATGGAGAAGAGAGAGGCAGGCAGAGGGAGAGCAAGCAGGCGGGCAAGGGGGGAGCGGGGAGGAAGGGAGCCCACAGACAGCAGTGCCTGGCACCCTGACAGCTTGCTGCCGGAATCCGTCTTCTGAAGCTGTCACAGGTTTATAGATACCTCCAGACTGACAAGCTGAGGGAAACTACACTCAGCAAATGTATTCAGCAGCAGTAAATTGCTTCTCTTGCCCTAACGTGGCTTGCAGTTTCACTCAGTGAGCTGATCTCATTATTGGGGAGGGGGGAGCAAACCAATCCAACAGTACATCAGCTAAGTATACTCAGACACTATTACTGGAATCGGGAGACTGGAATAAATATGCAGAGGGACACAGAAAAATCACCTTCTTGTGCACCACTAATAAAAAATTAACATGTTAAAAGAACAAATACATAAATCTGAGACTATGTTCTGTCCCTACGTAAGCGTGTATGGTTGGAGTAGCGGCTAGAAAGCTAAACCCTCTATAATCCTGAAAGACTAGCACAAGAGGGGCTCTCTATGTTAAAATGAGAAACCAACGTCCTAGAGGAGCACAAGGCAGGCAGAAAAGGAGGTGCTCACCACAGCAGCACACACTGCTCTTTGAAGATACAATGCTGTAGATAGGCTCAAAGTTGTATCTTTTCCCAGTCAGGGTTTGGGAGAAAAGGGTTTTCAGACAGGATGACACACTAGCACACATCTCTAGAGGAGTTATTCTAACAGGAGCTGACAGTGCACAGCGAACACTTCTGTAATAAGGCAGTGAAAACTTAATGCAACAGAACGTTACGGGGTTTTAGAGAGCGCTCTGAAAGAGGCCTGAATCTCAGTGAGCCAGGTGCTAGCACTGTATAAAGTGAACAAAGCACTTCTTTAAAATTTTATCCTGCCAATAACAAGCTAAAAACTAAAATCGGAAACAAGGGTCAGTTATCAGGCTCTTGGAGCTACTTACTATGACTTAACCTGTTTTTGCAGAATGTGTAACTTCTCATGGTCAAATTGACCAGCTGCAGTAATACCTGAATCAAAGACATTTTCTATTGTCTCATTGCTCTGACAGGACACAAACAAGCCCTGGACGCTAAGGTAGAAAAACTTTTACATTTTTTATTATGAGTAGATTATTTTCCTTTTGAATTAACAATAAATCTAATTGAGAATGGGCATACTATTATGTATTCTTTCTGTCCTATAACAGCACAATGATTTGCTCAGTACTGTTTAATCCTAGATGACACACTACAAAAACATAGCAAATTATTTATTAGTTTATTTAATATGAAAACTGAAAAAAAGCACTGAAGTCTTCCACAGAAGGAAAAGCACACAGACATTAAGATATTTATTGCTGACCGGTGAATAAAAGACAGGATGCTGAGGGATATGGATTACACACATGAAACTAGTGCTGCTGTCCTAATCAATCAACAAAAGTAAAATGGATGTTGAGTACCTTTGAAAACTGTGGTTTCCACATCTAACAGAGGAGACAACTCTCTATTCTGCCTCATTCAAAGAAATCTTCTCTCATACCTGTCATGTTACAGTGCAGCACTGCAAATTTGCAAGTCTCTTTGCAAACTGCAGATGGATGATGCCGATACAAATTTTCATTTATACATAACCTACTAAAACCATTCAAATTTTTAGCTTCCAGTTCCTAGCTATACCAGTAAACAAACCCTTTACATTTTTTACCAGTCTCCAGCATCTTACAGAGATCCATTACTGCCATTCACTTGTAGCCTTTTCAAATGTATTCACTTAGAAAATGTTAGAGAGAAGAATTACTGCAGCTCTATGTATACGAAGACAATCAACTTTTGCTCACTGCCTAAAGTCACAAACTTGGTGTCTCTCTCAAAGGCAAGATTTCCTCTCCTCAACCCTCCCTACCCAAACCTCCCACACTTTCCTACTCCCCACCAACTCCCAGATCTATTCTATAATGTCCCCCAGGTCAATGGCAAAAATTTAGCTCAATTGCTCTTAAGCATCAGAGGCAAGCACATCAACTATGTCCTCATGCTAGCAGGTAGTTATAAGTGAGATTTCAGCAATATTTTCCTAAACAGTCAGTCCTAACTACCCTGGCACGATACAAACACCACATTGTGGTGACTGTCTCCAAAGAGCCCTGGAAATAAATGGCAAAATGCTGGGTACCTATTAAGAGAGAGTCTCTACTGCTGCACATTGTATGTACAAGCCTCCCCGTCCCAGATGGACTCCCCAGTCATGAGGATCGAGATAACCACATAGGTCTCTCTATAATATTCCCTGTGTGGGGCATGATATACAATAAGGCCTTTCTGACATGATTATGTGATCTTTGTATTCACTTCTCAATGTATTTTAATCATTGTAGTGAGAGTAGAAGTGCAGCTGCAGAACTGTACAACACCAGGGCAGAGGTTTTCCACCATGATCAGCAGACTATTTCTGAGAAGTTCAAGGAAAGGTTACCAAGAAAATCAAGTCAATCATCAGTAGGTTTGATTCACTGTAAATATGCCAGTATCTTTATTATACAATTTTTATAGATCTGTGAATTCAAACAGATTTTTAAAGTAACTTTTGTTAGGGTAATGCCCAGGAAAACGAAAGTGAACTCAAAATGTCTAGTCATGATTCAGATCAAAGCCTCTCTTCTGTCACTGGCTAAAATCATGTGCCCGCTGCAGCATTTCTGGACCAACCTGTATCTTTCCTCTGGAAATCCCATGTGAAAAACAGAACCAAGTATTTTGAGAAACAGACAGGGTCTAAATGGTTCTCAAGCTACCAAGATATAGCAGGGCATGTGTTTAAGTTTACATTCTTTGAAAAATTTTCTTGATCATGTCTTATTTTGTAAGCCACCATGGCACGACAGCACTGATAGTGCTATCCCTAAACAATTCTTAATCTCCAGACAGAAACACATAACAAACCTAGTGCTCTAGTGCCGTTTACAGTAATGTGCCAAACAAGAATTTCTCACCCAGTTCTTCAGTCTCACACACACACTGGCCTCCTCTGCCCAGACCTTGGCTCCCAGGGCTCTGTCCACTGGTTCACTGATTCACTTTATCACATTCTACAGGTAGAGACAGCACATAGGATATGCTGTAGCCAGACCCATAAACCTTGAAACTCTCACTGAAGATCAAACATGTTTGTGTGTAAATTTCACTGGAAAAATACTAGCAAAGACAGATCACTATTGGGGTACTTTAACCTGCACCAAGAACCCGAAAAAAAAAACAGATTTCTTTCAAGTTTCTGCAGCCTTCCTCACCCAAATATTGATAAAGAATATAGATTACCTCAGCTCTTCTCAAAACAATACCTGGACACAAAATAGATTTTCTGAGGATCACTGAGGGAGAAGGGAAAACCCCTCGCTCTCTTTAGCAGCCACAGAAGGGATAGGAGAAGATTTATGAATGTATTTAACCCAGCCAATATCTTATTAACAGAATAACAGCCTCCTGTCTTGAATTTCCCCTTTACCTGATGTTAACAGAGATCCACTCCATAGCATAAGGAAGACTACAATTAAACCCAACAATACTTTACTGGCATAACAAGCCATGTTAAACGTTGCCATAATTGAGGCAGAGATGGAAGGTGAGAAAGGATCCTGCAGACTTGAGTAGGTACAATATGTTCAGCTCCAATAAACTCATTTTATTTGCACAGATTTTGGTAAATTTCTAGCTGGCTTGAATGTTTATGTTGTTAATGTTTATGATTCTATGATTCTATGTTGTTACTGTTGAAATCTATCCTACCTGAAATTCAATCAAAGACAGCTATGGCATATTATTCTGTTTTTGGCCTGCCACTGAAATAGAATACAAGAGGTTCCTGAGAAGGTCTAGATGTAGCTGATGTTGGGATTGGGGCAGGGGGGAACAAACAAACAGAAAATAAACAAACAAAAAATAGTAAAAGGTTTGTATTCCTAAAAACACACCTCTGTCTCTTGCATCAGGTGACAAGCAAGATAACAAGAATTTCTGGGGGCAGAGTAAGCATGTGAGGGAAAAGCCTTTTCTTCCTCTTCAGTGGAACAAAGGGGCTTTGTTATAGGTACCAGGTTACATCATTAAAACTTCTGAGAGTTGACAGTAAGCAACATTTCATCCATGCACTACGGAGCAGGAAATGTCAGGACCCTGAGGGCACCATCAGCACAGATCAGTCTCCTCTGGGGATCTCAACGCACCTCTGCCTATGGTCCAGCATCCCCATTTAAGCTGGGGTCTGGGCCTTTGCTCTTAGCTTGAACTTTACTGTAGGTGTGTACCTGTGGGCAGCCCTGCATCTGGCCCCATCTCCTGGACTGACTTAGGCTGTAGTAAGCTTGCCTTCTGGAAAGACCCTTTGTATATACGCTGTAGCTTGTACCCAGTCCTGTCTTTGGCCCCATCTTTTGAGTAGACTTTGGTCCCACGCTGTAGCTTTGCCTCCAGCTTTGTCTTTTAAACACCTGGATGGAACCTCATCACTCCATCTTGTCTGGGACTGTCAACAGATCCTGTTACTAGCACCCACTTCTGCCTGACATGATCAGATCTTGTGGGACTGCACCCCACCGGTGAGGGCACTGCCTGCACTGGGGTCACTCTTGCCTCAGCTCCCAGCCATTGCTGTGCCCTGACAAGGGGCTGGTGCATAGTAGTTGCAGGAACAGATTTAAAAAATCAATGGAAACAATATTCATCTCTTGTAACTGTTGACTAAACAGGTCCTTTCTGGGAAGCCCTCCAAGATGTCCATAATCACAATCTAAGTTGATTTCCAAGCCTTTAAGCATGGCCTTAGGACAGACCCTGGCAGCTTGGTGAGGACCTTGGATCAACAGCTTTAATACCAGATACAGTAAATATAACCTGAGAGACAGAGTTTTGTTATATGAATCATTTTGTGGAGGAAGGTGAAAGAAAGGAAGAAAATGTTTGCATTTTTAGGAAAAAACTTTAATGGTAAGGTGTTACTTTTCCTCTTTCACCTTAAAGTAGAAAAAAAGTTCTTGATGTATTGAACACAGGATTTCCCCAACCATAAGATTATATTCATTTAAAATGCACAGTGAGAAGGGTGAAAAGGGTCAGAGTTAAGCCATTCAATTGACAAATAGATGATATATATTCAGAAGAGAGGAACATGCTCATGTCAGAGCAACCTAAGTCATGCCCTTCTTCTCCATACCTGATTTTTTGTCTTGTTCAGCTGTGCTTACATTTCTTCTGTCATAAAAGATCTCCAAAGCCCACTTGGGGATAAGTAAGTTTATATGGAGGAAAGAATAGTAAGGTTAGTAGGTATTGCTATGCAGGATGCTAGCCTCACATAGTCTTTACACTTAGTAGTGCCTACAATTTGAGACAGTTCTTTCATTTTTGTATTCATCTTTAATACTCAACAGGCTCATGTTCAGCCACAGCCAATCCTCAAAAATGATGTAGATAGTAACTGGCAAAAATCCACTAATTTGCTAGTTCTGTTGAACTTCAGTCCAATAAAATAATTTAAATGCGTAAGACCAAATCCTGTCCAAGCACTAGAATTCATTTCTGTTGCATAAATGGAGCATGATGTCACGAAGACACACTAAGTAAACCAGCATACTTGTGGAGATACTTAAACAACAGGATCTCACTGATATGATTAGATCAATTCCACAAGTTTCAGAGGAACTGGTTACTATTAACCTGCCCCAAAGAGATGAAGAATTGGTGACTGCAAAGAAACACCTAGTAGACAAGTCCTTATTAGAACTAACTGACTCAAAAAGAGACAAAGTTAGGAACCAGAAAAAGATAAAATATAATAGAAAAAAAGGGAGTTATTTGTCCCTCTACTTCACAACAATCAAAAAGAGTTGAGACATCTAACAGGAATATAAAAGCTTTTAGGAAAATATAGTCTTGAAAAGCAATCTTCAGGCATTTTGTGGTTTGCTGTTTTACTTATTCTGTAATTTAACTGTGGGATATTATTGACAAAGGCATCATTGCAGGAAACGTGAAAACATTATTAACCAATAAGTAAGTACTGCAAAAGATGAATTAATCATGGGTTAGCACAAGGAAATCCCAAAGTCTACTACTTTTAAATTAATAACAATAACTTATAGTTTTCAATAAGTCTACTTTCATGTACACCGAAATGGGTTCTGCATGGTCTACTTGGCTAAGAATTCTACTGCATAGTTCCCTTTCCATCTTCTATCATTTCTATACATGTTTCTCTCTTTACCCATCCCTAGCCTTCATATCAATGAAAACAAATGTGCTGTGGCAATTTAGTGTACCTGAAATCAAGCATTCTTCTCCCTTTGTTGTTGTAGCCATGATGTCACATATACATTGATGTTAGTAGAATATATGAAGTATTTCATTAGTGTTTTCACTCTCTCACTTATTGTAAGTATTTATCAATCTCTCATGTGAATATTAGACCAAGTGTTTCTGGAATTATACAACGGTTCAGGCTGGACAAAATGCTAATGTGGTCACTCATTCTACTCCATTACAATTTTTTGTTTAATTTATTCTGCTTCTATTCTTCAGTTTGCAAAAGTAGCCCTGGCTTCTATTACCACTCTATTCTCACAACAATGTATTGCAAGTACAAAAGACTTTATCATGTATTTATAGTTATTTTTGCTCCTTTGCTAGTCTCTCCAAATTGCACCTGCAAAATTGAGAACAGACAGTTTACACAAGACAAGATTTATTCTTTGAATCACACTGGGAGAATGAGCTATGAAAACAGGGGCATACCAACTACAAAGGTCCTACCTCTTATTCCAAGTCCCCAAAATCCTTTTATCTGACCAATGCCTGAAGAACCTTGTCTATATATCTCTAGAAATCTCAGGGTTATGGCTGAGAGAAAGCACAGAGCTGCAGTGTGAGTGAGGCTAGGAAGGGTCTGCCAGAAAAAGAGGGAGCTGCATGGAGACTGGCCCTGGAAGAAATCTTTAATTTGGGCAACAATATCAGAATCATCTATGGCTTTCCAGGAAAACTGGGTTAAAGTTCATCTCCCGGCTGACAGACAGAATTTTAGAGCTGTAGTATGTGTAGGGCTCAGAATCTGAAGTCCTCATTTTAGCATGTCCACTTTTCCTCACCACCTGAGTTTCTGTACACTGGAACTCAACATTAAGTACTAGCCCCCACAATTTCCTTTCAATAAACCTAGTCCACCTGCATAAAAATGCACTGTTCCATCCTCCCTTTTCTTCCCTCTGATCTTCTGCACAGCTGAAGCTGTAACAGCCTGCTCATATAAAGCAATCTGAGATATCCACATAACAGAACACTTCAGGCACGAAAAAGACAATGAGACTCATCCAGCAAACACACTCCAAGCAATGAATCTAGGAACCTTCCAATGGAGGCAGGACTTGACCACATCTTCTACTGCGCTGTCTAGGAACTTTCACTCTTAAGACAGGATTGGCCTTTTTTGCAAGTATTGCAGCACTTGAAACCCATAAATGTCACAGGACCCTGAAACCCTGCAAGTTTTGCACCAGGCACGTTGACAGGACTGGTGCTTTTTTACTACATTAAAGTGCAGTATTCAAACTTACGCCCTAAATAAACTCCACAAGAATTACCTTCCCTCACTATTCATCCAGACAGAACTGAGAAAAAAAAGTAGGACTCCTTTCCTTCAGCACAGAATTTACACCAAACTAATATTTCTATTTTTAATTACATTTATGATATTTCCTGTGGGTATAAGTCATGAATGCAGTTCCAGTGTGCTGGGAGCAATGTAAATATAGTCATTCCCAAGGGGATCTTACAGCTGTTATGCACAGGTCAGAGATTCTGTGAAACGCAAAATCTGAAACTTTAAAAGCTTTTTAGCCCACATCCTCCCCATTCTTTTTTAAAAAGCTCTTATTTTGACACGAGACAGCTCAAAAGGACTTAAGTAAGCTCTTCCCCACACCAAATCTAGAGATGTCAGTCCATAAAAATGCAAAAGATTCTGCACTTACCTCTGATCACAATCTGGTGAAGGAAAAATACTCATCAGTTGCTTCTCTCAGGAACAATGTTCTGGTTTAAAATAAATAAAAAAGAATCAAGCCTTTAAACAGTGCTTCTCTCTCTTTTCCCTAATGCTAGTCTCCATCAGTATTCACAAATATTTACTTAGCAGGAGCACCTTCGCTCTCCAGAACCAAGGTAATGATTACACTACACTACCCATGGCATGAGGACAGAACGAGGCCATGATAACAGCCTTGTTGGCACCGACTAGATGATGACGCAGGGTTGCACTGCAGCAGACTCAATTGTGCAAGAGTGAGAGAGTGGGATGGGATGAGAAATGACAAGTGTAGGGGAAAAAAAAACAAACCAACAACCTGGATTTAGAGGTAAACCACTAAACAAAAAAAAAGAAGTTCACAGAACAAGCAAATATGGTATGAGCTGAAAGAACTGGACACGCCAGTATAGTCCTAATGGGATTTCTCACACCTGTTCATTAGTATTTTTGCCTTTGAAACAGCCAACAAAGCAAACTATAAGACGCTACCTTCTTTAGTCTTGGCCACAGATAAATCAGTTCAGTAAAACTTCAGTGGTGTGACAAAGTCTGTGTAGTCTAGTGCCAAAGCCTTTAAGAGTCAGGACCATTAGGTATACTGCGAATAACAACAAACCAACGAAGGACACAGTTACACCCTTCCTCCACCCTTCTACCTGGCTAGTGATCACACAGATGAAATTACTTTGAGAAGCTAACTGAGGCTCAGGAAACGTCTGTGTGTGTACACACAAACACACACACAGAGAGCAGTTTGCCAGTGAGAGCGTCTCAGCAGAGTCACCAAAACCCCGAGGGAGAGCACAGATCAGAGCAGGGTCGGGGCTAAAAGGCTGATTTTACTATACCTGTCAGACAGCCTCTAAAGGCAGCTCCTCCACATCAGCTGTGTCTCAGATACCCAAGTACTCACCTGGAGCTTTCCAGCTCACATGGAACTTGATTCAGGAAGAACTCTGACCTTTGAGTTTCCAATAAACTTTAATACCTCCATAGCCAATTAGTAAACAAATAAGAACAACACTAGTGCTGCCTGTAAATGTAACCAAGTGCGCCCAGATCCCTGTCTTCCTCACAAATTTGCAACAAAAGCAAAATTTTCTCTTTTCTTTTTTCCTGGTTAGATAAAGATTAGTTTAGAAAAAAAACCCCACCTACCCTTCCTCAGTACACAAACTCCCCCTTTTATTTTGATGCATTATTCTTATGTTTCTTCACTAAACAGTTTGAGAAGGCAGAATGAGAAGCCCTGCATGCCTGGCCTCCACAGACCCCAGCACACCAGCGCAAATATCAAAACTGCCACATGGAACAGTAAAACAACCGAACACCAAAGGGGTGAATGTTTGATGTCACTGTAAAAGGAACACACAACTAAAGAAATGTTTTTCATGGAATGTGACAATCCAGTGAAACTTGCTGAGACAAACAATCAAATTAGGAGGTTAACCATTAGTAGAATTTATAGTATGGTATGTCCACTAACCTGGTGGTAATCATTAAGACCCACATAAGCAGATACATCAACATCCAACTAATAGCATTTAAGTTTCCCATAGGGGTTGACTGTCTCCTGATGTTTCACTGCAAAATATCTCAACTTTCTGATGCAAACTATTACCAAAGCAGCAACTTGGGCCAAGATGCAATATCACCCTGGTCTAGTTGGTTTTACTTTCCAGAATATGGCAGACTTGAGAAAAAACAGAAGGATCAACAGATCACAAATGCAGGGGAGACACTCAAAAAGGAACATGAATTACAAATAATTTTCTCTTTGGCTCTTAAAAATGCAACTTGCTCACAAAGTAGCTCAGAAAACAGTTAACTAATGATGTAAAGAGACTCCTGCTCCCTGCAGTCCCACAGTTTTCCACTAAGGCATGACACAACCAACTGAAGTAGAAACACTACAGGGCAGGGTAAGACAGGAGGCAGAATTTAACACCAGTTGAATGGGGTAATGAGGAATGTAAACTGAATGCAATAATTGATAAGTAGCCAGTGATGAAACATAAAGAACAGAGTGATAATATCAAGCTGACAGATTTTTCCATCAGTAGAACATGACTGGAATTGGTCAAATTTGATTCCACTGCAAGATTTATTTTAAAGAACCTTAAAGCAAAGGAGTGGTTTAAAGCAACACTAAAGGGATAACACTGCTGTGATTTCCACAGAAAGCCAAGTGATGTGGCAAAAACCTTGCCTAGCAATTTCCCACTTCTCATCTGCTTATGTTGTCCATGAAAAGCACACGTTACCACCATTATCAACAGCTGCTAAAAACCACCTCCTAAATGCTTAACAGAGAAGGCAACACCACATTTCATCTTTAGGCATCAAAGCATTTACTAATGGAAATGAACCTCTGCCTAGCACAAAATTAAGCGATTTTGGAAAGATGCCATTAGCTCCAGGAGCATCATCTTTTCTCGTGCTTGTATTTAGTTTCAAATTTACCAGCCGTAAAAGTAGAATGAGAAAGCTCAGGAGCTTGTGCATCGGTTGTGTAGGAGCTCCCGTTAGTCAGGGGGTCTGCTGTTTGGAGGCTCAATAAGCAATGACATTTCTATACCTGACAGTTTTATTTCTTTAAACACCAGCCACACTGGAAGTTTCACTTTACTTTTTACTCTGGAAACAAGTCCACACCTAAGGGTAACAGATGCCATCTGGAATGCCCAGGAAACATACCAGAGGATGTGTGTGGTCCCCTTCACCATTACAAGATAAAACAGCTTTCAGGAAAATGAGAAGGGTGTTTAGTTTTTCTAAGAATAAAAACCTTAATATTTACACTAATCAAATACAACAGGGTCCACTTAGTCAGAAGAACAGTATTCACATGGGAGTCCAATCAAGTAGAACTATTCTCCCATGAAGATCTTATCCTCAGTCTGGGCAAACAATCCAAGTTACAATAGACAGACAACAGTTCTACTCTGTATGTCTCTGTAGTAATTACACCAAAGAAACATGGTAGTCCTTAGTTTAAAAATAATAATGATTTCAAAAGCCTAAATCAGAAGCACAGTGAAAATATATAATGATAAAGCACACAACTGGAAAACATAGAAGGTAGTTTGTTACAGTCAAAATATGAAAACATTTATAGGGATATGAACATAGAGTAGAAAGCCCTGCTCAGTGAGAGATTTTTAGTTAATTTCTGTAAAAGAATAAAATAGAGACTAAAAACCACAGGTACCTGAGGTTTGCATTTCTTCATGGATAACAAACACTTTATAACATCACTGAAAGAGCTGTGCAGCTTTACAGTTCAAAGCTGCACAAAGACAATGCAGACCAAGGACAGGGGCCACTTTTAGCAAGTACAGGGAGGAAGACTGGATGGACTGCAGCAATCAAACAGAAAAAAAGAGGAAAATCTACATAGAGAAGGGGAAAGAAAAGGCATAGAGGTATATGGAAAAGAGTGAAACCAAGGAAGAATTATCAGGAAGAAGTCACTGTCAGAAACCGAAAATGCTCAAGAAAGAAGCATCATGGAGAAGACTGCATTCCCTGTCAGGACCTCCAAGGAAGTGAAAGAAATGGAAACTAGGCAGCAAGTATGTACTTGAAATAGTTAATCAAGGACATCTGCCATCAAAACAGATTACCTTAACACATATAGCTCCTTTATGGCCCATTCATGTGCATCCAAGCAGAATTGGTCTGAGAAGGGAAATGGTTTCTGAGAACCAGTGAAGCGCTTAAGTGAATTCATATTTCTGATAAGAGAAAGCACTCTCATTTTCAAAGTTATAGAAGTGATGTCTAAATTTCTCTGCACCCTTTTGTATGACGGGTTGCCTTCAGTGTAATTCACCAGAGAAGCTTTCACAACGGAAGAAAAAGGCAAAGCCATCTGAGAAAGAAGCAGCATCAATTCGATAATGTAAAGCAGATGGCTTAGCACAGTTTATCATTCAGCCAATGTCCTACTTCAGACCTTGCATGTCCTTATGTGGCATCACCTTGTTTGCACAAAATAAAAAAAAGATTCCTTCCTATAAACCTATTCATGGCATAGAGGGCATGTGGCCCAGACTCCATCTACCATCAGCACGACTGTGCTTGCCTGCAACCATGCTGCCCTGAAATGCCCATGACCCTGACTGCTCCACCAGTCCAATTTTCAGAAAGGCCAATACAAGCAGTGAAGTGTTAAAAGTGTAATGCTGTCTTTGCCTGTGTCCTTTTCTGCTATCAGCTAGCTGTATGCCTCCCAACAAGCAAAAAAACCAAACCAATCAAGGCCAATGAGGAAAAAGTTATTGGTAACAACCTTCTTCCTAATGCTGCAACCTAGCAGCTAAAATCATGCCATCTTTGTGAGAAGAAATGACTACAACTGAAATATTAGGAAAAGATCTCTCCTTGCTCTCTTTTGCTTTCTGCTCTCATGCAGGTAGGAAGGAAGCAGCTTTCTCAGCTGATTAACTTCCATTGCTACAATTCTCTCTCCGCTCTCCTCCCTTTGTTTCTGACAGTTTCTCAAAGAGCAACAAATGGTCTTGAAGAAGGAAAAAATATTATTTATGTATTAGACAGATAAGAGACTGTCAGTTTCCATCCTGCCACAGAGCCACCGCCTTCTGACAGCAATGCTGTAATTAAGTTGATAGCAATGAGCATTCTCTGAATTACTGGGTGAAAGTAGCATAGCACTGTATTTAAACCTTTCACCCCATTCAGATAATTTAAACAATTCTGCTCATGGCTTGTTTGGGCTACTTCTCCCCAAAGCAGTCAAAATTAAAGAGCACCCAAAAGAACTAAAGACATCTAGTTTGATACTAGCCTTTCCCTGGTCTTATTAAACCATGGCTCCCACAGACAAAGCAGTGCCTTATCTCCCTTATACCAGCCATAGAGACATCATTATCTTAAGAAAAACAGCATTTTAAAAAACAGCAAACAAATAACCAGATTACTGAAAGGCAGTCATGTGTTAGGTTTCCAGACAAACTGCCTGAAAACACGTAGGAGCCCAAACCCTACAGGAATGAACTTCATTGTCAACAGAAAGCTATGTAAAGTCTTTGTGCCTAAATGGTGACCCACAATTTACAGTGAAGTTGACAGCTATCACTGAGAATTTCAAGAGGAAGAGGGTCATTTACTTCTCTATTTTATTCCTTTGTTAAATAAAGCAAATTAAGTCAGAAGCCTCATGACTTTTAGTCCACGTAATTCCTCCTCTACATTTTTAATTTATCATTGTCAATATTTGATCTGGACAGTGTTGCCTCTTCAGGTTCCGTATACTTACTTTTATCTTTGCCTTTTATCATACAGCAAAGTGCACTCTACATTGCAGAGAAGATTCCTCCAATATCTAAGATGATGAGGGGGAAAAAACAAAGTATAAACAGCTCCTTGATTAACCTCACAAATGTGCCTACAATTGGCAATTCCAAGTTATGATTCACCCCCACCAAGAAACTAATTAAAACTAAAATTAACATTGTTCATTTTTTATAAAGGAAAAAATCAATAAAGCCAACAATCTATGTCCATTAAAAGGTATAAAACAGATGTTTCATATGACTGTAAGAGACACACTGGAATAAAGAAAATAGAATTTTGCCCATAATTCAGTTCTGATGTGCTGTATAAAAAGCTTTCCTTATACGTGCACTTTGAGGTTCACAGTAAGTTCCAAGATGTCCAGTAAGTGGCCATAGAACAGCTGGCTATATAGAAAAGATACATAATAAGAAGAGATAGTCCATCCAATAAACCGAGTAAAAATTACAGATATAGGGCTTTTTGCTAGATGCAAATGCATAAAGCAGAATGAAATCCCCATCTGGAAGAATAAATATGGTACCTTGAAGTCAAATTGTGAAGGGGTAAGACTTACTAGCAGACAGGCTGTAACTGCACCTGTTTAATTAGGTACATTTTGCCATTTTCAGTAGGTGAAAGGAAGGAAATTTGCTTACATGGAAACAGAGAAAACAGGTAACAATCATTCATGCTTTCAGGGGGATGCAGAGAAAGAAGAAATCACAACTCCTCACTCAATTACCTTTTACATGCTCAGTAAATGTTCATCCCTGTCAATGCTCAGAACCAGACGTGTCTTCAGGACCCTCCCAACACTTTGAGGTATGACAGCATTCTTTCCTCACTGCTGCTGCTGCTTTCCAGAAAGCCTCTAAAGCTGCTGATGGCAAAGGCTGCAGGTGCAGTCAGATGGTGAGGAATGCACAAATGTTGAACAGACTGTTTGTTCCTCCCCAGGGGCTCCCAATCACCACTAAGGTTGGCTATATAAATACTCAAATCATTATCAAACCTTCCTACAAGTGGAAAAAGATATCCGATCCATCCACAGAAGTCTCTGTTACAGTATGAGCTTGTTTGAGAGAACATTTAAATTCACTACTTTACTTTAACTCTGTCTGTCATCCCTTTTCCTTTACATTTTGTGGGTTGCAGAGGTAAAACAACCTGGTACAGAAATCCATTTTAAAAGGATATAAACGATGCAGCTGCTTGATCCTATTGTTCATTACGCCTGGAAAAAAAATCTTTGCATGAACCAATAATTCTCTTCCTCCTTATTTTCCATGAGAGTGCTATAGCTTGCAGCTAATGACAGAGTAGAGCCAGAACAATGTGAGGAGAGGAGTATCAATTCTTTCAATGCTACAGGTACAAGGACTTGGCCACATCCTTTCACTCGGTCTTTTGAAGTCAACAATCTGACTGTGGTTGAATTGCCAGGAAGAATGGCATCTGAAAAAAGGTACACATGATCAACCAACCTAAGTTCAAGGAACACCATAAATGCTTTGAGATTAGTGGTAAAAAAAAGCCTGCAGATTCTCTAGGAGACTGCGCTACAATCAGGGAGAAGAGTCAGTACTTACAGATTGACTCATGGAAGCACAAGTAAAGCAGCACTCTGTGGCATTGTTTGAGCACCACTGACCCAGAAAGGCACTAAAGCAAAGCTGTACATAACATTCCCAGTGCAGGCACCCAGCTCTGTGCTCTGCTGCTGGAATGAAATCACTCCATGGAGCTCCACAATTTCATAGTTCACATAAACAGCTAAGGGAGCTTTTCTGCTTGCACCGAAATGAAAACTTATACTTCCCTTCTTAATTTCTTTTCATACCTCAAATTAAAAGCTCTCTGCTGCCTGCCTTCTTTCTCTTCCTCCATCTTATTCTACTCTTTCACAGCGACTCTAAGTCAATCAGTGACTAAATTCCCTATGTTTTTATGAAAACATCTGACCTTCCTGGCTTCATTCGAACTTCAGTGAAGGCCCCCCTCCCACTCCTCTATCACCCCAAGAGATTGAGGTATACACAATTTTGCCTGAGCATCATTTCGGAATAAGGCTACATTTGTGTGTGTAAGGGAGAGGCATCCAGCCAGCTGGAGGTTTCTTTATGACTTCACTAAGTGCAAAGCCTTTTACACTTGTAGATTGAGCCAAAACTCTGACCTATCGTGTCCTTGTGGGACCAACAATATTCTTCCACTACTTGAGAGAGAAAATACATGAACTGACAGCTTAAAAAGCATGCGACGTGGCAATTGAATATTATCACTGTAGGATACTATCAACAGTGTTTCAGTAGATGAAGCACAGCAGGGTCTGGTGTGCGGGACAAATTTTTTTTAAGACCTTCAATCAACTCCGCTCCATTTCAAGGCAGGTAGAAAGAAATTATTCAAAAGCAGAAGCTTCAGTTTGAGGTTTAGACTACATTTACATGTCAGCATGAGAATCGGATCTACCGCTTGTCACAACCATCAGAAGTATTTCCACTGAATTCAACAAGCATAGGCTCGGGATTTAAATTTACGTTCTGTCAGTATTTGTACATATATTTACATATAAAAACACCATGCTGTATAGTATTATAATTATTTTTTTGGCATGGAACTGTCTAAGCATTACACATGAATCACAGCAAAGGGTTGGGGTTTTTTAATAATATTTTAAAACTTCTGTCTCCTTTGGGAACCAATCATAGCCCATTCTTATCTCCGTAATAACATAGATTTTCATCTCACTAATCTTCTCCTCTCCTCAATACAAAAAGAGAATTTGCAAAGGGGATCACTAACCAAACCCCTTTCAGTTAAGGCTCACTCTGCTTAGGTTGACACTTCTAAGCTATATTTTTCTACTCCTTTTTTGAAAATGCATGTTCCTTTTGTTTCAACAGATTTATAATAGACAAAGTCAGAGACAATGCCCCGTCTGAGTTACCTCATAAATCAGCAAAAACATCAGGGGAAACTGCCTTTTTTATCCTAGCAGTGCAAACAGGAATTGCCCTTGCCCAGCCTTACACCAGACCATCTTGCTGGTGAACTGAATAACCCTCACACTGTCTCCTGAACACATCCATGTTCCTGTGGACCTAGGCAGTTGCAGATTATCGAGCTTTTCATGGGAAAAACTTTTTTCTTATTTCTTCCCTTTGGCTTAACTACCAGTCCAACCTGAACAGTATAAAATGAGACAAAAGGGAAATAATTTCCCAAATACCAACATTCAAACCACTCTGTACTTCTAACCATAATTTTCCCCAGGCAAAGGCTCTGTCATCTCACCCTCACCCAGACTCAAGTCTGACTCAACTGTCAAAAGAAAAACAGAGCAATACAGTAGCATTTAAGTCTTGTGTCAACAGATTAATAGCAAAGCCCTCCCTGAACCAGCTTAATTTTTCTGATTTATAGGACAACAAAACTGAGGAATGGAGCACAAGCTTGGATACTTGCCATGTCAGCAGCAGAATCAGGAATGTGAGGCTGCAGTAACAGAGTTCACAGGCTCCTAACCACTGTCTTTTTGCCTCTGGAGCACTATTTTCTGCTCACCCAGAGCACCGCCTGATTTTCTGTCTCACATGGAGCACAGGCCAGACTGTGCACTCTTTGAGGTTGCTGGCATAGCCAGAGTTGGGACGGGGGAACTGTCAAACTTGTGTCTTCCAGGTGTCATTCCTAGTCACCACAAATATTAAAAATCCAACATTCAATACAACGCACCTTCAAGTGTTTACCAAATGAAAAAGGCAGTCATTTGATGCAAAACCACTTTCCCACTAAATTTCTCTTTTTCTCCTAGGACCTTTTTGTCAATTCCAGCTCACCTTCAGTTATGTATTTTCCTTACCAAAGAATGTCTCACTGCATCACAAAATTAAGGAAAACATTTTTTTCAGCAACAAGACTGATACCTTCTTACCAAGCAGAACAAGAATAGTTCTTTTAACAAGATAAGATTTTACAGATTATCAGAGCCACCTATTCCCCATTTCAGTGGCAGCTGGATGACAGTTTCCTGTCCCTTTTGCTGCCTTTCTTGTCTATCTCAGCTGGACTCAAGCTAATAAGCTTCTCATTAATGAAATGACTATGCCAAGGTACTGGCAGATGGTCCTATGTTCCAAGCACATCTTCTCATTCCCTCCCTCCCAAAAGTATTAATCTATACACGGTGTAACTGTCACAAAAACATATGCTCCCTGACAGAAAGCTTCCCTTTCATTATCTCTGTACTCTAGGGGATTGCCCCTGAAACCTCAGTGACACGAAGCAACTCCCTTCCTACTTGAGTCTCAGTTTCCTATATGTCTGAAAACATATTCACCAGGTCCTGGTCAAAGTACCTGTACAAGGCTAATCTTATCATACTACTGTCCATATCCTAGCCAATTACTATACAAAATGCACATACACATACATATGCATACTAAAAAATATATAAAGTAATATATGCCTCATATTTTTTATGTGTAGTATGTTGCCACTGTTTTTATTTACAGGCTGTAACAGTACATGAGCCTTTCTCTTAGATGAAAAACCATATAGTATAATTTATTACGTTGGTTACCAGTAAATCTCTTGTGCAACACTTCCATTTAAACGCTGAGTCAGTCACTAACTGGGTATCTCATATATCTTAAAATAATCTGTTTCATCTGCTGGCTCCCTGTCTCCCATCAATTTAATCAGATTATTGTGATTGATGAATTCATTAATGCAGTCACCATATCCTGAGAGCATAACAACTTCTACAAAGAAAGTTTCAGGAAGGAAGAGTAAGTATCTCCCTTTTGCACACACAGATAGTTATAAGCAGAGGAGTAAGGGAACACTATCAGCTTCCCAGATGTTCGAAGGGCTGCACAAAGGTTATCTGTAGACAGGATCACTTCTGCTGGCTTTGCTGAAGCTCCTCAGAGAAGGCTAGGGGTACGACAGGCACAGTCAGGCCACCATAATGTGAATGGTTGGTTTAGCTGTCCAAATTGACTCTGAACATTCTGAAAAATTATTTCTTTTGAGAGGAAGAGAAAATTTTATTGTCAGTTCTTCTCTGCATTTAATCCCAACAATACTGAACAGTTTTTCCCCACTGCAGATAAGGAAAAGCACCAACGGAAAGTAGAAAAGCTTCCCTTTAATCTTTGCCACCTTCTTTTCAACTTCAAGTTGAAAGTCTTCAAAATAAGACCTTTCCTCATACTGTGTAACACCTTAAATCAATCCTGATAGTCATAGGGAATAACTTAAGTTTAGTAATTTGAAAACTATTTATATACAAAAGCTGAAAGAGTTAAAAAGCATGTTTATTTCTAGACTGAAACAAAAAACAATAGGTCAAATACAGGCTAATGGTGGACAAGAAAAGAGAGAGAAACATTCAGCCAACAGTAAAAAATAATATGCTTCTGTAGCTTTTGTCATTCAAAAATAAAGAAGCCAAAGCACTTTGATAGCATACCATCCCAGTTGTCGCAGACAGCAAAGGAAGGGAAAATAGGAGTAAACTGGCACTTACCAGGAAAACCAGTAACTACAGAAAAGCATGTAACTGCTTAAGTACCCAGGAGCTGTGACTGCCTGAGTACCACCATTTAAAGGACCTTCACCTGTGCTTACCAGTTGGCTGAAACTGCATTCGCAAGTGAGACAAATCTGCCTTGAGCTGGAAATTGATATATTTCTAAAAACATCATAATCCAGATGAAAAACATATTACTTAAAAAAATGGTACGACACCAAATTCCTAGGAAGAAAACCTAGTCTTTATCTTTTGCTTTCTGCCAGAGCAACATCCAACATGACACTGAGCATTTGAGGATCTAAAAGGCTCTCGGTGAGCATCTGTCAAGTGAAGAATTTGGATGAGGCTTACTTTGGGAGGATGGCCAGCCTGGTAAACAGCAGGAAGCAAACAGGAAAAGCCACTTGTTGGAGGCAGAAAAGCACAATAGGCTTCCAGAAACTGAACACATCATACGTAATTAATGCAACTTATTACAGTTATGTGGCTTCACACATTTGGAAATGCATTTCCCCCTTTTTAGTCTCGGACTGATGCGCTTACTCATGCAAACTGAAAGGAAATATGTAAACAGTTTTGAAAATGCAAGAAGGAAGTGTAAGAATGGATCATTTGATATGGCATTATCTTGCAAATGCCTCCAGAGTCCTCTCTGGTCACTGTGTGGGCAGCACATTCCCAGGACAGAGAGCAGGGTGGGTGGGAGAAAGGGGACTGTAAAGCTATTCATGAACAGCATTTTGTCTTTTCCCACTGAGGTTCATTAGTGACCTACTGGAGCATTCGGGAGGAGGGAAGGCTGGCTCCGGCAGGAAGCACACGCACAAGGAACAAGCCCTGACGCCCACCATGCTGGAGGAGGCCGTGCCAAGGCAGTGGGCCTCTTGCTGACTCCCTGCCCACACAGGGCCCTTTAATTGCTCTGCTCAGGCTGCTGGGCCGCTTTGTGATCTCTCATTTGGATGTACCATATGCAATCATTCAAGAGGAAAGTTAATCCATCACAATGATGCTCTTACAAACCAGGCAGCCCCTTCCCCAGCCCCCATATACATAAAAAAACAAGTTAACATCGTCTTGATTGCCTAGACTTTCCCTGACCCCATCGAAGCTCAGAGACGTAGGCAACAGCTCCCTGAGACAGATGAACTAAAGAGAACAGCAGAGAACCCACACTCGCTGCTATGCTGACAAATAAGACCTAGGGGCAAGCAGTGCCAGCAAAATAACCTTCACATATTGCATCATACACCTAGCTGCTGGGAACACAGCAACATCCTGCATCTGCCTGCTACAGGGAGCATCAGGAAATTCCCCACCATGCAGCATGTTCATTTTGACAACTGATGATGCTGGTAGAAATAGAAACACAGACCTCCAACTTACTAGGAAAGGACTCTTCCCAGGATTTTTCTCTCGACCATCCTCTGCTAGCAGATTCTCAATTCCCCAATTCACCATTACCCTTCGAAGCACAGGGCAGCTCTATAACCAAGGCAACGCAATGAAGTAAGGCCTGTCTGGAGGTCTGAAGACAGAGATAGATTTTGAAGCTGTGGTATGGAAATAATGTGCAATTGCTGACAAGCGGATGATAAGCCCTAAGGTATGTAACAGAGAGCTACTGGTGCAGGCTGGCTATGAACAGAACAGCACTAGATAGTGCCCACAAGGTAGGGGGTAAGGGAAAAGAGTGGGGGGAGCATAGCTGGAGAATCTGGATAACTGGTTTATCTACAGAGGCCATCGTTACTCCAGGTATCCTTCACAGCAGAGAGATGTGGAAATGACAGTGCGGTGATAGAGCCTGGTCCCTTTTCAAAATGTTCTCCCTGGGAGAGGCCTTGAGACACATTCATACACAATAGCCTGCAAAAGTGTTAAAAGAGAGTGTTTGGGGTCTTCCAAGTTTAGGGTTAATTTCTGTCCCATTTTTAGACCAGTAACATCTGGGGCTCAAGAGGCTGATGTAGAATGAAGAACAATATAAAAAAAGAGAGAAAATTACTCTGCCATGTAAGAAGAGAACAACATAACAAGCAGAACTGAAATGCAGCAGAATGACAGGAGTCACTAGGCTATGATCATAGTGGGCTATAAACCAGGGTACATCACATTAATGAAGTAAGAAAAGATCTGTCATATGCAGAGGATTACATAGACTAATAAAAAAATTCTCTATTAAGAGGAAAACATAATCTCATTTGTATGAAAAAAACTTTCATATTATACAAATCATGGCAGCAAATGCAGAACACAAATTCAGGAAAAATAGCATGTAACACTGACATAAAGCAAGGTGTCAATAAAATCTGATAAAATCATAACACAAAATACATCTATTTGAACTAATCAAACATAACAGTAGGACAAGATTTTAAAGGTCTGAAGTAGTAAATGCTGCACTCAAAAGAAGCAGAAATGGTGGCGCAGTGAGTTTTTGATTAATAAACTTGACTTCTGTAGCCTGCAAAGGAGTTGAAATGAAAGATTTGCTTTTTGTGCTGCATTCACAGGGCAACCAAACAGCTGGCATCTGACCTGTGATTGAGGACTCGATGGACTTTGGCAATACAAACAAACTGAAATCCAAACAATAATTTCATACATACATATTCTCCCCAGAAGAATCAAATTACAAAGAACAAACATGAGGATGCATTATCTTTAAGCAAAGTACAAAACAGTGAAAATTATAAGCACTCATACTTTTTTTAATAGGGTCAAAAACCAAATTACTAACTCAAAGGGAAAAACTAGACATCTTCCTGAAGGAACATTGTGTGTTCAATAAGTAGTGACAGAAAAAATGCAGTAAAAATCCAAATTAAGTTATATTAAGATATGCAGGGAATTAAAAGATGAGTAGTACAAGAACACGTGCTTTCCGCTGTGAAACATTGTTCAGTTCTCACCACTTCATCCTAAAACAACAGGAAAACATAGAAGTAATGGATTGAAATCGCTAATTGAAAAAGATAACAAAGAAAAACATATAAAATTTGTTGGTTTTCTTCTCTTCTTCTTTTTTATATTTAAATCCAACAGGAGGTTTAAGAGGCACTTTAAAAAATCCAAAACAGTCAAGCGGAGAGACTGGACAGATTAAGAACTATTAGTTTTGTTTCCTAATAAAAGAACAAGGGAATACATAATGAAACTCAGGGGTGAGAATCTGGGTAATTTGAGATTATATAGCTTCATATCATACACAATTATCCAGTAGTGCTTATTATGTCATTACCATTGATATTAAGAAAATTATGAAACATTAATATTTATAATAAACATATCTGAATGAATAATAATAAACATCAATCACAAAGCACAGAAACAGTCCTGTTTCAAGGCAAAATATAACAATAAACATCAAGGAAAGTGTAATCATCTGCTACAGAATTTTTTTTCTTAAACAGAACTACTGTTGATAAGAGAAGGACTTTGAATCTTAATGGACAAGATGCTCTAATCCACTATGGGCCAAGGAGAAGACATACCAGTAGTGGTTTCTTCTGCAGGAAAAACATGTTGTAAATTATATCACTGTAGCTACAGTGATAAAAAGTCTTATGAAGTGTGCCACGCAAATGCAAAACAAAAAAGAGCTTATAGTTTAAGCTTAAGAATGGAGACAACAGAAAGATATATAGACAAAGCTGCAACAGAAGGTAAGACAACAGTAATCAACAATATTGGTCTGAACTCTTTTAAATTAAGGGGGGGGGGTGTTTAGGTGTTTTGAACACTTCAAGAGACCTTCTTATATATTAGGGGCAGAATAGGAGGATGATACTTTGACAGTTTATGAAGTACAGGATGCAAGCTGTTATCACTGACCTGAGATAAAAGAAGCTATATACTGCCACAAAAAGGAAGACATAATACTTATGCCTTATTACAAGATCTTACACTTGCTGCTATATAAGCAGATCACTTCACTTTGGTATCCACTTCAGTGACAGAGATAGCGACCATCACCAATAGTGTCACCACCACCTCCTGTTGTTGGTCCTGTGGCAAATAGTCGGAGGAAGAAAAGAGATTTTTTGCTACATGTCAAGCGTTGTTTATCAACACTGTGAATGGCTGGTGTCAGGCAGGAACAGCTTTAAAACAAACAAAGAAACAAAACCCTAAAATACCACCAGAAAGAAAAGAAACACTCTAATCCTGTGCACTCATGTTTTCACCTTAACAACTGTTTCAACTTCAAAAGGAGACACTGATTTTGCAGGTAGTTTGTTCCACCTCTTCTGGCTACTTTCTCACCAGAAATGATGCAGTCGGTACAATGTCTTGTGGTCTCAGGGTGCATCAAGGGCTGGCTACTCCAAGAGAGAAAGGGCAGGAGACTCTATGGCACTTATGGGGTGCAGTTCCATCATATCTGAACATGGCAGGCAGAGCTGTGTGCTGGTGACAAGGTCCACTGACAGTCCCAAACAAGGAGAGTGATGAAACAGGTCCAAGTTAGATGCAAAAGGAGATGGAGCCAAGGACAGGACAAGACAGAATATACACTATCTACAACACAGGTTCATGGCCCTTGAGGAAACAAGGCTGGAGACAGGCACACCTACCATGCCACTCAGGCTGAGACTGAAGGCCCAGGCTTGAGCTTGAGGGCAGTCCCTGCACCCGTGGAGAAATAGTGCACAGGTGGGACTCCCAAATGCAGGACTGGTGCCCTCAGGGCGGATGCTTAGCTGGTTTCTGCAACCTCTGAGTGCAAGAAAAGATTGTGCATATCTGAAGGAACAGACAGACAACATGCCAAAGATGTGGTATCAAGGGTGGTTTATATTCACACATTCTACTGTCCCCATGGGAATATACACAAAATTACAGATTTCTGAAAGCATTTTCCCCCAAGGGAATATACACAGAATTACAGATATTTGAGAGCATTTTTCCTACTAATCATATAAACATATTCCTGTCAAATGGAGGGATGGGAATACATTTTTCTCACTTCAACTGCACTAGAGTGCACTCCTGTAATTGCTCTTTCAACCCATACTGGCCTCTTTATACGAGTGCAGTCTCCACTCAACTATATCTTAAAGGTCTGAAGCAGCATTGTGCCTCTAGCAATCACCATCCCAAGTGTTCTAAATGCTCTTGACAATACAAGCAATACAATTGCAAGCCCTTCTTTACCACTCTTTTATTGTCTCTCACACCCACTTCAACCAAAGACCAGGGAAGGGGAGCCTCACCTGCAAGGGAAGGCAGTCCTGGAAGTTAGAAGGAAGAAGAATAGTGAGGAGAGGAGATGTGATGTGAGCAGGGAACAGCAAACCTAAACAGAGGATAAATATCTTCTGGACCAATCCTTCCACATAAGCAGCACTGGGCTTGTCTACACCGATACTCTTCTTTAAAATGTCCTGTTTGGCTGCTGCCAGTGCCCTCAGGGCCTGCAGCGTGAAGTGCTGTTCTGTACGTTTCCCAGGCACAGCCATTACGCCTGCACACGGATTCAAATGGGAGACACCTATTTTCCTCTTGCCTGGGATTTCCTTGCTTTAAAACTCTTGATAGGCATGGTTCATAACTTAACCATAAATACACGCTTCTTTGCATGCTGGAGGAAAAATCCAGGCCCAAGAGTTTAATTTAACACATTCAATTAGGCCATGAAGAAAAGTACTATGGATGCAGAATAATAGCCTTCCAAAATTTGTTGGGCTTTGCCATATAAAACTACTATAATAATTATACTTTCATTTAAAAAACACTCCTATATTTTCTTTTTTTTTTTTTGTCAAATAGCTTAAAAATGTAAAAGTACACAAAGTTGTTATCAATGTTCAGCCAATGGTTACAACATGCTGACCTGTACCTTAACTCAACATGACTCTAACTTCAAAGCCTGCTTAAAACTATTTAAATACCAACATTCCATAGCAGGCACGCTGAATACTCAAATGGAGCCAGCACGCTTTATGTGAAATCCAGTCTGCAGTTCCTCCCCCTTATTTCCCAGGCTAGGCTTACCTGCCTTCCAGAGCAGGACTTTCCTGTCACACTTCTTCTGACAGAGGAGTGTTGTTTCCCTGCTCTCTCATCCCTGGACTACTGCTTCTCATTTCCCCGTCTCTTCCCCTTTTTACTGACTGCAACGGAGGCTAAGCACATAGCTTCTTTGTCTCAAGTCACAGGCTTGCGCCCTTACCCCAGTGGGTCTACAGGCATCTTCATGGTTGCTGATGGGAGGAACCAAAGGCTGGACTGAAATCCAAGTGTGGTTCTGCTGCTGCACACCGGGCGGAGGTGAACAGAGACCCCTGCTACTACTGACTGGGCTGGGGAGCCTCAGGGGGGCTCGAGCCTGACTACACCTGCTCACACGGTTTTAGAGGCCGTAACACTACAGCAAGGTCTTTAAATAAGCAGCATACAAGGAATCTGAAAGTATTACCCACAGAAGGACAAGACAATACAATACAGGAATTTTTGCAATCATTCCCAAAAATTAATGAAGAACAGAGCTACTGTAAAGGCTCTGTCTCATGAGATAACAGGCAAGTGGTGTAAAAGCCTGGACTGCTTAAGGCCCTTTCACAGAGACTTCCTGGAACTTCCAGCATCTTTTTCACTGCATTTGTTACTGATCATACATCATGATTGACACTGAAGTAAAAACACCACAACAAGAAAATTATCTGCCATCAGCAATGGTTATAAGGAAATGCTATATTTGAACCAATGTCAAAAAGAGTTTAACCACTTAACTATCAAATGCTTAGCATAATTCAAGGCAAAACTTTCAACACAAGTTTCTCAATCATCGCTCAAAGGCTGCCATTAGTAACATTTGGATCTCAAGAGCATTCAGTAGTATGTACTGCTGACATCTGCCAGCAAAAGAAATGTTCAGTAGCCTGAAAAATGTCCAAGGGGTAAAATTGCAACAGATCATTTAAGATGCAGCTACGAGGCTGCATAATCACGAGCGTAATCCCAGAGGAACAATCTTCACAAGAATGATTTTTTTATTTTACTTTTTTTTAAGCTCTTCTCCTTTATGTCTCTTAAGGGTTCTGGATGCAGTTATGATACACAGACTAGTACTAATCACTGTGTTTTACATATCGCTTTCCTCCTGGTCTTTATTGCTGTAGCCCGAACACTTCTAGTCTCTCTTGAAACCAGAGCATGGAGGTACACTCTTCACTGAGACCCTTTATTCCAGACTGCTGGACTCCAAGGCACAGTTTCTTAATCAAATTATTCTTAAGGCTTAAGTCAAGTGACAAATTCATCAATCTCTTGGCTCCAACAAAAACAAAACAACTCCCTCCAACCTAGAACACGTACATACCAGGGTAACATTTTTAGAATTGTCTTTTTATCTACAAGCCACAGATCTTGTGCTTCTAATTAATAATTTGCTTTTAAAAATATTACCCTTGAACATGATTTTCTATAAGTAGGAAAGAATAAAGAGTCTGTGAGCTCATGGGGAAATCAGTGTTCTGTGCTCACAAGTTAAGCAATACCTGGCACAGGTATTGAATTTTTCCACTACAAGTTATCTCCTCTGCCTCCAAAGTAATATATTTTAGTTCTATCTACAAAAGTAATGTAGATGGTAAACTGAAGTTTAGATATCCTTAAGCTTATGCACCAGCAAAGGACTTCTATTTACAGTCACTTGCTCCACTTCCTTCCCAAAGTAACTCTTAGACCTCTGAGCAAAGTCACTCTGCAATAGTTTGCAATTATCTGTTTTACATTCTGGATACTTGCTGTGAAACCTCAGAGGAGCTGGAGGATAGACAGAGAGTAAAAGCTGGAAATAAGAGACCACTCCAGCATAAATATCCCAGATCAATTACCAATATAGATCCACTGCATTAAAATCCTCCTGTTTCTGAACCCTTCCTAAAAGCCCCCTCGAGCACACAGTCCTACTGTATGTAACAGTGGGATAAATTAAAAATGCTAGAAGTGAGCGGAAGAAAAGAAGAATCCTAAACATAAGGAGCTTACATAATGAAGGGTAAATGTTTTCAAAGAAACAATCACAAACATGGTAGCATCTACAGACTCAAGCTGGAATTCAGGTACAGATTTCTGGTACCTGATCTACAAGTCACTGAGAAGTCTTGGCTACTACAGTCAGTTTTAACATGCTACAGCAAAACTTTCCATAGCATCACAGGAAAGCTGTGAATACTAGCTCATCTTGCAACTGTAAAACACATGTTCTTTGAAACATGGAAGGCGTACTTTGATAAGGAAAGATAAGGTGGAAAGGGACCCCAGGACTTACACAAAGGTTCAAGCAGTCTTTCTATTGCTCCACTGCAGCATACTCTTGAACACTTCCTTAGATCAGTTCAGAGTCGAAACCTGTTTTCCCCTTTCTCAGATATGCTTCTATCCCCTCAATACACATCCAAAATTATTACTTTGGTAAGAAACTTTCAATATATCCCTACAAGGTTAATTTCCTTTTACCTTGTGCTATCACACTTGAATGCAGAGTGCTCAGCTTGGCTAAAAGCTCAAAAGGTATGAATAATGTAAGAGGACTCCACTGCAGGACCATTAGTGTCTCAGAAAGCCCTCACTGGATCTCTCACCAGTTCTTACTTGATTATCCTTAATTTCCTTTAAATGTTACAGTACCAACACTAAGTCATACTCAAAGCTCTCATATCTAACACCTCCCCACCAGCAACAGCCAGCGGACTACAGGGACTTAGGAATCAAAGTGGGGCCCCCACAGCCTCCTGCCTATGCCAGCTAGCTCCTCCAGCTTCTCAGCCTGTGTCAATTGCTCCTCAGCTTCTTTAACTTTTGTCTTCAGCACTGAAATATTACATCCCTGGATTAAGTAAAATTGCTTCAACTGCCTTTGAGTTATATAAAGACCTAAGAAATACAAGAAATAGCTTTAATATTTGGGAAAAACACTTTTTGCTTTCAAGGATGGCTGAAATCCGACCGAACTATTCACCTTGTAATATAACATGGACATCACCCTTAGTAGATGGCCCATGTCATATTAAGCTCAGGAATATTTGGCAACAAAATGAGTTGTGGTCAAAAGAAAACCCAGCCAGGTGCATGTACAGAGGGAAATGGTGAGTCTGAACATTATCTGATAAGCCACAAACTTGATATATCATGTATCTATGAAATTACATATAGTTCTTAATCGAGTAATTCCAAATCAAATCAGGAAACCACAACCAGAATTACAGGAAATACTGGGATCTTGGGCAAATTGTCTTTAGAATCTGCTCTCAGTTATGCTATCTGTAAAATAAAATCAATAAATGTAACCATTAAGTAAATGCAAAACATGATTAGTCCAGTTCTTAAACCGAAAAAAAATAGGCAGGGACTTTTTTGGTGTCATGTCAGACATCTGCTTTGCACTACACTGCAAATACAATTTCCAAATGCTGGAGAGGCTGGAAAATTGAAGCGGAAAAGCACATCACAGGCAAACAATTCAAATGTAGAAAATCCTTAGGTTTGCATATGCACAATTATGATTTGTATCAGCATTCCCTGCATGCATAAACTGAATAAGATACAAATGTAACAAAATACATAAACTCAAATTGCTAGGACTTAAGCAAGAATGTCTTAACCCATAGCTATGAACCTAACACTGCATACAGAAAAAACTTCCTCCTTACTTCCATTTTCAGTTAGTTTGGCAAAGCTCAGGACAGGAGCTTTAAGTGATGCTGCAAGTTGGCAACAAAAAATAATGAAGGGAAAGATGGGAAATCACAAGTATTTTCTGTGGTGATAAAACAATATTAAAAGAAAATGAAAGAAGAGAGAATTGAAGAGCACTGAAGATTCTAAGACTGTCTGGAAAGGATTATTTAAAAGTAGTTTGAAGCTGTGGTTTGAAATATTTAGTGTCTACAGAGGCATCTGTTCCAATCTTTGGAGGGTTAACCCAAACCTTCTGCAAGCTATAAAACCTGAGTTCTGTGTTAGAAAATAATAGACAACTGTTTTGTACTAAACACCAAAAATTGTACTACAAGACATCTGTTGAAGTTATAAAATGTTCTGCAGCCCTTTAAGATGTATAAATTTGCTTTGGTCATTATACTACCTAATATGTCTTCCCAATATTATACAGGATTGCACGAAGTGCTTTGAAAGGAAAGATGCTTTGTAAGTGCAAAACATTACTGCAACACACTCAACTTAATTTGGACATGCTATGGTAGGATGGCGCCTCTACTGAGACATCTGCTAGGAAACCCGATTTGGCCAAATCACAGTGAGTGATAATGAGTGCTGTTTAATCAAGACTGTATTAACATAAATTTTAACTTGTGTCAAGTAGCTTAATGGTAAATTACTGAATGTTAAACAGACATGGAATTTTATACTCTATACTATTTTCAATAAGTATGTTCTTGAGTAAACTGTTTTTTTCAATGTGCAACCGAAAAGAGCTAGATACAACCAGAAAAAGTTGAAGTCAAGCAATGTAAGACTTGAAATCATACACTTCATTTTCAATTTAAAAAAGGTTGAGTACTCTTCAGCTCTCCATCTTTGAACTAAATACAAGATTTTTAAACAAGAGAAGTATATCCAGATGTGTTTATGATTAGAAAGTAAGGCATATAAGGCATATAAGGCATTTTAATTAGTTTCTGGCTTTTGTACATATATCACGTTTCTGACTTGGATGCTTAATACTAAACAGCTTTTTACATTTTATATGGACAAGCATCAGTGAATTTCTGGCCTGTAAAGATCATTATAAACAACATGATAAACCAACATTATATGCTTCATCCATTAGCCATTGATTTTGCCAGTCAACATATCCACTTACTACCTGTCAGAGAAAAATAAAAAACTTCTAGTATGCTGAGTCAAAACTACTAGGAACTAAAATACGAATGGTGATGAGCCAGCCACATTCTGATGACAAGCAGAAGTCTTTATTG
Organism: Brachypteracias leptosomus; assembly: GCA_013401335.1. Lineage (NCBI taxonomy): Eukaryota > Metazoa > Chordata > Aves > Coraciiformes > Brachypteraciidae > Brachypteracias > Brachypteracias leptosomus. The sequence goes on along the minus strand of VYZX01021417.1, from coordinate 79,371 downwards.
CAAAATTCTAACATAGTGACAGATACTGCTTTAAATATTCACTCTTAAAGGAAGGAAGATTCCTAAAACCAGTATTAATAATACAATTGACTTGTTTGAATTTAAAATTAAATGGAATTCTAAATTATTCCATGATATAGTGAGTGTGTTAAGAGCAGAACAGCACTTACTACAATGTTCTCTAGAACATGCAATTCCCAAGAAAGGGATATGGAGTAAACGAAATAAAAAGAATTACATGGAACAGCTCAGTACCACAAATTATACGCTTTGCAGGAAAAGATTACAGTTCTTAGGACCTGAATACTAGCGAAGAAGCAAAGTAAAACAGTTGAAAAAGTAAAGCAATTGTACTTAGGCTTGCATTAGGCACTCACATAGAATAGACATGCTTCTGTTCTCACTCACCTTTAAATGATAACAAGAAGGGGCTGATCTATGAAAAATATTTCAAACACTGAAAGTTTCTTAGTCCTCCACAAGGCAAATGTGTACTTCAGCTGGAAGAGAAGTGTCTTGTTACCTACAGGAGGTAACAAGCCCAAGAGGTGGCTTCCTATTTGAGTGGAGCACTTAAAAATAAAACGTCCCTTCCCCACAATGCTAGGATGAATGCTGTGACAGAATAATAGGTTTCTTAGTGTGACATGCACACAAAAAGTATCTATGAGCAGGTGGACAGAAGAATGTACACCTGGTTTTGCACTGTGCATGAACACATGCATGAAGTGGACATGAGGTCCTAAATTATTACAAGAGCACATGCAAAGGGCTAAAATGATCATTGCCAATGTTTCAGTCCAAGGTCTCTCATTTACAGAGCTTGAAAATAACTATGACTTTCCACACAATCATTTTATTAACACTAAACCCCACAACAAGTAGGACTCATCCCTTCCACTGTCACTTCATAATCACACCAGCTCTGCCAAGAGTCACACTCTCTCCATTCCCCTCCTTCCATTCTTGACCTGTGGAAGTTTAAATCTCAACAGGGTACAAGAAGGCTAAGCTTTTACACAAGTCTAATTTTCAAAGCAACAGCCACGCTGAGAAGGAAAAAAAAAGTGTGCTGTTGCTGTGGAAACAGAGCACAAAAATACTCCCATCAGATCAAGTACCTCTTGGAGGATCAAGCACATCACTGGAACAGCCACTGGAACTTCCCCTCGCATGCAGGAAAGGTTAGGACAGGGAACACAGCCAGCCCAGATGTCTCCACCATTACACAGATTTCAGGAGATCTGGGACAGCTTTTCAAAAGTGAGTTCACTTGCTACACTTGATGCGGAAAGATATCTTGTTTGTGAAAACAATTGCCATCACATGAAGGCCCTGAACTGGGAAGTGGATAAATTGCATACCCTGCTTAAATTCTTCACAATGTGTTAATACAGAATTCAGGACATGGTGTTTAACAGAGGACTGCAGAAATGCCTGGGCCTGCCCCAAAAGTTTACAGGCTGAATTTAAAAGCAAGGTTGGTGAATGGTAAAGAAGAAAATTAATCTACATTCTAGTGGAGTTATTCTGTTCCTTCTTCCCTAAGAGATCAAAGGGAATAAATAGAATGTGATAATGTAATTAAAAACTGCATGATAATTAACACATAAAAATGTCTGAAGCAAGACCACATGGGCAAACTCAATGTCAGACGACTCTAGTTTTTGAGTGACTTGACTCTACCACCATTCTTGTGCATAAATTTATAGTTCTCTCACCATTCCCTTTGAGATTCCTTAACTTTGTAAGTTGTTCATACCCTGAACTACATGAAGAGTATGAGACTGCAAAAGCCTAATACAAATCGGTCAGAGAGAACACTGTAGTTAAAGATGTATTAGTGAGAACACATACACAAAAGCCAGCTTCAGGTTTTCAGGAAGAAAGGTATTGTCAAATATCAGTGTTAGAACTCATACTATCAAAGATCAGGTGAAACCAGTAAACTGTAGCTATTTGATACTCCAAACCATTGGTTTTGCTAGGACATTTTCAACATCAGACAGAGATGATGGTAGGGGATTCCAACTGGTTAGAAATTAGTTCATCAACGCTACAATGCCAACACACATTAATTCCCCAAGTCTGAATCTTCCACCCTTCCTTCTCATTCCTGCAATACATCTCATATTAAAAGAAACTACACATTGGCAAGCTAGAAGAGTGATTTATTTTACAAGGATGTTGTGAAGCTTAATTCATGTCTGTAAAGCCCTTTGTATTGTGCCTTTCATCTACTGTGGGAACCTCACAGTATCATCAATAAGGTCTTTTCTACAGTAGAAAGGCCTTGCTAAAATAGCTATACTAGCAAATTTGCCTACTCGAGATGTGGTTTACACAAGCAAAAATGTTATTCTGCCAGAATAGGTAATAACAGTTCCCTGAAAAAACAAGCTACACTAGCAGAAGCACATTTTTGGTGGTGTCTAACTGAATCCAGCATAGAGTATTGCATGTCAACTAAGGGTGAGGTCTACAGAATCTTAACACAACACAGTTACACTGGTAAAACCTTGAAGGGTAGCTCTGACCAACATATTGTGGAGACTGCAAACGAAGGATGTATATTTACTACTTTCACAATACCAAGCCTCTGCATTCATTTATTCACATGAATGAGCTAGAAGCAACAGAGCCCTCTGTAAAGAGATCCCTTTAGCAGCAAATACATTTGACTTTACTATTTTATACAAAATAATTGTTGGGTTATTTTTTCCTTTAAGAAGAAAGAAGTCAAAGGAATAAACACAATTAAGATAAAACCTCAGCCGGATATATTCTGCCAGACAGAAAAGAACAGAATATTAGCAGCACTAGAATGAATGTCTAGAAACTACTTCTACAACTCCAAAGAACCTAAGACTGTGGTACAAGCAACTAGTTCATATGACAGACACTTTTAACTATGCTGTTACTATTATTTTCTATTCAAAACCCTAGTTTTCTAATGCAAGTTCAGAACAACATCAAATATCCAATTATTATTTGTCTCCTAACAAAGGTGGAGAGGCATGATCATGCCAGGTTAATCACAGAATGTTAGAGATTGGAAGGGACCTCAAAAGATCATCTAGTCCAATCCCCCTGCCGGAGCAGGATCACCTAAACCAAGTTGCACAGGAACATGTCCAGGTGGGCTTTAAATGTCTCCAGAGAAGGAGACTCCACAACCTCCCTGGGCAGCCTGTTCCAGTGCTCTGTCACCCTCACCGTGAAGAAGCTTCTTCTCATATTTAGGTTGAACCTCCTATGTTCCTGCTTACACCCGTTGCCCCTTATCCTATCACTGGATGCCACCAAAAAGAGCCTGGCTCCGTTTTCCTGACACTCTCCCTTAACATATTTATAAACATTAATAAGGTCACCCCTCAGTCTCCTTTTNTCAACTAGACTCTGCCCCATTGCTCCACTGCCCCATTCTATCCTGCAGCCAGTTCACAATCCACCTCACTACCTGACCGTCCAGACCACACTTCCTCAGTTCAGCTGCGAGGATGCTGTGGGAGACTGTGTCAAATGCTTTACTGAAGTCAAGGTAAACCACATCCACTGCTCTACCATCATCTATCCACCTGATTATGTCCTCATAAAAGGCTATCAGGTTGGTCAAGCATGACTTCCCCTTGGTGAAGCCATGCTGACTGTCCCTAATGACCCTCCTTGATATGCCTAGAGACGGCGCCAAGGACAAGTTGTTCCATCACCTTTCCAGGGATGGAGGTGAGGCTGACCAGCCTATAGTTACCCGGGTCCTCCTTCTTGCAATGACTACGTGCCATTTTTTTTCTAGTTGTGTTTAGTCTTATTTTGAGCTGCTGAGCGTGGTAGCCTGCAGCTGCCAGCACTACTGCATTTACATTTTGCCTTTCAACATTTCCGCATCTTGCTGTAAGTCTGTAGTAAATCTTATCACCTAAGGGCTTGCTTACACAGAGAAAGGAAATCCATCTGTTTCACATCTCTGGAAGGCTTTTCTCCAGAAGATACTTGTATTTATTTTAGAAGGGTGGCTCTCCATATCCATAATTGTATGCAGTTGCACATAATTTTCTATCACAGCACCAAAGCTATGCACTACAGCATAAGAATTTAGCAGAGCCATGTTACAAACCTGTGATAGGTTACAAACCAGCTAAACATTTCCCCAAACAGATCTGGAACAGACATGTTTGAATCTGGAATGGAGCTTAAAATCCAAAGACAGATATTGCCATAGTTGAGGGAAGTGAGCTACTTAACAACATGAAAAATTTGTTTTCCATATGAAAGATGGTTTCATTACCAGTATTTAAGCAGGTGTATTCAGTTGCTTTCCACTGAAAAGTAAAGCCAAATCTCCTTTAGAGCAAAACTAAACATGAAATTCAACATTCTCTGTTATGAGATAAACTAGAAAAAGTCTATCTACCACAAATTAATCAGTAACCTGTTATTTACCAACATAGCAGTGTAGAATACACAGCCCACATACCAGGACTACCTGATGCATTGTTTTGTTATACCTAAGAATTATTTATGTGGCCTCTGAAATGATAAGTATAATAATAAGCAGTAATTTATAATTGTTACACGTTCTCTCAGTCACTGATGTATATATAGCATAAAAAACCTCAAAAATAGACTTGATAGCTCTGGACTAGACTTAAAAAGTCTCTCTCAAGTAACAAGTGATAGGGCAAGAGGAAATGGCCTCAAGTTGCACCAAGGGAGGTTTAGATTGGACATTGGGAAAAATTTTGTCACTGAAAGGGTTGTAAAACACTGGAACAGGCTGCCCAGGGAAGTGGGGGCGTCCTCATCCCGGAGGTATTTAAAAGACACGTAGATGTGGTGCTGAGGGACATGGTTCAGTGGTGGACTTGGCAGCGCTGGGTCCTTTCTAACCTAAGTGATTCTGTGATTCTATAAAGCTACAGCACCAAAATGCTGAGCTTTCTTGCTTCCAGCTAAGAAGCACTTTCTTGTAACGAGAGCATTAAAAAGAGCTGGATCATGTTTCCTTTTTCCACTAGCATTCACTTTGCATGTAAGCAGCTGTTCCTAATCAGTGAGAGTTAGAAATTAACACTTCATATGACATGAAAAGTTCTGTCACTGCCTTCTTTCAAAAACTATAAAGACATTTTCCCTACTAGTTCTGTTCCACAGGCCAGACAACGCTCAATTTGCTGTACCTACAACATAGCAACCATGTACCCCTCCATAGCATCCTCCATTGGTATCACTAGAAGGTTTGCATGAAGTTCAAGGACAGAATATGGCCCTTAAGCAATAACTATTCATAGCTGGAAAAGTTCATTCTTGCCTTTGGGATACTCAGGAAAATTTAAGGTTAACCACCTTTAAAGGTAAGACTATTGTGCCCCTTTGTTTCTTCCCATTCCACTCACTTCTGTTTTAGCTCCTTCCTGTTCCCTCTCAACTGTCACCTCTTTTAGCCTCCAGTGACGCCGACTGATCCCTTCATTTCTTCCCAGTACCTCAGCTCACAGGGAGTTTGCAGTGTTCAGTGCATAATCTTTCTCTATGACCTCAGTCCTGTCTGCACAAAACTGCTCCCTTGCTGAGCATGTCCTGGCAGTGGAGTTTAGCTAAATCATTTGGAGCAAAAGTCTAGGAGCAAGTATGTGGAGGCTGAGGCCAGGCTTCCCAGCGGAAGGTCACCTACCCTGAAACATCTCTCTATCACTGACAGATATCCCATATTTATCATTCTCAAGTTCAAGGACACTTCAAGGCCAACTTTGTTTCTCTTAAGCAAAAATGGAAGAAAAGGCTCAGGCTTAGGCTTTTTTCTTAGTTTTCTGGAATTTATAACTGCTTCTAAGCTTCTGCAGGAGTAGAAATGAAATTGCAAGAGTAGAAACAATAGTTACTTGGCATGATCAGCTGTTCTGTTCTACACTGAAGCACAAAGCCACAACCACAAAAGAAATGCAGTTAAATGATGAGGAGTTCACTTCTCCTCAGAGAGACAGCTGGAACACCCTGAACAGCATGGGAAGATTGAGGCTACATACTTTCAGCAAGCTCACTCAAATAAGCTCAAGCTGTTGCTTTTGATCTCTGATGCCCTTCAGGAGTTGTGTCCTGAACCACTATGATGAGGAAAACATCTAGGACAGGTTAAAAGATTTAGCCAGTAAAGAGTATTTACATCTCAATGATGAACTTCCTAGTTCTAACAGAATGGAGGTTCACTGACTTTCAGAGCACACTAGGGCTTACATACTAAACATTTATGGGGATGATGGGAGGAAGGGTAAATACGGAGGAACAAAAGATTTAATTTTTTGAAATGTAGGTTTTGTAGCTCTCAAATAATCTGTAGCATAAGTTTAGAAGTAAACCTAACTGCACCTAAAGATGTTTATTGTAAAGGAACAACAAAATTTGGGGAAAAAAAAAAAAAAGCAGAATTGAAGATAAACTAATTTTGCACAAATCGCTATAGTACAATTAAAAGCCAGAATTTCATGCATACTAAGTATCATCTACAGGGTTAACCATAAATTTTTTGCAGTAAAAAAAGCAAACAGAAAAAGCAAAACTCTGGGAAATCATTCAGCCTGTATAGGAATCCATTTGTGCACACTATTTCTCTGAATGTAAAGCATAGCCTTCAAATGCAGCTGCACCTATTTTGTAATTCACTTCTTCATCACCTAACTATAAAGGCAGCATAACAGTCTCTGCTTACGCACAAGGTATCTATGACAAACCACCAGTTCTGATTGAGGAAAATACATTATAGACAGAACATTTAGAAATTAATTGCCTTTTAGCCTATGAGAAACAGCACGGAAATTCCTATTTGTCCTCATTTTAACATAAGTATCTATTTTAATCTAAAGAGAACATATTTGGATGCAGTTTCATCGCTTCTTTCACAAAGGAAAAGAGCAGTCACTTTTCAGCTGGAAAAGGGTCTGAAAAATGTTATCCTAAGACTGAACATGCAAGACGCTTCAAATGCAGGTGCTTCCTCCATCAAAACATTAACACTTTACACATTGAATTTACACAATCATTTTATTTATAAACAATTATTTCATAAGAAGTTTTTCTTAAAAGAGCAGTAAAACAAACCATAGAAGATCAAAGTGTATGATGCGTTATGCTTCTCCCTACCTTCTAGAGCATGAGTCAGAGCCAGTGTCTCACACAGAAGTACAGAAGAATATCTCTAAATCAGCAGACATACCCACAATATGAAAATTTGTAATGTGATCTTATAATAGCTGATCCCAAATTAATTTTAGAGTTCTAAGATTTGAAAATGTGAAGAAAATAAATCAGTGCTGGCTAAGCTTCATATCATCATCTGAATGGCTCTATTGTCTCTTTCGTCATGCTTTAAAGTTTGCTTTGTTGTTGTTTTCATCCTTCCTTTTAAAATAGCCTCCTGCAGCTCTAAGCTAAAGATCTTCCTGGAGCTTCTATGTGACAGCTGCAGTATCTTAGCCATCTGTTTAATTTATATTTGCTAATGCAGCTCCTGCTGTTTTCAACTGACAGCTTTTTTCTCTCCTATTACCCCCACACGGGAAATCATTGCACTTGCCAAAGTTTCTCTGTAGTCTCAGATGTCAAATCAAGCCTGGTGACAAAAGGTGATGAATGAGGCTCCTGTGCACCACCCTTTTGTTTTGTTTAAATTATGAAAATCTGTAAGGGGGTTTTATGTTATTTCTTTGAGGAACAATTATAAACAAAAAGAAAGGAAGAAGTACAAAACCAAAGAGTGAGATAGTAAAGGGAAATGATACCCTCTTCCTTTCAACACGGCAATTCTCTGGGAAGGTTGAGGCTAGGGTATCTCCAAGACACTCTCAAAAGCAGAATATCCATTCCACATCCATTCACTAAAGCCGTGATTCAATCTCTTCAGCTATCTACATACTCCTACCAAGCTCAGAGTTTGGCTGACTATTGACTTTCCCTCACTTGCAACCAACATGCCTTCTAACTTTTCCAGAGTGCTCTGAATCTCAGAAATATTCACAAGTCAATGGGAAGTGATAGAGCCCCAAGGCTCACACATTGCACTGCCAGTAGTTACTGCCATCCTGCAAAGCCTCCTGCAGAAAGGTGCAGGGCCTGCACTTTCTGTGCTATTAAGACACTGGATAAAAGCACAAACTGGTTCCTGAAACAGCAGTCAGCCTTATACAGCAAGCACAGATGTTACTGTCCCTGTAACTCCTCTAGAGCACAATAACCAAGAAGATTAAAGAGTCTATGCCTGCTGAAAAGTGACATCAGGTTTAACATAAAATTTTGAAATTTAATATAGATACTCTTGTTCTGCTTAAAACCATATCGGATGAATCATAGTGAGCTCTGCAATACCTGTCCTGGGTAATGCAACACTCCTAAATTACAAGGACCACATTTCAGTGACTAGCCCCAGCTCAGAAACAGGCAGACACATTAAACAAAGAGCTGCACACAAACCAAACCCAGAGTGTGATCACTCTTCCTTTCTAAATTGCCACTTTCAAAACAACTTTATTAACTGGAGAGGCACATAGAAACATGAAATGGGCACTTCTCAAAGGGCTGGAAGATCCCTGCTTTCTGGTGCCAGAGAGAGCACAGCACAGCAGGTGATAAGGAGTTAGCAGAGATGTGTGTTTGAGGGAATACTTGGGAGACAAGAAGTCATAAACTCTTATTACCAATGTTCCCAGAAGATGATGACAAGAAATTAAATCCATTGTTCTGACACTCCAGAGCTGTCTCCAGCTCCTACCATCAAAGCAACCCATGGGATGGAACTTGTGACAGCTCCCTATCTTGTGCACAATCATCCCACTGAACTCTGGAGGATAAAGTCACTTGAAGCAAAATGAAAATTCCTGCTTTTAAAAGTACAGCAAGCTAGTGCCAAAAATAACTACTGGTGCACTCTGGAGAAGGTTACTGCTTCATCTTCATATCCCCACTCTTTGAATAATTGTTGCGCTAAAAGTCAATCTTTGAAGAGCATGTTGGACAAAACAGAAAAGCTAAAAAGAATAATCTAGCATAACCTTAGCCCTAATATGCTAATTGCTGCACCATAGATGAGAATATTATAGCCTCTTCTACCCAGGAGATGTTGTCCAGGAGAATTTTCATTATGTATCTCACTTTCCATCTGTAAATATATGTAAACGTTGATGTACTTCACTATAGTACTATCACATGGCGTTACAGACTAGATACCCAGCACAGATTTTAATACTTTTATAAGTCAGTGCCAATACCAAAGGGGGGAAAAAAAAAACCACCTCAAGGAGTACACAGGCCTGAAAACCTGAAGTCACTCCTTAGCTACTTCAGTTGATTACTTGTACTTTATGGCATTTCATAAGTAACACAATTAAGAAAGCATGAAGTATAATTATAACAATGGAGATATGGACTTAAGTCCCAAATCACCAAAGATTTGTTTCTTATGAGTTTCATTAACATACTGAACCAAAGATCCACCAGATATGAATTCTCTCAGCATCTCTGCCTACCGTGCTACACAGGTCAAAATTACCCTTCATATGAAATCTTCCTT
>VYZX01021417.1:55250-67418 GCA_013401335.1 Brachypteracias leptosomus | reverse complement strand
TAATCCTGTATCTGCTTCAGCCTCCTTTCAGGTAGTTGCAGAGAGCGACAAGGTCCCAGTTCTCTCAGCCACTCCTCATAGGACTTGTTCTCTAGACCCTTCACCAGCTCCATTGCCCTTCTTTGGTCACACAAAGCACTGCTTCCTGTGGGAGGTTGTATTATGGCAAGTACTGTATTCATGCACACCTCTTTTGGACACCTTCTCACAATCTGACAACTTAATATGTAAGAGAGAAAAACCTGATACATTTTACTGGAAGAGATTTCTTTTCTTATTATTATTCATAAAATACCTCTGTTCTACAATTTCTTTTCACATGCAAACCACACAGGCCCACAGGCTTTCCTGAAACTGGAAAATAAAAAAGCACCTTTGCCATTCATACTACAGAGATAAAAAGATATCTCAAACTGAGTATGTTTGTTTTAGGAAGAAAGCATTATTCAAGGGTAGATGGATTTAGCAGCAGAATCAGATACAGGATTATCTGCCCTCTCAGTCTTTTCCCTAAATGTTCTGAACATTGAACATCCCAGGAGAAAACATCTGAACTAAACACTTTATTCTTAGCTTGGTTAGACACCACTTGATACGGCCTTCAACAAGCATTAACAAACTAAGTCAGCTTTCCATTGTCCAGCATAGTGGGGGATGGGAATAGCCTGATAACAGAAAGCCCTGAGCACACAAACCCTGCTGCACAGAGGCAAAAGCCCAGAGCCTTTGCCTCATGCTTTGCAATGCTACAGGTTCTGGGAAGACTCTTAGCTGGAGTACAGAGGCAGACCCATAAGAAATCCCATCTGACAAATCTCTCAAAGCAGATGGACCGTGGTACATATAATATGGTAGTCTTTCACCAGTTATCCCTCCTAGAACTGCTCCATGGTTCTAAGTCTTGCAGAGCCAGAGCTTGAGTCCAAATCTGCAAGTTGTGGACCCCAGCTGGCTCCTGAATGCTCCACCAGCTCTTCCAAAGCCAACTTCCCAAAATCCCATGTTCTGGGAGCACAAAGCAGAGACATTAGCAGTGGCCCTGAACAAAGCTGGTGAAGGCTCAGCAGGTCAATTAGCTCAGGGTCTGAGCCACACAAAAACCTACATATTGCTTCCAGGTCTGAGCCTGGAACTTTTGCATAGATAACGCTACCTGAATAATATACCCATGGGAAATAAAACATTAGCTTTAAAAATTAAATAGAAGAAAGGCAAATTTCAGTGCCTATACAGTAATCCAGAGGTAAAAAAATTAACCTATCATGCTTACAAAGGCTATTTGCAACATCTGCCATACAGTGTTTGAAACCTTGCCCTCTGAAGTTTTGCCTGTATTACTCTTCTCTTCCCATCATCCTCACGCATTCCCCAAAAGCCACTTCCACAAAGAGTATAAAAATTATACCCTTAAGGAAATCAGACTTGACTGTCTATGCTGTCCAATATATGCAAGTAATATACTTAGTTAAGTAAGAGTGTTCATACATACACAGTATTTCAAAACCAATCATTACAGACTTTAATACTCATCACCCTGAACCTGAAGTCTGCGCTCCAACAAATAGGTCACAGTCTTCCCCAAAAAGGCTAATGTTATCTTACTTTAAGCACAGAGGCAACAACTTTCAACAAATTCCAAAGAATTTAAAAGTTTTACCTTCCAGAAACCAAGTTTTGTTGTTCATCTGCACTTTAAGTGCCTAGATTTAAAATGAAAAGGCAAGCACAGCTGCTCACAGCTGATAAGGCCTCATGCTACTGGCATCTATTTATTTCCACGATCCAGAGTAACAAACCCACGTTCTTTGAACTGAAGAAACTGTTAGATAAAACATGGAAATAGGAAGATGGGACTAGAAGCCACCTCCTATACTGCATGAAGCCCTTCTCCATAAATCAAGAAAAAGCACATTTGGATGAAGGTAATGAAAGATCCATACTATCTCTGAAGATCAACTGCCAAAGCACAGAATCTCAAAACCAATTTCCAACTTAGTACATGATGGCAACTCCTGATGGCATCGTTTTGGTTCTCATCTGACACTGGGGCCAGCACCTCTGCCAAGTCAGTTAGTCTTTTGATTGAGGTCACTAACACACTGTTTTGTGCACAGGCAGCTTCTGCTGCTCAGTGTTGCCCAGGAGCAGAGGCATAGCAGGATGATGTATGGGAGCATGGGTTTAGTGTTTGTGATTAACCTCAATGTCTCATTTGTGGAGTTGCAAAGCACAGATGGAAATACAAGTCTAAGGTCCCAGGAAAGAAGGAAGAGGTAATCGGTCCTATGGAGTTAAGCCCAAGAGAGAGCAAATATGAGAGAAGACAGAGGATGGAACAGAAGTCTACTTCCACCTATGGCCGTGCCAGCTTGGCCCAGAGCTGATGTTACTGCTGTGCATGATACTCAGGCCAGCTGAGTCTCCAAATCTTCACAGAAGAGAACATCACAATGTGTATACACACAGTTGCTATACTACACTGAGATATTGCTCAAAGGAGAAGAAACTGCAGCTTGTCCTGTACTCATCTGCAACACAATACTGCTCTGTGCTCAGCTGGTTATCCAAAAGCACATTACAGAGGAAGGTTAATAGCTTCAGGGTACAGTTCCACAATAAACCAATGTTAGCAGCTATCAGCAAAAAAGGTGGACCCATATACCTGGCTATTCATAGCACAGTGATCCAAATAACTGATAAACCAAAAAATTATTATCAGTTGGTCAGATTTATAGGCTGAATGAATGCACCCTACAGCTGCCTAATTGCAGGAACTGATGCAAGACAGAAATGCCACAACTGTGGCAGATAAGAGCAACACTGACCTTTCCAGAAGCAGCATAGTCTGAGATCACCTTTCACAAAACAGTATCTTTATTATACAGACTAGAGGGGAAGGCAGGGGATATAGAGGCTGGCTAGAGAGTGTCCTAGCCCATTATACCATATTTTTGTGTGTGTCTAGTCCTAAATCTGAAGAATCACTATGCAACTAAGGCACTGGTTGTTTCCATCTAGACTTCTAAACTGTAAAATGGTAACAAACTTTGAATATGTTCTAGGAGTCAAAACCCTGAACAAGAGTGAAATACAAGCAGCGTTTTCAAAAGCTCTCCCTAGTGTGCCCTACTGTTTCTTCTGCAGTGTCTCTCTGCTATGAAAAATGTTAACTTTCATTTAAAACAGAAACAAATACCACCTTCAGACAGAAGCAAATATCACTTTCAGATATCCCTTCCCCTGTTTCTCTCCTATCTTTTTGCTCTACTGATAGAATAAAAATGCAGTACCACAGCTGGGGAAGAGCAATAGAGAGCCAGCAAAAGATAGCCAGACTGGGTGGGGAGGGATGTATTGGTATAGAGTGCTACAGCTCTGGAACAAGACTACAGGAGAGGGTTTCACAGGGACAAATCTGAAATGACAGCTGGCCTTATGGCATACACTGCATAAATCTATCCAATCATAAGAAGCACCTCTCACGTTGCACCCAAATTTGACTCCATCTCACACTAGTTTGCTATTCCTAGTCTTTATGGTAAACTGACATCAAACACCTAATTCAGAAACCCAAGGTTAGAAGGAACAGTATGTACATTGAAAAGATTAATCCCACTTCTTGTCATGCCTCCTGTGCTACATTTTGTTCTACAGTTTTTCATTTTGATTTTGTGTTCCAAATTTGGGTTGTGGCAAAACAACAAGAACTTCAGTTAATATGCATAATGTAAAAAAAAAAAAAAGTCTCAGCTCTGAGAATCCAGTGTTCTACATCTATAGATAAGGCAAGCACCAATACTATGGCATGATGTTTATGCCCAAAAATTCAGGCAGAAAATCAGTCTCAGACACTGACCAAGGTAATTTTAAGTATAAAGTATGCCAGATGCAACAGAGTGACTTGGACAGGGATTACAGGCAAAAGCAAATACACAGTACCCCAAATCGTCAGGTTTTCCAGTCAAACCCTCAAAAGCATTTAGCAATTATTCAAATCTCTCCATCCCTGATGAGCAGTAATACTGCACATCTGAGTCTTTTAACAAGCACCCACATGGTTTAGGGAGCAGCCGCTCTGCCAGGTGAGGGGAAATGATCACCTGTTGTGCTGACCTAGCACAGAAACACATTTTGTCTCAGCTGGAAATTGTTCTTACACAACCAGTGCTCTCAACACACTACAAAATAGCTTAGATACCTGATACCATTGATTTTAATATTCTGACTGTGGATATGACCATCAAAATCCCCACTGCCTCTCATTCCTCATACACTTAATACAGTGATTTAATTATATGTCTGTCATTCAGTTTACATTTTACAGGAGGCAAAAGGTAGAGAGATTCCAGTAAATGACACTTAAGATAAGAGAACGAGCAACTGGAGAGCACAATGCTCATTCTTTGCATATAGACCAGCCTATAATAAAGGGCTTAAAAATTCACTTGACCAGAGCAGCTAAGAAGCCTTGGCAAAATGTAAACTAAAATTAATTTTCCAGACTTTAAGGTTATAAAGATAACTTGCAAAGTATGCATCAGTGAAAAGCTGTCTCCGTAAATCCCCGGACAGCTCCAGTCTGCTGCTCCACTCAGGGTTTTTTCCCCAGCTGCAGTGAACAAAGCTTTGCCCGTCCTCACTGACTGGGGCACCAGGCAGCAGGGACAGGAGCTGAAGCAAACAAGGTCAGTTCCATGCTGCACTGCCTGGGAAAGCTCTGAACAGAAATCCAGGCACTGATCACCAAGGAAAAGATAAAGTAAAACATCTTGCAAACAGATGAAGGTTCAGAGCTAGATCTTTCTCCAGCAGCCTGTACAGAAATTGCAGCCAGGAGGCTTTAGGGCAAGATAAGAAAATGACACGCTCAGGCTACTGTTCAGATGAGAAAGCAGGAAAAATGAATCAAACAATGCTGAATCTAAATGAGTGGGACTTTAAAATTTTTCCAAGAATAATTTAACCAAAGACCAGATGGAATGAAACAGAGAAGCTACCACGTGTGTCCTCACAATAAAATTTATTGTTGTTGTTGTTGCAGCTAAGTCAATCCAATTCTCATTAGGGAAAACATAAAAATCAAAAAAACCCAATTAAGTAAAGGTCAGTCTTGGTGGGGGGAAGAGGAGGCGGCATTTCAGAGAGCAAAGTGAATCTAAATATACCCGTGTTGAAAACTGGAAGATCTTTTCTCAGAAGTCGAAATCTGTTAGAAATACCCAGAAAATTTTTTTACAACCTCTAAAATTGTTAGCATAACAATTCTCACAAACAGAGTGGGAGAGAAAGACGGGGGATTTCATCCATGCAAACTCACAAGCAGGTAGGAGTATATTTTTCTCTTAGAGAAGGTAATACCGACATGAAAAAACCCCAGCAGGTTAACAGAATAAATGAAAATACACACGCAAGCCTTGATGCTGATGCTGCTTCAGCTCACTCAAAATCATGTTAAAACAGATGCTCACCCTTTCCCCTCTCCCTTACAAATGGCAATATGAAGCTGAGTGCCAATCCCAAACTATAGTATCGTTTTGCGTCCAAATGGACTTCTTCCCCTTTTTTCCTCCCTGTATCACTTTCTCTCAACTCCATCTGACATAAGTGATGTATTTATGGCAAAAAAGAAGCTGCTTCAACAGTGTATTTTTAAAAATCTAAGTTTTTTAAAGTACCCCAGCCAACCAGGTTCAAACAAGGAAATCATATGACTAAGACTCACGGGTAATTGGGTCCACTATGTGTGCATCCCTCCAGGGATTCCCTAGCTTTGGGGACAAAAATACTACTACAATCTTTAAAACAAACTAATTAATGAATGGGATGGTATATTCATACATACTTCATATACACATACCTATTTTTATTTTGTATGTATTGAAATAAGGACTTGCCTTTCTGATGCAGGAATTAAAAATTCTCTTTTAACACACCGGTGGCCAAAGAGCTACCATACCAGCATTTTGGAAGTGGCTTGCATAACAGGAAAAGTGACCACACAGTAGGAAAACTCCTGCAGAGAGACAACAATTCAACAACAAATAGGACATAAAATATCAAGTGGAAAGCGAACTCTTGAGGAGCTAAGACAGATGCCAAAGCTGTGGTGGTAGCGTGGAAAGATGTATTTGTTCAGCCAGTTTAGGAACATAGAGGAGGTGTGGAAATACTTATCAGCGCAATGCTCTGAAAAGATGTACTGAAAGAAAGAGTTCACAATCGCTTACCAAGCACAGCTTTCAAAAGCACCCAGAACAAATTTCCACATATGACCTTACACAAATCGAAATGCCACCTGCTAAAGCACACCATCAGTACTAATTCCTATGCTGGTGCTGTCCCAACACAGCAGGTTTTAGCAGAAAGCTCAAAAAACTATTTTCCCTCTCCCAGAAAGTATATGCTTGTGGAATGCTCCTAGTTAGAAAAAAAAATGTCTGAATTTAAATTCTAAAGTCATAGAATTTACTAACCATCACTTCCAGAAGTGAAGTCCACACACCTATCAAACAATGCCAGGCATTTACTTCTCCCAAACTCTATTAAGTGATTATCAGTCAAAACAACCCCTCTGGCAAAAAAGGTCAAGCTTAAGCCCTTCAGCACAAGCTGAAAATTCTCCCAATCCCCTCTAAAACCATAGCTATCTTGCATGAAAAGTAATAAAGCACAACAAAGAAATATTTTCTGTGCAATTTTACAGTGAAATCATTTTTATTTTTCTGCTTTGTAGCTCCATTTTGTGCACTTCAGCAGTATTCCCAACATCACATTTCAACCTTGGGCCTGCCAAGATGCATGATTCTACGTATTTGTTACTAAATGGTACTTTATTCAGAAAGCTGTTTTGACACTGTGCTAATAATACCGCACGTAGGCAGCCGGTGCACACAGGGACTGCTAGAATCCCACTACACACAGACTCTCCTGCTAATTTCAGTAAAGCAGCCAGGAAACCAGGCAAGTCAGACTGCAGCAAAGAAATTCCACTTCTCATGTGACGTGGCACTAAGATGAAGTCTAAAAGTATATATGAGAGGAACAGGTTACGCCAGAGCATGCATCGTATTTATTCATTCCTTACCTTTCTCTTTACATTGCAGAGGTTACATCGCCCCTTGAAACACAGTCAACAAGCAGGACCCAGTCTTGTATACAAATCTTTCTTTCCCTGGGTGCTTTGGGTAAGCGGGAGCACGCACTCAAGTGAGCATTCATGCCTCAGTCAGCTTGAGGACAAGGCTCTGCACTGAAGTCCTTAAGACCTTCTCACGGCTGCTGATTTCATCCACAGAAATGAAAGAGTATCTCAGCAGGACACTGCCAGCCTCCTTTTCAGCTCCCTCTCACTGACTGCCAGTCTCTGGCAAGTGAAATGTCAAGAACCAGGCAGGGGCGGTGTTTGGAGAAGGAGGGATAAGAGATTCTCACCATCCATCAACCTCAAAACCTATTCAGCCGACAACTTGAATGGAACTGGCATTTCATTCTCCATGGTAACAAGGGATGGAAGAAGGTTGGAGAAAGAGGGAGAGGACAGACCCAGGGAAATCTGATGTTGAAGAAGCAGGGAAAGTTGTAAACTTTGCAAATCCTCTTTGCTGTGCAAGTTGCATGTAGAAGGGGAAAAGCCCTTTCCTTGCCTTCACAGTCCCTGAGACAAACTGTCCCACGGCCATGATAAGATGCCCTTTCTGGGAGCAGTGTATTGATGTGGGGGAAGGAAATCCCTTATTCTGCACCAGTCTTCCCCAGAAGAAAGACAAGTGTCTTCTGAATACTAGGAATTAGAGAAAGCTGCAGATTACTGCCCCACAGAAAACAGAACTGCCTGAAAGGGGAAAGATAATGTGGTTCCCTGTACAATACTTCATGTCTACAGATTGAAACCACTGATGCCAACTCAGTCTGTGTGCAAGCACTGGCCACAAACTGGAGTGGAGAATTAGCCTCACCTTCTTTGACTGCTTTGCACCTTATGAGGAAGTATATGTTTGCTACTTCTATTACACTGAATCACTTAGATGCACAGAGAAACAGGATATTTCCTCTCCTTCGAGGCACACCAAAGTGAAGTGTGGAAGAAGCTAGACTTAAAATTCAGGCAGCACCTTTGCCAATCTTATGGGAGCTCTGGGTAAGTCAGTTCTTATTAACATTGCAGGCCTGGCCATCTTCTGAATCTTTTTTTTCTGCTATTTTACATTCATAACTTGAGCTGCACAGCCAGAATGTGCACAACAGGGAAATTACATTTGGATTCATGCATGTTTGTGTTCCAAGCTGGCCCCATGCAGCTACTGAAAGAATTTCTGGCTAAAGCACTTAGGCAAGATAACCAAACAAAGGAGTGAAAAGCTCTGCAAATCCTGGCTGCTGCCGCTGCCATCTTATTTCTTTTTCAATTCTTCACATAGATTCTTTCCTGAAGGACACATTTAAATCACCCTCCCCCACCCAAACCCACAACCTCTCAATTCTGAATTTGTTCTCACTTTTGTATTCCATATGGGACACACTGTTGTGTTGTACATTTTTTTATACCCTCATCTATACAGTGAGTTTTTTGTTAAAGATGACCTGCAGAGCTGTTTTGAGTTCTCACAGTAGACCTCATGTATCAGTAAGTGCGTTTAAAAACCATAGGGTTTTTTTATTATTATTACTATTTTTCTTCATGTTCCCATCTGAATTTTGGACGTTCAGCTTTCAGTTTCCTACAGAAGCTTTTATTTCCCATTCATGACATTGCAACCTGTAAGGCACATTAATACATGCTTCTGTTCACAGAACTTCAGCCTTTATCCGCTACCAACTATTTTGAAGCTGTGTGAATATATTCTTGCTTTTGAAAAATATTTTCCTTCTCTGATAAAATGTGTTTCATTTTCTCCCTTGTTTTCCAAGACTTCGAATCTCGGAAAAAACAAAAGGGAACCTCAGAGGGAACAATCCTACAGTCATTTTTATTCTGTGGCCACTTTCTATTGTTCTCCAACTCATCTTCCCCAGACAGTCTTTTCCTTAGGTGAAAGGGGGCACATTTACCTTTTGAAACGTACTTCAGGTGCATGGTTCAGAAGTACTTTTCTTCTCCCCTGAAGACTTTAAAAAGATTCTCTTTCCCTGCCAAAGCCAACTAAACTGGGAGTGACACACATCAGCTGGAAGACATCAGTCTCCTGCAAAACTAAATAAGCAAATAAATGCTATTAAATGCATTTGCACAATCAGATTAATTCAGTTCTTTTCATTTACTTTTGAAGACACTTCAGAATTCCAAGGAGATATTTCCATCCCTTTTAAAATATCCACATCTATTAAGACAAAGATACTTAACATAAAAAGCTTTTTATGTTCCTTTCACAGAACAATCTCAGAGTACTTTGTTACTTTGCTTTGTTTCAGGAGCACAAAAAGGAAAGAAAGTATTTTTGCCACTTGTAAGAAAGCAGGATCATCTTCTCTGCACTTGCTGTTCACTGAATTTCACCTTGATCCTCTTGAAGGTTTGAAAGCATTGTTGTTTATCAGTAGCTCAGGGAAGGGATTTTCTTTCTCTCTGAAGTTGATTCTAACGTACTTCAAAGACTTGCTGTCTACTAACCCCATCCACTTGTCTTCCTGCAATGCTAAAACCATACCCATAGAAATAGAGAGCTTTCTCAAATCCGTTCTAGCAGGATACTTTAGGCAAGGGGAAGACACTGACAATGTTACCAAAGTGCATTCCAAGAGCAGAGAGCCATACCAACCATACTGTCCTACTGTGTGTTTTCATACAGCCACAAGAATGGGAATGTGGATGTGTCTCACCAATGAGATACACATTTTGGAAACAAATCTACTATGAATTGGCTGAAGCTAGCATCTCAAAAGGCACCCTACCAAGAGGTACTGAAGTGAACAGAATCAAGGTCTTATCCAGCTTCCCAAAACAGAAGAACAGTACAGCACAACCACCATTCAAAGGATTGCCCACTATGTGTGCCTGTCATGCAACAATATTATTAGCAAATATGCCAAATTTTTACTTAGGTATTCATTCACTGACAAACACTGCCAAGACGGACCCAGATTTTAGTGTGTTCAAGAGAAAATGTCTTGAAAGATATTTTAATACAATAGAGATACCTCCGCTCCAGACTGAGTCATCTGACATGGAAACGGCAGAGACCAAACACTCTCCTGTTCTTTCTCACAACCTTGAGAGAAACTCAGTCAATCAGACAGTCCATATCCACAGGTACTCAGAGAGACTGATGCTATACCAGAAATTAACACAACGCCAAAGTCCCCTAGCTAAAAGCCAGAACAGTGGAGGGACTGGCAGGGCAGCCACAAATCACTGTTCACTAAGATACTTTTCTGGTCCTCAATGTCCTCTTATTTCATGTAAACCAGAACCCTTTAGACCCAGAATAGTGACATCAGAGAAGGAAAGAGGACATTTATCAAGTTGACAAGGTGAAAGACTCAAATCCAGCAACCTCCACCCAACAGCTTCTTCTGTTACCTCACTGAATATTACAGGGGAGAAAAAAGGCAATGTCTCAGGCTTTTACACTTCTGAAGCTATAATTCAGATTTCCTTTTTTTAAGAAATTTTTACTTCTGGGCTTAAATAACACATTAACTTATCATCGCCATCTAGGGAATAAATATCTGGTTTGAGTTCAGGTCAGAAATCACTTGCCATCACAGAAATAATTTATGCAGTTGTTAGATCTGTAGCTCTGCAGATCCTGTCAATGTCAAAAGTTCATCTGCTGTGGAAAAGAAACATTTATTTTTTGGGTTGATATTCCCAATTTCATCCCAGTTAAACAAAAGACAATTTGTGAAAAGCACAGCAAAAGAACTACAAATTTACACTTACAAGCATCATGGAATAAAACTCTTATTTTACCTGGCTGAAATGCAAAAAAGAGGAAGAACAAGAAAAATATACTCAAAAAATTCAGAGGACAAAACAGAAAAAATACTACATATTACTCATTCAAAGCATACATTAAAATGGTTTCTGGGAATAAAAAAGGCAAAAAAACACAATTAGAAAGCACACAAAAATCTTCCATTAAGTCCAGACCTCAAAAAATCTTGAGGACAGCATTTTGGAAAGCCAAAGCATCTTGATTTAAATTGACAACCATGGTTGAAATATCTATGAGCTATTCTCAATACAAGTCATTTCATGGTAGGAGTGAATACGGCCAGAGAATACACAGACTGATTTGACCTGATGACACAACATGTGTGTTGTCAGTAAAAGAACACACTGTACCACTCAATTACCAGTCATCTCCCACTCCAGACACATCACCCCAAAAGAGGAAGGATAGACTTCATGCATATAATTTGATCAAAACATATTTCTCTAATAAGCAAAATGATACTAACACCATAGCTTCCTAGCTTCAAGTGTGCCACAAAATTAATGAAAGAGTTTAATGAAAATAGCTTCCAAAAAATCAGCATTATTTATTCAGACCATGCCTGTAAGGGTAAAGATCTTCTGAATGCCATGGGATTGAAATTTTAACATACTTAGGTTAAATCCTTTTTTTAATTAGAGAGTTTTAAAAATTTCTCATAAAATAGGAACTCATATTCAACATCCTCCATTAAACAATCTTTCTGCTACTTTAGAAACAAAAAGAATAAATTAAAAAATCCTTTGATTTGTAAGAGTTTCAGTTTCGTAAGAGACAGAGAGCAAATGACTACAAGAGTTTAGCTAATGCTATCTAAAACAACACACACAAAGTCACTTCAATCTGTTATCCAGGAACTTCCAATAGCACTAAACATTAATGACACATGGAGAGGTGAAAATTATCAACCAGTGAAGGAAGGGCTTTTAGAAGAGCATTAGAGACATATGTTTTGAACTCTGAAATGCTGTATCTGCAGTAAAGGCTTTTGGTATTTCACATGCAAACATTTTCATGCAAATAAATGCATGTTCCTCTAAACTGAATAACTTTACAAGGTCACAATTAGCTGTTTTCATTAGGTATACATCAGACAGCTGCCTTTAATTGGAACTAGGGGCAAAAGACATGTAATAAATGCGGATGATCTTTCAAGATTTAAGGGAAAGCTCTACTTCAAGAAACTAATATAATGCTATCTAAATCTACATGGACTGTGGCTTTAATGGGGACA
>VYZX01021417.1:278-55067 GCA_013401335.1 Brachypteracias leptosomus | reverse complement strand
TTTTTTTTTTTTTTTTCCGTTCACAATTTCCTCTTGGATTTTACCTATTTCATATAAGATTAAAACAGCTACAAAGATTCTGCAAGCCAAATTAAGCACACCATGATACCTCTGCAAATAAAGCTATCTTTTAACAAGCAGCAGGGGGGTCAATGCAAATGAATCATCATTAACAGCGCAAAAAAGAAAAACACTACCCCTTCATTCTAAGGGGTAATCAGAAAAAGCTGCAAATTGTGAGTTTTATAGATAAAGAAATTAGATACAAGTTTCACATGACAGAGGCATGTCTAAATATCTATTTCTGTCTATGTTTCATAGTGCTACTGAAATATGAGTGATGTCCAACATACGCTTAGGACACAGGATACTACTTAAGGCACCGCACTAAGCTAAGTCTTACAGGTCCATCAGTGTAAATAATGCAAAAACAATGGCTTTGGGGATGGTTTTTTTTAGAAGGTGAAGGGGGGTGGAGAGAACACATCCTAATCAATTTTCTCATTTTCCCACTAAGTCAGCATCTCAACAGCTTAACTATCTATAAATGAACCTGTCTCTTAAGAAGAAAATTTCATTTAATTCTGCATCATTTTGCAAATAAGAGGGCAGTATTTAGAACAGATGGTACAATTTACTTCAGCCTTTCTGCTACAACTATCTGTTCTCACAATTTCTAAACCACTTTCCAGTTTTATACACAATGATTCCAGCTGGTACAAAACAGAGAAACTTCTCTTTCAGTGGAGTGAAGGGAAAACTAGAATCAAAACACTTTTCAACATGCCAGCTGAAGAAAACATTGCAGATAAATATAACTAAGAACCATAAATTACAATTTTTAATGCACCCCCACTCCCAAGATACCAAAATAATAGAAGAACCAGACGAGGTACCGACACAGATGTGACCTAAGAGGCCTCAGGCACAGACAACTAACTAACTTCTGCAACTTTCAAGGCAACACAAGTTCCCAGCTGCTGGCTTCTCTTCCCCAGTGTAATAAGATGTAACACAAATTCAGTTTACAGTATGATGCCATATTTTGGCTGGAAGGCATAAGAGATCTGAATTTAACAATGTGTTAAATTGGAGTGTAGCACCTATGTCTTACTACCAGTTTGCTTGATTTCCCCAGGGCCGGAGATGTGCCTGCCACCTGGAGATGGGCGGCACAGGTTGAGTTACTCTTCCTAGGCAGAACTACCTGGGCACAAAGTCCCAAACCTAATGACAGGTCCTAGGCACTTTGATAGTGGTGGGGAGGGAAAGTACATTTTGAATGCTACCAAATGCTTCAGAGAAAAAGGTTACTCTCTGAAAGAAAATATTTAATACAATATACAAGCATCTCTCACATTATCTCCTCCCACTTGTCTATGCTGACATAAGAAAGGTGAACATATATTATAATTCAGGCAACTGCTTCAAGTGACCACACATAAGACAGAAGCATCAACACCTACTACACAAAAGGATACGTGAGGTCCTTGTCTCTCCTACAAAATGCTTTAAAACACCCTTTCTGCTGCAGCATGGACTCTAAACAAACACCTGCATTCTCTCAAGGTATCCTACTGACAAATGTGGGTAATGTGATGCATAATGAAAGGGAATAAAGCCTTGCTTCCCAGAAAATAAAATCAGGCAGCTGATTTTACCAGAGGAAAAAAGGAGGTTGAAGCTTTCCCTAATGGCTTTATAAGTGCCTGATTTCTAATGCTAAAAGCTTCCTGCACTTAGGTTATGAGTTTGGAAGGGAGAAATTATGAAATAAAAGTATGCTACACATTGTCTCACAGGTGTGTTGACTTCTACCTCTTCTGTGAGGATAATTTGCACATTGCAGTTTTCTGCATTTTGAAATGTCATCTTTTGGAGCAGCAAGAAAGGAGATATGTTGCTGAAAACATCTCATATTTTCTAGGCTGACCTTGTGTTCACTCCTTCCCCACACAAATGAATGTCAAAATACCAAACCAATCCTTCAGTCCTGCTTCCTTTTCTCTCTGACCTCCAAGTAAGTACTCCTAAATATTGTGTGACAGCTTGGAAAAAATCTACTGTATTCCCACCCCCTCAAACCATTTCTCCATAAAACTGTTAATCTTGAAAATACAATGCTGTCACCTTCCTTTTGCAGGTTTCTGCCATTGCTGTCACTATGGAAACAATCAGAACATCAAATATGTCAGTAAGCATGATTTATAAAATACAAAAGCGACAAAGGTAAAGACTTTACATTAAAAACAATCAAGACAAAATTAGCTTGTTAGCACAGAAACATTGGCTTTAAAGGATTTTCAAGTTCATATGAATTCCTAGGGCAATAAGCTATGGCCAAGGAGAGAGCTGCATCATGCATGAAGTCACAGAGCCAAAGGCTGCAACTACTGCCAGGATCAAGTGTTGCAATCATCTTTTTTCCATGCACTTAAAACAAAAAAATCAGACAGTAAAGAAAAGTCAGTATATCCCCAAAACATTACACCAATGTAAGAAATATTATAAGACATAAAGACAATTGGTTCTTTGAGATTTAAAATGAATTAAGGCAGGCCCTTGCAGTCTGCATTGCCTGTATCTCAGTAACACGTTAAGTCATCTTCCCCTCTGTTCATCATCTTCATTCACATCTGCATCAGAAGCAAAGTCAAAGCCAATTATTCTTAGCTTCCCAACCAAAGATTTAAAGCAATTCTTAAGAGAAACATCAGCCATCAGAGCTTGGTTGGACAGCTATTCTGTCGTGTTGTGGCTCCAGCAATGCAAAGGCAGAGTGCTTATTATCACTGTAAGACAGGATTCATCCAAGCCCTGTACGTGCAGAAAAAGCAGTTTTCCCCGACTCCCAAAGCTCACCACATACTTCACTTTGACATGTTGACTCAATTATGGCACATGGGAGCCTCCAGGGAACAAACATGGCTTTTTGAGACAACTCCCTCTCTATTATACACACATTCTATGTTTTTTTAGAAGCTCATTTCAGTGAATGTTTTGCCTTTCATCATCCCATTATTCTCTTTTTCTCTCCCCTCACTACACTAGTGTGATGTACCCACCCCTCTTTGTGTTGCTGATTTTTCTCACCTGTACTGGCTTGGAAAGTAAGACATGATTCTACTCAGATTCCAGCTGCTGAAGTCATAATACAGACAGCAAAAGCAACAGGGATTTCTTCTTAAGCCAAGATAGAACATTTCAGCTTAAGAAAAAAGAGCAAGAAAACACCTCAAACACAAATTAGACCCATAAAGCACTAGGAGAAGAGAGGAACAAATATGCAGCTGGGAAGTACTTTTAAAGTGTCATGGAGCCAAAAGAATAAATGTACACGTTTCTTAATAATTACATTGCAAACAGTAGGGGAGACAATTTGTAAGCTAGCCAGTGCTGGACAGGTGACCCTGAAGACAGCTTGCTGACTTTAGGACTTGCCTGAAGGACTTCTGCATATCCACTGCCTTCAATGCTACTAGCACATAGAACAAATTCCCTTCCATTCAAATTCTCCAAAATGGCTCAGTGAAAGAAATAGTCCACAGTATTCTTGACTTAAAAACAATTCTTTTGACTGGATGCCTTAATGACAGTTGGATATTTATCAGATTATTCCCTTTTTTGCCACAGGACCAGCCACTTCAGCAGCAGTTCAGATACTCTTAAGATGGAGATATTCCCTTCCTCATTTGAAACAGATTTTGATTCCTGATTTTCAAAGCATCCGATTGCATGCTTTGCCTGAGGTTCTCTTTATTAGACTGCAGGAGTCATCTGGGATGAATCCAGACAGGAGCTGCAAGGAGAGAATGACTGAAGGATCAGGAATCCTGCACTATCAACAGTGTAGGGAAAAACAAAAGAAGTTTTAAATTACAGAACTGAGAGGAAAGGTAGAACAGAGGACAAGGTAAGACAAATTTGTAAGTCTTTGGTGGGAGCTCACCTTCTACGAAAAGCATTCCAGTGAATTCTGATGCACCGTCTTCCTGGTAGTTAATGACTACATTAGTTCGCAGTATCAGGCAACTCTATGATAGTAAAGAAGACAAATCAGGGCTGGAGTTTATCTTGCTTGTATATTAGACAAACTGAAATAAGCCATTCCACCCCTTTTGAAAAGTTTCAAGAAACCCTTAATTAAAATACTAATGGAAATAATCAGCCTTTAGAAATTGACTCACACATTGTATGGTGTGAGTTTATATCTTCTTCTATCTGGTTCTTTTTTTTCCTCTTTTCCATCAGCCATGTGTGCCCCATCTCACTGATTCCCATTTACACCTCAGAATTAATAACAACCATGGCCAAAAGTTCCACAGACAAATCTGGGCATAATAAAAAGTACCTCCTGTTAGTAGTTTAGGTTTGCTTCTGCTCAGCTCTTCTGAATAACTCTTTGTTCTTGCATAAAGAAATGTTAAAAAGGTTTTAAATTACCTGTGCTGAAGTATTCAATACTCCCAAAATATAACTCTTCAGATTTGTCATGCCTTCAAAAAAGTTCCAAATTTTTAAACTTAGAATCAAATTTATGTGTTATTGTGCTACTTCTCATTTGCATATGTACTGCTCAACTCTTTCTCTTGTAACCTTCCCTTTGAAGGGACTACGAAACACTGCACTTCAAAGTCCAGGTAACAGTACAGTATCTTTCAGTATTACCATCTATTGTGCATTTCAAGAGACTATATTACAATTCTGAGAGTATAGTTTGGCTACTCTAATCAGGTTGACACTAATTGCAATGTGACCTCTACTAAACACTGTTCTTAGGACTCTGAACAACCACCAAAGTCAGTGCCAAAACACTAAGCTGAGAAAACCTAAGTGATAAACATTAAAAACTTAGCATTTACTGTCTGACTTCTGCTGGATCAGTTATGCCACCAAGACCAACAGGGGAGATTATTAGCAAAATTCCTTGACATACACGGAGTGAGCTTTTGTTCTTTGGGCATTTGGAAAGAAAGCTAAAGGAACAGCAAGCTCCGGTTTAATTTTCTGAATAAGAAGTCCACACCATGATTTAAGGGACTTGAATTTACTACATGCTGACCTTGTATCTTAAAAAAGTTAATTTCACCTTTGCTCAGTGCATTCATGCAAACAAGTCTTCTGCAACCAACATGGTGAAACTCTCCCACCCTCCACACGCCTTCAGAAAACAAAGTACAAGACAGAAATGTTTCAAGTGAAAAAAACTTTTCTGTGATGTATCAAAAATGAAAATTTATTTTACCAAACACTGAAATGAGTACCCTGGATCAATGGAGAAAAGGTCCCTGAAAGGGTCATTATGTCATTATAAATATCATCCCCTATAGCCCTGAGGTTATTACTTTCAACCCCTTCACTTGGATAGAACTTCATGATCTTCTTAGTAGGAAAGATCTTAGAAAAAACAGAATATTAAACTTCTCCAATTCATGGAAGGAAGACCTAAGCAACTGGGAACAAGGTTAATTTTATCAGCCATCTCAGCAAAAATACTCAGTGTAGGAAAGAATAAGTCCCTGAAGCCTGATGCACTATAAGTGCATAAGTAGTCAGACATACTGCTTTATAAAGGTGACTAGAAGTATAGCCACAGTAAATTATCTAGCACAGTATTTGTGTATTTAATCAAACATATTTGAAATCCCTCAAGTTGGCCAACAGGCACTAAAGGCTGAAGAAACCAAGCATATCTGGATATTTATAAGACAAGAGATTAGTGTCAGAGAACTGAGAATCTTCATGGGCAGTTATCAATGTGACAAACGAGTACTAGTGTGCAAAAGAGGGGTTTCAATACCTGTGATTCCACCAAAGAAGACAGAAAATTAATAGGCCTTGCTTATAAGAAGGCACACAAAGGAAGCAAATACAGAACTGAAGAGAAGAAAGCAATCCTGTTTACTGGAAAAATGTACCTGGAGTCTGAAACACATACACATTTAATCTTCTCAGGCTGTTTTTGCTTAGTATATCCAGAAAATAAATTTGTGTTCATCACCTCTTCCCTCTGCTTATTTTATTAGTGAACCAAATACCATCTTCTTACTCTGGGTTTTTGGAATTTAATTTTAATAAATGAATGACAATGGAAAAGCTGCAACACTGAGTATCAAACACTTGCTATTTTATTTGCCTTTCATATGTTTTCAAACAGCACTCTAAACTAGAAGATACTTTTCATACATACAGCCAAGGTTCACAAGTGTAAATCACAGACAGAAAGAAGGGAACAAAGCACTGCAGGCAGTAATCAAGCCACAAATGTGGGCTAGTCAGCACCGACTATACATGCAGCAGACTAAACTTGCTTCAGGTATTCTGATACTCTAAAACAGAGCATCAATAATACAAATAAGCTTCAGAAGATTTATTTATTTTGGCAAGTGACAGTGATTCTCAGTCACATAACAGTCATCTTCAAAGAAAATAAATGAAATCCAAAGCATCCTACTGATTCTGTGCTGTTCAGAAGCCAGCACTTAACACTGCCTGCGTCCAACGGCAGCCCTGTCAGAGCCCGGCAGGCTCTCCAGGGGAACTGCACACTACCACAACAGCTAAAACCAACATGTAAACACAGGTCCTCGTTCTAAATGGTATATCCCAGCTATTTCAATATCCTTTCATACTAATATATGGGGCAAAGACAATCTGTTTGGTAAAAACAAACAAGTAGCAAAAAAGACAGGATAAAACGTAACTTATTGCTCAATAAGTACATTAATTCTGTGAATCAATTCCACTGATGACATTTGTGCCCTTTTCCTTTGGCATATACAAAGTACTTCCCTGCTGAAAGAACAGAAACTCTAACTCCAAATGCAGTTTGCCATCTATGTGGAGAAAGAATAAGATGGCCATTGTGTGACATACATTTATCTCATTTTTAAAGCAGTCCTGGAAACTGGGGATGATCAGCAATAAGTACAGCATAAGAAGTTAGACAGGAAAAGATTAAACACCTGAAAGCATGACAGTTGGCAAGGACCTATCCCCAGGATGGACTGAGGAAGGACAGCACGTCTTGGCAATTTTTCAGACTCAACACACATTCAAAGCTTCTACTTTGTGGAATCTCTCCCGCTCTTCCTAATTCATGGGAAATTTCATCTCTGCCAGACAATTCAAGGGAAACTGAACTGCAAATTCCATGAACTTGAACTCTGAGACAGCAACTCACTTCTGTGAGTCACTGACAGCTGGGAACAATCCTGCCAACCTGGGAGAAACATCAAATTCAATGTAATATCCGCTCCTATATACTCTAGTTCACAAAAGCCAGAGCATCTGAAAGTTATCACAAGGATGCTACTGCTTACTGGAGAGGAAGATGTCAGTTTGCTTGAAAAAAATCCCTCAGCAGGATGGGTCTGCAACACAGCCCCATGTGCCCAGAGCTTTTCAGCAGAAGAATTCATGTTCAAATCTGGTGTTTCTAACACAGAGGTCTGAAACTTTGCCCTGTACCCAAATTTCTGGTTTGAGTGAGGATCTGAAAAGAAGGCTTAGAATGTTTTCCTGCAGTAAATTTATGTATTTACAATCACCTCAAAACCATCAGTTCTCTGGGTATGGAAAGTAAAAAGTAGCATGCAGATTATTAATGCAGGGACTCCAAAGATCCCTCTACAAATTCCACATGTATGAAAGGTGTTCAAGCCTTCCTCCATCATGAATTGAAGCACAAAGAAATGGATACCACAGAACATCAGGGATGAGCAAGCAGCTTCTTCAGAAAACTAAAATTACATTGCTAAAACAAGTAATATTCCAAATGAAGAAATATTTTGCATCTCTGGTCTCATCAGGCTGTTTGATTAACAGTCTGACTTCTGCATTATATATGGCTTTTGTTAGTCACATTAAGTGCATATCTACAGCTCAGCCAATTATACAGCTATGACAGAAAGCATACAGTAACTCATTTAAAAGGGTGAGAGAAATGACAAGAGGAAAGAAGCAACTTGATTCAGATCCCTACAACTCCATCTTTTACAGAAGTATCATATTTGGAAATAAAGTTAAAGGAGTTTGTTTTTTTGAAGGATTTGCTTTGGGTTTTTTCTTTGTTGTTTTTGAGGAATCCATGCCTGCTAGAGGACAACCACAAAAACATCAAATATCCTCAGTAACTGTCCTAACACTTGTCAACATATAAGCTTTGCTTGCTTTTAGAGCCTTGTCTACAACAGCAAGTTTTAGAGAAAAAAACCCCAACACTATTTCCAACTCAGTTGTACCACTGAGTCTCACATGATTTAGCTGCTAATGGTAAGAAGACCAAAGATGCTTAGCCTCAAGAGTACCATAGTAATTGCTGAATTAAACCTTGTTGGAAATTATTATTCTCTACAAACCCCCAGGTACAGAGAATTATTCTTTATGATTATTTAATAAAATTATAACCTCATAACTGTAACTTCTTTCAGGCCAGATTCTTATATCTACCTGCCACCTCTTGCTATTAAGCTTGCTCCTTGCCTGCTTGCAAAGCCTTCTGCATATTGTACTCCTCATGACTGCTCCTGACCACTTCCTGACAAAAGAAAAATGCCAGAAACAACTGGAAATTAATTCCACTTATAGTGTGCCAAATGTCTGTCAGGGACACACTTCTGACACACAGAACTAGTTTTTGAGCTGTGTGCAGTAGACTAGTGTCCTTCTGTTAAGAGACTATAAGTGTCCTCAGCCAGAAAGGTTTTTTTCACAGATGTCACAGAGTAAGAGAATCATGGAAGATCTTGCTCTACCAGGCGTACCTATCTACACACAAAACAAGGAAAAGAATCTTGCTTTGCCTTTCATGCTTTCAAAGATACACTCTGAAATTTAGTAGACATCTTTGAAACAACCAAAATCTAAAAATAACCAAAACCCAACCAAACAAAACCCAAAACAAATGAAAAAAGGAAGTAACACCTTTTGGACATCAAATTCCATGAAATATTCCTATAAGGTCAGAAACACAATTGTGATACAAGAGTGGTACATTAATACTGACTTCTGACATCAGCTGAAAATATTCTGAGACAAGACAGAAAGGCTCTGGATAAGACCAATAGCAAAGTATAAAATGAAAACAAGTGGATTTAAAAAACCAATCCAAATTTCGATCACAGGAGTTCTTCCAGCCTCTTTCCTTTTAACAAATAGCCACATCTCTCCTAACAAGTGTTTAACAGCTTCTCACCAGACAACACAATACTTAAATCATGATTTTTAGTTAATTAATAAATATTTTATTGAATATATAATAATCACATTTCTTTTAATATGATACAGTGATATGTCTTTTAAAGAATTTACTGCAGGAAAAATTAAGCAAACAGTAAAAGTAACTGACAAAATTTAAAGCTATGTATCTCAATATGTTCAAGTTTTATCAAGAACAAAACTCCAGCTTTCTAATGGAATATACAATTTTTTTTTTTGATCTTAAACATTCCAAGGTATTTTTCTTCATGAAGTCAAGATACTTACTTTACATACTTTCTTGTATATAAAAACCCTTTTTAGGCTATTATTTGGAAGTTTCTAGAATGTTTTACCCATAACTCTCTCTGGCTCACAAAATATTAAGCTTTTGGTTTTACAGGTAGAGGTAGATAACACCAGCATTTTTAAATGGAAAACACACACAAGGAAAATTGTCTGCAGAAGGCAAATACACACATAACATCTGACAGCACAAAGTTTTGCGGATGCTCCTGAAGAACAATCTTTAAACCTTATGCATGACATCCCCATTTCTGACGGTTAATGCAGTTTCACGGAAAACAGACCAATATAGACTTTACAGTATCATTTATTTACTTTCATCTGCCCTTCGTTAAAGTGCTAATCTCTCCTAACAACAAAGTTTTGTTTGCGTGCAGGTAAAACACAAACATTATTTCTCAACCATAAGGCACTCCATGTTTTCAAAAGTTCCCTTCTGTGTTAATCCTCTGTTGTTTTACTCTATTCACTGCCAGTTGGGAACACTTGTAAAATGACACCTTCCCCCCATGCTGCACCTTTCCATGTCTGGCACACTCAGCATTTCACTGACTGAAGGGAAAGGTTTTGAGAAATTCCTGCAAGTACCCACAGCAGAGCAATTCCATTAAACTTATCCCCCATCTCATAAGTAGCCTTCTCAATCTGATAAAAGTCTGTTTTCTTTTTCTTCCACTTAATGCTCAGGTATCTCAAACACTTTCAGAAGACTGCTGATGTGATAGACATTAGATTTGATGAAGAATTCACACAACTACGTAGGAAATGGGTAGTCAAGCACTCCTGTCAGCCATCTCTTCCCAGGCCTGTCATAGGGTAGGAATTGTATTTTTATTACTGTTTATTTTCAGGGTATCAGAGATTTCTCTAGCTTTAAATTCAGATCTGCTCAAGAGATGAAACATGTCTACTTTTCAGCTTCTCTGGTCTGCAGTACTGCAGAATGCCATACAATTTATACTAAACCAGAATTTAACAGTTGCTTTGATGGCTGATGCTCATGATTTTATGAGCTGGTAGATTAGATTTTCTCCAATGCAAACCTAGATACAGTTTAAGGCTATAGGTTTGGTGAGTCTAAATTTATCAGTTCCTCTGAACGTAAATCTGCATCAAAGAGGATGGAAATTAAATACTCACCTTTTCAGCAGCACCTTTGTTCAGAAGCCAACATGCAGAGTGAAAGCCAACAATGCCTGGCTCACAGGTGCACCCTTCAGCTAGGGGGAAATAATAAAAAAGTAAAGTAAAATGGATCTGGATTAGAGATACACAGGAAAGAAAGATCAAAGAGTACCTTATTTTATACACGTATGAGGATCACTGCACACAGGCTGAGCAAACAATCACTTTTGTTCTCAACACGAATTACTGAACAAGACACAGTGTTGTGCCTCTTGAAAAACATGGCAAGTGAAAGTGAAGACAATATTTCTTAATCACTGAAAATGACCCCCAATTATATAAAAGGAAAAGCGGGAAAGGGAAGAATATGCCAAGAACCTCCTGGCTTGTTTTAAGAGCTGACAGTCCACCAGTCAGAGAGGTGCAGTTCTATGACCATAAGCATCACGGCACCAAGAACCTGACTTTGAATTTCACACAAAGACCTTTCTCCACAATGAAAAAGTTATAAAATAACCTCAAATGAAGTCCCCCATACCAGAGCTCAGACAGCAGCTTAAATCCTTGTACAGATTGCATGTAGATACGATGTACAAAAATGCAATGTAGCATCATAAATTCACTTTCTCTTTTAAAGTTTCTTTTTAAGGTTTTTTCTCAACAAAGGAAAACCCCAAAACTGGTACACTTTCCAAATTCTTTAAATAATCTCCTCAAGGAGATAATCTCTCCCAGGACTCAGCCAGCAAATGCTAAGTGTAGCCACATCCTTCTTCTCACAAGCCAACGACTCCATGTGACTCATCTCTCTTTGCCACAGCAGAGCCGAGTAGGCACCTGACACCTAGTCAGACAAGAAGCCACTGAGAGCAGTGGTGAAGCTGAACACCTTTTACTATCTACCTCATCGCAAAAGCCAAACGCAGCAGCTTAGGACTGCTCTCCATCCTCTCAGGTGCAGTCAAACTGACTTTCTGGCTGCAATTTAAGATGCACTTTGTTTCATTAAGGAAAAATTCTCTACTGCCTTTCTCTACACTAAAAAGATTTTGCTCCTGTTCTTACCACTCTGTCAAATGCAGGTTAGCCACATGTAGCACAAATAGTAACTCACAGTCTGGGAGCTCCCTCACCATCATACCCCTAGATGCAAACAGGAACAAAACAGTGCAACTAGACCTCTGTATCTAGTATTAGTTTGCTCCCATTTATTTGCAGCTACAGCCTTTAGGCAGAATGTAGTAAGACAAAGTCCTCTAAAGTCATTCCCAAAGCTAACTCACCTTTCTTCTCACCTTATATCTTTGCACATTGTTTGCCCAACTGTTCCTTTTTAAACATTTTTCTAAAGAAGGACAGCATCTAAGATTGGTATGCAATAATGTAGATTCGAATCAGCAGGAAGCATTAGAGAGTTAAGAGAGGCTGCCAACTTTCCTTAATACCTCAAAAGCAAACATAAATTAAATGGGTAAAAGAAACTTACTAAATTATTCAATCTATTTTCATCAAAAAGCTGACTCTTTGATGTTAGATTATTTCCTGAATCTTTCTACCAGTCTTATATATTACATATTTGTTCTTATATATTTGTTCTTCCAACCTTTCCTTTGGGCAGACTATTCCATACTTTAATTTACTCCATAATCTCATTCCCTTGTTTCTAGTTATGCCCCTTCTCACCTTACTAAATTAATTAGTTTCTATCTTTCAAGTATGTGCCTCTCAAATATTTGTAGGCTCTTATCACATCTCTCAGCTACACTTCTAGTTATCACATAGCCAAGGTAGGCATGTTTGCCCATCGGTCCCTTGGTCTGTACTCATTTGTCATTCACCCCTCAACTCTCTCCAGTTAGTTTACATCTGTTGAGAAACAACATGTTTGGGCCTGCACACTTGGCAAGTTAACTCTCACAGTTGTTCAAGAAGGAACTTCTCTTCAATTTGTGTAACGCAAAACCATATTAATTTGTTTTTTGCTGCCATGACCCATTTGCAAACTGATTTATCTGCTGCACAGCTATTCACCGCAAATGCTGCTGGTGCTTGGAAAAACACTAATGCTTTTCTAGTTTCACTCTTTCCCTGGTGTGCACACAAACATATTTCAGGCTAAATCTTTTTTGACTGCATTCTCTCCAGTGCCTCCCCACAAATGGGAAATACCTTATTTTGATACTCTCTTATTGTTTCTAGTATCTCTAGTACTTCTCTGTTAGCATCTTCATCTACATCTGATTTACCTCCATCATTCAGTATCTTAGAAGTTTAAAAATAGAACCAGTCTGTGATAAAGGTGTTAAAAATATACATTTCTCAGTAAGATACAATGAGACAAGGTCTCCACATGACTAAACATGACGTTGTTCAGCACTACTGTGTTGACATTTCTGTGACTTTCTGCTGAGAATTTCCTACTCTCAGCCTCAATCACCTAAAGCGAAAGGAAAAGACCAAATCAGACAATCCGACGTATCTTGAGCCAGGAATGACACACAGTTATGCCAAGAGCACTGCCAGAAGGCGGCGGGTCTCTCTCCCCCTCGCCACACCCTAACCAGCTGCACGTTGCCTGTGTCCTGCTGCCTCTGCCTCATGCTGGCACGTGCTGTGCTGAGACAGGTATTTTTCAACATTTTAGTGCGCTGTGCATCTGCATAAATACTTGCAATGGCACTGTGCACCCCATTATGCAGAGACAGGAGAAGAATAGGACTATGTGAGAACCGATGCCACTGAAAAATGTCCACGGGATACTGGTCCTCTATTCCCATTTGTAAGCACCACCTCAGCATAGGAAAGAAAACCCAAAATCCTATAAACTGGGAAGCCTGCAAAAACCCAAAGACTTCTCAAAAATAGAGGGAAGAAGAATCTTTCTGAGCATGTGAACACTGAAGATTTCTGCATAGTTGAGGGGACAAGATGAATTGAACAAGGTGGATCTGTTAAGGAGCTGAATTCTTTTAAGGATTAGAAAAAACCCCAATGGAGTAACGGAATACAAGAACACATTGTTTATTGGAACTTTCTCAAAAGATTTGGTCAATTCCTTCACAAAGGGCTACTCAAGTCACTGTGCAGGCAAGAAGAACAAAGTACTGTCACAAACGGGAAGCTGGCAAGAAGAAACAAAACAAGAATCGCTGATCAGTTTCGAGCATGGAAGAAGGGTATTTGTGGAGCTGTCAAAGATTAGCATCTATTTTATTTCAGGTTGTTATTAAATAGTTGCAAAAGACAGCAAAAACTGAAATAAAATTTCAACTGAACACAACTTTCAGTGAGGTTGGTTGAATACACAGAATAACATGTATGACTTAGGAAATTCTAAGAGAGAGCTGTTGGGCAGTTTGGGGCCACAGCAACAGAGAAAATGAGAAGAAATAAAAGAGCAACAGCTTTCATTACAAGCTATAAATTACTGATAGTTGTTACTCTGTAAGAATTTATGTTGTGTGTCAGTGAAAAGAGTCATTTGATCAGCACAGTAAAAAAGTAAACAAGACACTTAGAAAAAATAATATTGGCATTATATATATTTACATTCTTTAACATACACTTTCTTGACACACATCTTCACCTTTAATGTGTTTAAGGCCACCTTGCCTGAAACTGTATTTAGCAAAAAGAAAAATCCTCGGCAAAATGCAAATTATCCAAGCAAAGAATATGCTTAAAACTGAAGGGAAACTATAGAGAAATAATTTTGATACCCTTGAAATCACAGACAACAGGCTTGGAAGGAAATTCTTTTAGGTGGGATCAGCGATATCTAAAGCATTCCTGACACACTTGTCTGTTATCTCTGCTAACACCTTCCAGGACAGAGCATCCAAAAGGTCCCTAGCAATCCAGTCTACTGCTTAACTGTTTATGCTGTTGCAAAGTTTTTCCTGAAGTCTATTTGAACTCTGCAACTTAAGCCCTTTTCTTCTGGTCTTAGTCTGTGTGAATACTAAGGAGAAATTGTTCTGTTTCTCTTTGCAGCACACTTTAAAATTTTTAAGTTATTTTAACTTCTCTAGCCTGAGCAATCCCGGTTGTTTCATTCTTTCCTTGTAGGTCACATTTTCACTGCTATTGCTTTCTCCTGAGCTACTTCCAGTTGGTTTTCACCTTTCCCCAAGTATGATGTGCAAAACCAGCTCCAGCGGTCCATCATTCCAGTACACAGCAAAGAGAAAGACTACTCATCTCAGATGCTGGGCTCCTTCATATACATTATTTGCATTGTTGACTCACGTACAAGGTATGATCCATGGCTACACCTTTTTCTTTTCCACAAGCTAGCCTTCACTGTTCAATATTTGTGCAGCAGATAAATCTTGCCTAAAGAAGATGTTTACCTTAAGCAACAACAAAATGCAAAGTAAAATTAAAGTGGAAGGGAGGAATTATGGGGGAAGCAGCCATGCATACCCCTGTAATCTATTATCAGAGTAATATTTTAGTAAAAGCTAGCAATAAATATGAAAATAGAAACACCTTTAGTTTATATAAGCACAAAGGAGACAAGCATTTATACAGTTTGGGTTTTTTCAACATCATAGCCTTTCAGTGAGATGTATGTGCTTACATCTCTTAAGTGTTTCTGAAACTCTCACTCATAATTACGTAACTGTCCAATATGTAGATTTTATCACTTCCTTGAAAACAAATGATCACCAGGTACTACTGGAAACAGAACACTGTATTACACTTATCATTTCTCTGACTAGATATGGCACTCTCATCTTTCCCTTTTTTTATTTCTCAGAAGTGCATTTTAGGATGCAAAGCCAAAAAGATGACTGGATTTTATAATAAAATGAATCATGATATCAAAGAAATAACGTCATTAAAAAACAAATAAAGTCATGAAATGATAGTTAAAAAGTTTTCTATTATGTATTTGTGCATGGATGTATGAGTTCTGAATGCTACCATACACTATTTATGTCAAGACCTAAAAATCACCTACAGTTAAAAACAGGAAGCCGTATTTTGTGATCAAATTGTTGAGAAAGCATGATTATATAAATTGTTTCCGCTTTATTCTCATTGTTATTTACATTACAGCACACACTGAAAGGCTTCAGGCAAAGTTAGGATTGCTATGTATCATATACCTATCCAAACACATCCACCAGTGTACAACTGCATCTGTATATATCATCAGATTCCTGCGTGCCTAACAGAAGACAGTCCCTGTCCCAGATACAAAGAGGCAGAGATAGCACACAAGTATTGCAACAGAAGTATTATTCTAATTTGACAGAAACAGAACTGATGCAGCAATGAAGTAAACTACCAAAGTTCACATGAAAAGCAGAGCAAGGGACCTAGGTCATATTTTCTAATCCCAAGTTGCAGCACATTAACCTCAAAGCAGCCCTCCTGCATTCCTTTCTCTAATCATCAAATAACACAGATGTAAGATGCCTGCACCTTACACTCATTCATTCACAGTAACACTGGTGGCTAAACAACATGTAACAATTTTCCAAGAGAAAGCAAGAAATACTTTCATTCTTTGGTACCCTGAATTTAGGAAGCCAGTATCACTGTTTTCACTCCTCCTCCCCCTTCTCTTCTGCCAATTCATACCAAAGGCCTACACAGGCAGGGTTTAAGCAAACAATTCAGCAACTGAAGCAAACGAAGAACTCAGTCACTGCAGCCCACCTCTAGCAGTTGGTTGTTAAGTCATGAGAACTACAAAAATTGTTTTAGTTACTTCACCCTTAAAACAAAAGTATCACAGAGTGTTACCAGAACAGCTGGAAAGAGAAAAATCACAGCTTAAGTTAAAGTACAGCATTTCTATATATGAACAAACTTTAGGAAAGAGAGGATTAACTGAATAAACATTCCCAAACTTGTCACAGAGATTTTCATCTACACTTGAAAAAAGAATGCAAAAAGAGGTAAGAATGGCATCAGAAGTGAGCATATATTTCCATGAAAAATTATCGGAAATGCTGCATGAAATGATGGAAAAGAACAGCTGAACCAGAAACTACGTTAGAGAGGGACATCTCCCCAGAGCCCTAACAAATCCATTACAAGACCCCGGGGAGATGTTAAAAACCAAGGGGCTTTTGTAGCGATGTTTAACACTCTTTTATGCGACACAGTGCATATATTTACCAAGAAAAGTAATGCAGCACACTGAAACTAAAAACACAATTGCATACTGAAAGAAGTTAAGACGACAATATTTGATCAAAGACACACAAACGGTAAGATACAAATGATGTAGGAAAAACTGTTAGGGGTTTACTTCAAAGAACAGGAAAGAAACCACAGAGAGAGCTGGCAGAAAAATATCACCAAAGTTATACTTGTAGTTTACTGAAAAGCCTAATGTAGCATCATGGCAAGGCAAAATTTGCAACAAGCAAACAAAAGAGCCAAGTACCAACCTGTGTGGTGGGCATGCAGGAAAAACACTTAACTAGATACTTTTATGACCTACTTTATCCATTTTATATTAATGATAGCTTTCTGATCACTTTACTTTTGTATCCAGGCAACAGGACCAACTGTGCATCTAAGAGATCAGAATGCTATTAATATATCTTTAAGCAGGGGCAGATAAGAACTTTTTATGGAGGCAGTGAAGAATTCCAGGTCTTGTTCTCTCCTCACCAACTGGAAGAAAAAAAAAACCAAACCATCCCACTCACGCTCCAGATTATACACTCCGCTGCAATACAGCAGCAAACTACTCCCATTATACAAATTATCATGTGATTTCATTTCTACCATGTGATACAATTACTTTCAGTCAGAGGACTGCAAAACATCAGTAGAAGCTGGCAGAAAATGGGTAACTGGGACAATTCATAAACTTCTCGACTTTCCAGCACATTTGTATTGTCCTGAGAAAAGGGAGTGGAGCATGGGCCAGATTAACTTTGCTGCTGCCATGAATGCAATCTGCTGTCCAACTTTCCACCTTTGAGTGAGATATTATGATTCTTCCTCTCATCCTGTATTTCTCACTCACTGCTTTCAATCTAGCAATGTCAGAATTTACAGAAAAAAATAAAAGAGTACTCCCAGTAAAGCTAAGGTAACAACTAAATGGCAATGGGATTTTCTGGCTTATGCCAGAAAGAGTAGCACGCCGACCTCAGCTAAATGTAGAATTCATCCCCTCTATCCAGAAGAAATGCCTGTATGCTATTAATATCACAAGATGAAGCTCAGCTGTATAAATAAGATCTCTCATTTCAGCTAAGTCTTCATCATCTCTCTGGCATCCACCACCTTCTCCTATTCACAACAAAACTCTCAGGAGGGCTTTCAGGGCAGGTTTTTCATAGCAAGCCTGTTGCTCAAGTACACTGGACAGGAATGCAAGCCTGGTTTTATTATCTCCTCTTGGCAAGTCAGCATTTAAGAACAATTAGGTTGGAATTAAGGAAAAAAAAAAAATTAAACAATGAAGTTCTGAAGGAAATGCTCAAGTATTTGCAAGTCAGCACAGTTTAAAATGGAAATGTATTGGCTGGAAGTCAACAGGACCTGCATGCTCTTTCAAGAGACTCATTGATGTGAGGATGACCTCAAGCACAGCACTTGATCTTTCCCACATTAAAAAAAAAAATCTCCTTATATGACCTTCCTAGGTGCCTCACTTTGAGCATTAAAAAATAAATACATTGTAAATCCCTCTATTATTACTACTGTTACTATGGGGGCTGGAACTGTCGTCAGCAAACAGGCAGGACATAATTTAATTTTCTTCAAATATTTATTATGCGACAACATAGCCATCTGTTTAACACTCACTATATTTAGTTTCTGTCTTAAAAAACACAGGAAAAGAAAATACCAGCTTCTGCCTCTCACTTCCACATATCCATTCCAGCCACATATGCACTAATACATGGCCCATATCTTTTCAACTGTTGCACACAAGAAATTTCAGGAAAGCAGACAAAATTTCAGCTTGGATGAAAACAATTCCAACTACAAATTTATTCTCCAGTATACCAAAACCAGAATGCCTAGTTTTAGCAATATTAAATTAATTTTAATTTCAGAATTGAGGACAAAGGACAGGATATGAAGGAAAATGGTGGGACAAGAGGAGACAGACGGCAATGAAGCACTGTGCACAATGACTATACACTAAAAGAGGACAGATATAAGAATATTACATATCTATACAGAAAAATTAACTTTTCAGTAGCATTCATTTCTCTCCAGTACATTATAAAATAAACCATCATTCTTAAGTAACAGCTGTTACACAAAGGTGCCCTTGGCATCTAAATGTATTCTATTCAGACACTTTTATGAAAAGGCTCCCCTTCTCTCCACTTGCACTGTATTCTTCCATCAGTCTGTATGCAAAATTCTTTATCTAACATGTCTCACATCGTATCACTGGGACTTTGAGATAATACAAGCCAAGGAGGTAGCAAAAAATCTGAACTAATTAACATTCACTGAGTGAATTTGCTAATGAGGAAAACAAAAAACAGCAGGCACTGGTTAAAATGCACTCATTTCCTTTTATTCTTCCCTATTCCTGCCTCTACTGTTCCAATCCTGAGACCATGCACTGCTCCCAACACACCTCAGTTCCTGGCAGGAGCACCCCTTACCATGCCACTCTGGTCCACCAATGCAATTCCAACATACAGAGCTCAGTCCTAACTGGAAGTATGCCCTCATTTTCTACAGCTATTTATAAACTGGGATAGCACATCAGGTCAGTCATGCCTCTTTCAGAGGCCAGTATCTGAAACTGCAATAAAAAAGGGTGTAGAGCTCAGACCAAAGAAACTCCAGACCATATGTGAAAATGCGTAAGTCAAAAACATAAATGCAAAAAAATGCCCAAAGTTATGACATTTAGATTGTTTTAAACAGTTTCTTTTCAGATCTTCTATTGCTGACAAGTCTTCCTCTGTTTTCACACAATCAAAAGATAACATGTTATGATAGCAATATGCTGATATTAGTTCATTGGCATTTAATGGCTGAATGGATAGCGAACAATAACTCCCTAATATAGCGTCAGTATTTTGTCCATCAACCACATACATTTGTTGATGTGTCTTTTTGCTCATGAAGTGCAGAATGCAAATAAATGAAGCAAATGAATTTTTAAAACACTGGGACTTACAGAACCAATAAGGATCTAAATATCACCATTTCACACAAAAACCAAAGATAAATCTAATAATTTAGGAGAGCTAACAACCGTTTTGAAAATACTTCTGTGTTCGTGACCATAAGCCACCAACTCCATTTCTCCCACCCCAGCCTGTAGCAGTGCACACGTATGCAGAAGCAGCCTGGCCAGGAAAGGTGTGGGTGGTCCTGCCAAGGCCCGACTGTGCCCTGATGG
Organism: Brachypteracias leptosomus; assembly: GCA_013401335.1. Classification (NCBI taxonomy): domain Eukaryota; kingdom Metazoa; phylum Chordata; class Aves; order Coraciiformes; family Brachypteraciidae; genus Brachypteracias; species Brachypteracias leptosomus. Next base: position 35,083 of record VYZX01021417.1, on the reverse strand, counting down.
CTCAAGGCTGTATCAACACTGCAACCAGCAAATCGAATCAGTGCTGCTCTGCACCAGCGTAGCCATGGCCCAGCACTTCAGGTGTGGCAGAGTAGGACTAGAAAATACATGGGGTTCTTATATGTAAATGACAAAGCAACATCAACAGGCTGCCAGAGCACCTCTTGATCCACCCATATCTGACCTGTATCAGCAGCACAGAAACACAGCTGCCCACTTACAAGCCTCACCACTGTGGAGCAAGGGCTGAACATCAGCAGAGGCCTCTAATCTCTCTTCCTTTTCCCAGCAAGGATAAAGGTTTAGACAAACACAACAGCAGAGACTTCGGTCCAAAATGAGATACACTGGACTTTGTTTAAATCAAGCATGATTTGAGAATGGATTAAAGATGTGCCACTGTCTGCCTGATACACCAAAACAACTAAATCTACTCTGTGATATAGTTCTTGAAGATACCTCAAAAAAAAATAATTTCTACATTATTCCTTAATCCCGTCAAATGCCTGCATTTATTTAAAGTACCCTGCCTGCACTGCAAAGCATGTTTCTACCTAATATTTTATCACCACTGTAATAATCTAACACCTTCTTTTTAGTGGGATATTCCTAACTATATTGTAGTCTGGTAAGAATCAAAGTTATTTAAAACACTTCAAAACTATACAGGACATGAAAACGTCATTCTGAATTTGGCCTAGAACTCATAAACACCAATACCCTACCATCTGTACTGCCCAGTTCCAGGTATTGCAAAGACTAGCAGAAGAAAGCCTTGAAGACAAACTTGCAAAATAGTTATCAGGAAAAGCAGTCCTCCTTCTTATCCTTTACAGGTAGGGATCCCCTAAGCTCAAGGAAGCTCTTTGTCCCTTCCACAAGGCCTTAAAAGTTCGTTTTCATTTGCATGATTATTACCCTCCTAATGCATAAATATCAGATTACTTTTGAATCCACAAAGTTTTAGCCTCAATGATTTACTGCAGCAATGAGCTCCACAGACTAATCTGTCCGCTGAATGAAGTATTTTTCCTTTGGCCAGAAATGAATTTGTTACTTTCCAGTATCGCTGACATTCTCCCTTTCTGATGATGGCAAGCTATCTATTCCTAAACCGCTACTCAAATCGTCAATATTTTTAACAGAGAAACTATTTGATAAATAGAAAGTACTCTGTAATGACCGTAATTTGTAGAGATGCTGTAATGGGTACGAAAGGTACCAATAACGCATACGCTGCACCTTCTGTGCCTGAGATTCTGTTTCTCACCAGGAGTATTACCCTTTCTGTGCCTCTGCACTAGGGCTGAAGAGCAGACCTTAGAGCATCTCCTTTACCGCTCAAGCCCAGGCCTAGGAACAATAGGACCAAAGTCCCATCATGAAATTACCAGCAGTATCATCACCGTGAAGAATGACAGTAAATACAGAGTTTTTAAGCGCTGCTAGGCTTTCTGAGCACATCAGCACAACTGTGGTGTGCTAAAAGAGATACTCTTCCATTGATGGTGGGAATAAGTGCAACAGCTGGACAAATTACCTGTTCACTGGAGTACAGTTCTTCTGAACTTGCCAACAGACATAATTCCTACTTGCAGGATGTGAAGTTTGCAGCAGTCAGTGCCTTCATGATGCTGTTCTACAGAATTAAGAAAGTGGCAGATACAAAAACCAGCCAAGTGATACCTAAAAGTTACTGGAAGAGGTTACTTAGCTAACTGACAGAGAGAACGAAATCCACTGAAGAACCCAAATGGAGATTCCAATACAGTAATCTGTCCTCTTCATCCACCCCAAACTGTTAGAGCAAGCTGAGTAAGAGATTTCCTTACACTTTTCCCTGCCATGAAGTGGACGTTCTGTCCTGATCTGGCCAGAACTACTGACAGAAGCTGGAGTCAAATCCCCTGAATCAGCAGGCTGGCGAGCTTCCCTTTCATCATCTGCAAACCTCGACTGCAGTGTGTGACCCTCTCCCCAATTAAGAAGCCACTCATAGCTAGTAATTCATCTCTTGCAATTACAGGCGGCCATGATATAGATTAACTATCTTGCTATCCATCTTCAGAGGTACTCTGATTCCAGTTTTTCTTGTACTGACAACTAGAAAACATGGACAGATATCTAAATACTGTTAAAGGGATCTAGTACTATCTCCCTGATGTTAGCCATCAGGGCTTCACTTAGGTCAAATAATCTCTCCATTTATTAGAAGAGCAATTCCAGGCAATACAATAGTATGTCTCTGATAGGCCTAAAAATGAGATCACCACTAATTCTGAAATGACAGAAGCCTGTGCAATGGTTTCAAGTCATTTGACACTGGCAATGACCAACTACTATCAATGACATAGTGTTTTTAAGACATACAAAAAAAAGTCTTTTGGCACTTAAGAGAGGGGTTATGGCAAAGAATTCTCAATCTGGATGAGGCAAAGGCATTCAAACTGGTCATACACTGAAATATCAGTGAAACAGCATTTTTCACCAGTTTTGCCATATTTATCTAATGTTAGAAAATTAAATGTGGTGGATATTTGCTGAATTGTTCACTTACAGCCTGTGCTGACAATGAGGATGGTCCCACCTGCCTGACTCTATTCCCTCTCTGAAGCAGCAGAGGTACAAACACTGCAGCTCCTGCTATCCCTTCCACCGCACACATGCTTCCAGTGAATCTGCAACACAATCCAGTGACACCTACTTGGAAAATCATCACTTCAGCAGGTCCTGTGAAAAAACAAAACAATAGTACAGGATCTGCCCATAAACACTAAGACAAGACAGAGACTTGCTCTGTGTATAAGCTACTGTTTTCCTTTCATCACTAAGAATCCCGTTTAACCATCTCCAAAAGGAGTAATCTGCGTTCTACTCAATTCAACAATTTTTACCTTTCCCTGAAATAGTACTGACAAATAACTAAAAATTCCTACTTGCTAATTAAGGAGTAGAGGGAGGGGAAATAGTGGACACAGAAGGCACCTTCCACTGATGCGTGTTATGCAGATGAGGTAAAAGGCAAGAGTATTCTACAAAAAGGCCTCAAGCAAGTGTCATTTTCCATTTGATCCCCCAAAATAACTTCTAGCATAGACAGGCTGCCTAGAGCTTCAAAACAGCTGAATCCAACACTGGGTGCAAAATGAAAAGGTCAATTACAAATCAACATCTCCTTTAGGTTCCTTTTAAAAACATTTTTAAAGGGACTTCTCTGCATGGATTTTCCCTCTTCTGTCTAAGCTTCTGTTCCAAACCTCAACACTCGCACAATGAGTTTGTCCTCTAATATAGAAAACATGTATCCAGTGACTTTTTCCTGTGGTTGTTGCAGACAGAGGTAGAGGCATATGACTAATGTCCTGTTTGTTTTTTAATCCATCAGCAACATCTGTGGTTGTCTCCCACCCTGACTTTCTGCTCTGGAAGATCTGATGTCTGTTCCCACCTCCAGCCCAGCAGCCTTCCCTCCCACTGTAAAGGGCAGGTGGCTCACAACCAGCTCTGGGTAGCCCTCAGACATGAAAAGACCCCCCAAGCCGTGGGTCAGCAGGCAGAAACACCAATGTTTGCTGTGTCTCATACCTCTTGTTAAATTTGTATGCTGACTATTCCAACTAGTAACCTCCTAGATGCAAGCCTGCCTCTTCCTCTCTGTAAGGGAAAATTAAATACCAATCTCAACTCTGAGAACTAACAAATTTCCACAGTTACATAGGAGGCAGACATCTCAAAGCATGCACACAGGTTGCCAGCAATAAGGTGGCCTTGTAAGAGGTGAAGCATTTTTTTGTTTTAATACAGTGATCAAGTGATTGTTAGCCTCTTTGATCCTCCAATGTGAAGACATGGATTTAAACTAGGTAATATGGAAAAATGGGTTTGTTTTAATTACAGTGCCTAATGAACCACTGATGACACAGATTTTTGTTCAGGACTGTTAAGAATGAAGTACCAGATCACAGGACTGCTCCACTGCATCACAAAGTGCAACAAAAGAAACTCCAGTCTACAGAAAACAGCAACTCCACTAAGAGCCCCCAAATTGAAATCCCTACAGATGTAAATTGAAAAAGGAGTGATCCTCTTGGAAAAATAATAGGGAATCCTTGTTGTAAAGGATTTGTTGTGGGGATTTTTTTGGTATTTTTTTCTCCTCAGAAGGAAACTTGGAAAAGTGTAACTACTTAAACAGCTCTGGTAATATGCCAGAGAGATGAAAGGGAGTCATACCTCACTGAACTACTNTCCCTTCCAATCCCTGACATTCTGTGATTCTGTCTTGAGTCTAAAAGGATTTCCTTACAACCACTGACAATAACTTGTTTTGTCTGAAGGCTCTGCATGTTAACTGTTCCGGTAGAGTATGTTCTGAAGCTGCACACTTCTTCACAGGCAAGACAAACTTGAGGCGGCCAGTGATCCGGGTTGTTAGGACATGTGGTAGACAGATTAGGAGAGGGGTCTTATCTTCATTTATCATACGATCTGTGGGATCTTCTGCTCCAGCAGTGGATTCCTGTCTGTTTCCTTGCTCTATCTCTAAGTTTCATGGCCTGAAAAACACCTCTGCCACTGCATGTTATTCTTGCATTTTTTTCCCCTAAAGAAAAAGGGTAGAAAAAGAGGCTGGCTTGATAAGGAAAAAGAAAATACCCCATCTGGACAAGATGACGGCAAAAGGAAAGGAAATTACTGACTCATAAGCTGTATATTAAGCTCTTTCACAGAACCTCCCACCCTCAACCTCTCTCCACTTCTTTTTTCCCTAAAAGTGCTTAGATTTATGCATTTTTCTTCCTGTATGCTAGCATAGCTTCAGTATCGTTTAGGCCAAAACACTAATGCTATTGTCACCAAAGGGAAGACCAAAGGGCAAAATACAGGAAGTAATTCAAGGTTATGACTTTTCTTTGCAACTCATTATTCCCCAAAGACAGGGAGAAAAAAGTCCTAGAAAACACAAGTTCAGCTCCCTAGATTTAGTATTTCAAAGCTGCAAATTGCACATACCCCTCTATAACACCAGCAAGAATTAATACCTGAAGAATGTTTAACTCGCACTGATGAGCTCCAAAAGTTAAAATAAATTTTTTAAAAAGATAAAAAAAACCCCTTCAATCTATAGCACACTTTCTTCCTTATAGCAATTACAATAAAACATGTATAGGTGATAGAATTAAAAGAACAAGTTTGGGGAAGTTAAAATTTTTCCCCTATATTTTCATGATCCATGTATGTCAGAAATTGTTTTAAGGGGGATGCCTTAGGTTGTATAAGCAAAATCAATTCTGATATGTTCCATCTTATGAGTCTCTAGTCCTCACAGCCTTGAAAATATCTGAATATGGTGGTGCACACTCATACATATGCCTCTGTGTGTATCTCTCCTGCTGTCTCCAATTTCCATGTTAAAACAAAATCAGAAAGAACGAATTCCACTACATAATCATCCCATTGATACCACACGGGCAGAGCTGTCACCTGATCTGCCACAGGGGCATCTTAAGCTAACCATAAGTTATGGTAACTATAGGTGCTTGTTCTCAGTGTGGAAGAACCATAAAACGGAAGCAGCATTGCCAGAAGGTTTCAGGTATTCTCTGACAGCCAGGTCTTCAGATTCACAGACCTGGATTCCATCCAAGGCACCAGAAGGTGCTACAAACCTTTCTACCTACTTCTTGTTATCTGTCTTCTTTTCATCTTCTTTTCTCCTCCAAAGGTCAGTCTCTCCAACCCAACCTGTTACAATCTAACCTTCTCATGGTCTTTGTGCCACACTTGCCCATCCTTCCTGGTCATCTGTCAGTCCCCCATTTAACATTTCCCTTTTAGCAACACAAGCTGACAGATACAGCACTCTTCTGATGTAGTATTTTCCATTTCATTAGCACCTAAAAGCATACTAGCACCTCAGCACATTCACCATTTCTATGAACCCCATTCATTTCCTAGAACCAGACATCTTTTTTCAACAGTTGTAGACTTCATTTCCCACAATTTGCAGCTTCAGCTTCCATCTCCTTTAAGGATCAGTCTGTATGCTGGCCTGCTTCAGCCCACAACCCCTGGATGCCTCAGTACAGGAGCTCTCTCCTATCCAGAGAGATAGGAGCAGAGTCCAGACTACAGGACAGGTTCTCAGCTCTGGTGCAACTCCAGTGCTGACCATATCCAGTGGGCAAGGACTTGCAATTCAGGGGAGAAACCAGGGTCAGCCGCAGGCTCACGCATGCTTAGTGGGGATGGCATCTTCAGAATTTCTAACCAGCTCTATTAAGTTTTAAGCATTCTTAAGCTACATCTAGTCCTTTGACATTGTATCTCTCAGCTAATTCTCATGGGAACATAAAAGAGTATTCTAGTTGTAATGCAATATCAATAACCACATATTGTATATCTTTGGTATATACACTTATTATTTTTGATAGTCAAAACCATGGTAACAGATATTCATATTCATGATCGCCCATATTCATTTCGCTATCCCACCTATCTGCATTAGTGAGAAAGACACCAGCCTCGATACACAGATTCTCCACAGTGCAGACACAAAACCATGACATTGCTTAGTTATGTTATTAATTCTCATAATTCCTATCCACCTACCAAAAAAAAAAAAAGTGAGACTTCTGTTCCCCTGGTAGAGGAATTGAGGTATGCTGCTAAAGACTAAAACTACAGTAGAAAATGCTGCAATCACTCTAAGTACTAGCTCAAAAAAAGACTCCATGCATCCAACATTTTTCTGATGAAAATTTAAGTGGCAATGTGCTGAAGCTAACTGCTCTATTTACAAATGCTTTAAATACTTGTATCTTTTGCTGAAAAGCTCAACGCTTTTCAAGGCAAAGGTAATATGTATTATATAGTTTGAAAACACACAGTGCGGTTTAGTAAATGTTTATCATTACTTACTCACTGGAAGAAATTAAAAATAAAATGAAAAAACCTTCCAAAGAGAATCAGACATCCTTCTTTTCCAAATTGCGTACCTGTGTTGGGACAGTCTTTTGATAAAGCCAGTGGCCAACCAGCATATGCTATTTAATCGTGATAAGCAGCATGATGTGGTGTGATAAGAACAGCTCAGAAGGCTGAGAAATAGCACTTGCTGGAATCAATAGAATCTGTCAGGGGTGGAACTCTTCCCAGGATCTCAGATGTATGGACATCACAGATCTCTCTATGCAATGAACTTTCCTGAGATAAAGCTGCTCTTTAGAAAAAAGTAAGCCCCATTGTGCAAAACACAACCTGTGCAAAGTCATACGACAAACAGCTCTTCTAACCAGAAATAAACTGATTTAGAAAATGTAGCTTTTCATTGGAACTTTTAGTTCTCCTTCTGACAGCTGACATCTTTCTCCAAAGCAACACAACAGAATGTCCGTTATCTGTAAACTACTCTAGATCTCATAGTAACAGAATAAAAACATTCCTTTCACTGTTTAAACAGCACAATCAGGAAGCACTCTTACAGAAATTGCCACATCAGATATCACAACTGGGCGGCAACTGGTTTGTAGTCTTTAATATGAGGCCTTCCAGTCCCACAACCATCTTTCAGAAAAACAGCAGCTAGCACACAAAGATCAGAAATGTCAATATTGATTAAAGTTACCTTCCAACTTGAAAATTTTAAAGCCGTATGAAATATTCAGACTGCTGGGCTCTGGAGCAAAAAAGGCAATGTTGGCTTTCAAAACAGGTTTCTGATCTGGAAAAGCCAGACTGTTAATGTAATAAAAGCCAACATCCCAGCAAGAATGAAGATCCTCTATTGTAGGTGCTCTCAATCTCACCACACACAACCCCCCTTTCTCACAAACCATCTGAGTGCAAATGATCAGGAGGAACAGGGCTTACCTCAGATTGTTACGAGGTTGACACACTTAACTGGAGTTAGAAGCAAAAGAATATGGTAGAGGTAATCTAACCAGTGCCTAGCTCTTGGAAGGGCCAGGGGGCTCTGATGAATGTATTTACTGCTGTAATCTTGAGCCAAATGCCTAAGGGTGACTACTATTTCAAATCCTCTAAAGCCTGTGAAAACAGATAATCCATTGTTTAAAGATTTTAACTAAAAAAGACCAAGGTTGCAAAGCCTCAGGCAAAAAGAACAATGAAACAGTAGACAGGAGAGCACTTTGCATTACTCTGCTACCCACATACTGCTATGCTTTGCACACTGTACAAGAAATAGCAGTAATTGGACCTTTGTGTCAAGAAAGAGCTTTTACTGAACAGGGAAGAGAAAGGGGATTCCTTTGCCCAGTCTCATAGCTACCTGCTCCCAGATGCACTATACACTAAAGGTTTTAAGCCTGAGCAGTGATTAGTTATGCCCAACATGAGCTACATTAAATAGGCACAGAATTTTTAAAGTACTTGGCGCTTGCTCTGGTAATGAGGCCCCTTTAATAAAATCTCTCAAGCTGAATGCTTAAATATTGCAGCATTCAAAAAAATCAGTAGTCACTTATAACCTCTGCAGCTATTACATTTTAAGCATGGTGATGCTGTACTACCAGTGCAATAGCAATGCTGACCTTGTGCAGGAAGTTTGCCAAGCCAAAAAAATGCACTGTATGACTTGCTTCCCAGGAGAGAGACACCATATCCAAGCAACCATGACAGGGGAAGAACTACTCCAGTTGCTGCTCTCATGTACTGCTTCCCAGAATTTGCCTTTCCCCAAAGCAATAAAAATTAACAAACACGTCAGGTCAAAAATCCTGAAAAATTTCCTCATCTCTGTTTAAGACACTCTTGGGTGACAGTGACAGGACAGTCTTTGACACCAGTATTATCAACTTAAAGCAAGATTCAAATCAGCACTAGCCAAAAGCCCTTTCTACTTTTTTCTCATATTCTGCACTGATCTCTATTTCTGCACTCTCAGTGAGGTCAGCCTTACAGGCAGAAGAAAGCGATGAGAAGTCTCCTCACATTCACAGGTTAGAAGCAGTGTGAAAGCAGCCAGTCTCTTCCCATAACTTTACATGAAACAGAACATGTACTTCTGCTTCTCCTTCCTTTTCCTTCAAGACAGGTGGAATCAAGCAAGATAGCAAGATTTTCCTAAAATATATTGCCTAAGGATAATTAATTGTAGAAAACTTAAATTTAAGATTTAAGTGTTAAACTATATCCCAATGTTTGTGCATACAAGGTTATTCCCATTTCACTTGGCTGAGAGTCCCCTCATCTTATTCTGGCCATCACGAAAGTCCTGGCACGTGCTCATGAGTCTTGCAACCACTTCCCCAGCTTTGTCAGCAGTTTTGCAGCTATGCTGGAAGACAGCTAAGGTAAAAGGTCATGACTACAAAGGAAGGTGGAACCCCATACAGCCCCAGGGAAAGTTACAGATATCCCAACAGAGAGCAGGTAGCAGAGGCTGCATAACACCAGTGCCAAAGGGTTGCAAAGACAGGACAAAATCATTAGAGCTCTCAACCTCCTTTTCAAGTTTGGTGCCTTCAGTTCCATGCTGGTAAAGCAAGTATGAGGTTTCTAAGTCACCAGTCCAGGAAGACCAAACAACCTCTGCATCCCTACCTAATGCTTTCTCCAGACAAAGCCTAATGACATGGGGGAAACAGAATATTCCATTTGTGGTTTTCACCCCACATCTGTATGAAGAGGTGTTTGTCTGTCTTTATTAATAATTTTTAGAAGTTTGCTCATTTTTAAAACTATCCAATACAGACTTGAAGACCAAACAATTTAGAGACATAGCCTTAAAAAATAGCCTTGCTTCCAATGCAGACACCGCATGGATTTCCACTGCTGTTCCTTTCAGCCTCTCGCTGATCTTCACCCTTGCACAGGAAGATATAATTGCAGGAAGGGGAAGAGGCCTGAGAACTCACAACAATTTCAGTCCCCGGAGATCTGGCCAGAATAGTAGCATGGGTCAGACTGTCAGTGGCAGGGTGGTAGGAAAAGAAGTTGAGGAAAACACAGAAGCTTTTTTTTTTTAACAAGATATGGGAAAAATCAAAACCAAGAACCATTCTATAGAAACATAACTAGTTTTCTGACATAATGTGTCATGTTTTACTGGTAAATTGCACGGAAACATAAAGATAATGCAGGATTTCTCATGAGAGAAGCTGGCATGTCCTGGAGTAGGATGCAAAAAAATACAGTGCACAACCTGTGACCCCAGGTCTGGTCTGCACCTTGATCAAAGTGACTGCTTGCCTCATCCCTTGGACACATCTCCTTTAGAAATAACTATTGCTATGATTTCTTCAATCTTTCTCCTCAGAGAAAGTAACTGATATAAAAATTAATTCAGTGTCCAATTAAAAGTGGAAAAGAACAGGTGGCAATGAAGGGCTACAGTCTGCTCTGAGTTTGCTGGGCATGCAGCTCTGCTCTTAATCATGGTGCCTGTTTCCAATGTCCTTTCGGAGTTTGTCATGATGACTGTTAGTTAAGTCTAACCCAGATAAATACGAGATTTAAAAATTCTGCAAGACTGATGCAATCAGAAGTACCGTAAGACTCCTCTTCAACTTAAACCATGTGAAATTGTACTTTTAAGATGAGCATCTGGCATGTGTTTAGGTGGTAACACCCCTCCTCTGAAGAGAGCAGTCCTGGCACACCATCAACTCATCTTATCCCCAAGGCACTCTGTGGTGTGCCAATACAAAAGCATTTGAGCCTGACTGGGTTTCTTACCGATAAACTGAAAAGTGACCTTTTTCCTCTCCTGAAGAATGACAACATAGCAAAAAACAGAGGTTTGTTTTGTTCTGTTTATTTTGATTTCCACATCGGTTTCCTGATCCTGCTGCTGAGTGGTTGTGCCAATATCGAGAAGAGTCAGTATAGGATTGGATTGTGTTCCTCCATGGTAGCATCAGCTTAAATGCAAACCAAGAGGAATATATTCAAAGGGAATCTTCATCCTGTTCTCATTTAGCAAAGGGAAAAAGCTAAGACTCGCATATAAATAATTATACAATAGCTCTAACAACATGCAAAAGAGTTAACTCTAACAAACAATCTCAGAGAAACACTATCCTCAACACCAACTGCAACAAGCCCTGAACACTAGCTTGTTCTTAACCTGCCCACATAGGCGACACAAGACCAAAAGGGACTTCTGAGCTCTGCCTGCTGCCACAGGCACTGTACCATCACGTGTGGTTAGTGAGGAATTTGTACTTAAAAGTAATGCTGGGAAAGGCAAACATCAATATTTTGTTTGAGGAAAAGCAAGTTTTCCTGCAGAAAGCTCTGTGTTTATGTTTATGAGGACTTGTACCATGGAAACATACCCTGTTGCACGCAGAGCTACACGATACTAAACTATAGATGCTAACACATGATAACAGCATGTTTTCATGGTAGCCCTGACCCAGGGAAGTAGGCTTAGGCACACCACACTTTGATACAAGTGGCCACATCTGAAATAGAGGCATAAAGGAAGGATATGAATGAAAGCCTGCAGACAGAATTAAATCAGGAGACAATGACAGATATCTGCTTCTGAGGAAGATGATTATGACTCAGCCACAAGTAAAGCATTTAATTAAAAATTAATAAAAACAAATTAAAATACATTATTTATAACTGAAATAGGAGGGCATAGGGAAGCTTGATGTTTCAGAGGTGTGCTGGACAACAGATCAGGCATGGCAACTTGCAATTTATGCCAGGCTTCAATGCTGAAATTAACCTGCCTCTTCATGGCTGCCAGACTGGGCCAGGATCCCACTTTATCTCACTGAAAAGACAGATTCGACATTGTGATAGCTCACATCGTTCTCCTGAAAGTGGATTCACACAGCAGATGAAACAGGGAGGTGCAGCAGTCCTCAGGCACAGCCACTCCGTGTTGATCGACGCAACGTCTACATTAGTTTCTGCCTGCTCTTTTTAATATCTCTGCAGCCCTTGGTAACTGGGAGGACAAGAAGTTCACCAACAATAAGGTGCTGATGATTTCAGTTCTGCAGCTCTGCAGCTGAGACAAATGATGCCGCTTCAAAGACATCTCTGCACTTGAAACAGACCCACATACAGGTGATGCCCAGAAGAGAAACACAAACAAGACATAGGCGACGACAGATGGAAGAGGATGACATTTTAAGGAGTCAGCCAAGACACCAACATTTTCTCCACTGAAAATTTCTACCTTTAATCTGATTGCACAGAGTTCCCAGTCTTACTGTGCTTCTCATTCACCTTAACCCATCAAATATTAAGAGGTATTCAACTTGCTGTGAAATTACATTATTATTATCTCAAGCAAGGATCTAGATGCAATGTGCTACTACACTGGGCTACTCCAAGCCTGACCTCACTATTTATTCAAAGTTAAAACTTCCAGCAGGGTAAAACTCAGACTGTGCAGGAGAAAAGACTGTCTTTTTATAGAAAAAAAGAAAAAAAAATCACAGGCCATTATCTGACATTTTGACATTCAGCATGCTTCCAGAGTCAACTATAATCTCAGTGGCTAAGGTTTTGAATTGAATGGAAACCTACTCATGTTCTGATCTGACTACTCTGGGACAATCCAGGATCATTGTAAGGTCCTGGTTACCAGTTACAGGGGAACCCTGGCTGTTGAGCAACTTAACCACAGAGGCAAGGATAAAGAAAAATAAGTTGCAGAACATGGTGTAACATTCAGCATTTGCAAAAACTTTCAGAATAAAGTGTGAGTGGCACAGAACCACTGCATCAGCACTAGCTAAAAAAAAAAAAATCTCTAGAGAAAAACTGCTCTAAAGATGGGAAAGGTAGTTAAGATCAGAAGAGATGAATTTATGTGTATCAATTATCAGTGAAGATATTAAAAATGTTATACTGAAAGCAGTCCAGGATTAGGAGCAAGTTAGTGTCGCTCTGGGAGGTGTTCAACTTACCTTCTGCTCAGGTAGCTGTCCTGCTGACATTTTCTACATCTGGACTAGCATCCTCAGCTTTCGTTATATTCAGCAGAAAAACAGAAAAGAACTTCCAGAATGTCATCCACCTCACCAAACGTGGACATCTGCTTTAGGGTGAAATTAATTGCACCCTAACATACCCTTAATATAAACGGAACTTGCAGGGCCTAGCTCAAACAGGTGACACTTTAGTTGTAGATCTTCATGTGTAGTCAGATGAGTCTGATTCTCATCATCCAAGAGATGACAGAACTGACTGTTTTAAAAGCCCTTTCTGACATGAAACTTCCCAGGCATGTTAAAGCACCAGGTTGGGCTAGAGAACTAACACAAAGCTGTTTAGTAAGAGGCTCTTAAGACAAAAATTGACATTTATAAAATGTTCTGGGGTTCTACTAACTTTTCTGGAGTAAATCTCAAGTTTCCCTTCTTTTCTAAATTGATTTTTACTACTTGGAGCCTGTCACAGCTAAGGCCTGTCATCCCACTGTTTCCTTTGAGGGATTTATACCAAAGTGATTGAAAATTTAAGAACTAAGTTCTGTTGAAGAGCTCTAAAAGTCCACATGCAAGCTCTGATTTTACTTCAGAAGTACTGTCAAGCAAATTAGCATTAATTAAATGCAAGCTGAAAGACCAATAAAATATTAGACTAATGGAATCATCTAGAACCATAACACTAAACATGATCAAAGAAAAACATGTTACTCCTTCACATAATCTAATGGTCCTGACCTGGGAGCCTCCCAACATGAACCACTCACGAGGAATGCCATATTCTTGGAGAGTTTCTGGTGCAGAAACAAAGGATATAAGAGACTGGAGAAACAATCTAAGGAGGAAGAGCAGGGTACTGGGGTTGTACGCTTGCAAAGAGACTGACCAGATGGCAGAACAGAACTGCAAAAAGAGATTAAGGGATAAAATTGTCATTTTGCTGTCCCTCTTTCATCCTTCCTTGTTGCATCAGCTATGTCAATGCAGCTTCCAAGGGAACAGCTGAATACAGAGGAAAAACATACATCAATAAACAAAAGCAGCAGTGATCCATAGTCCCAGATATGACTTGTTGACATGTCATTTAACACATGCATTTTCATGTCCCACTTTCTCTCCCACTGTGGAAACTCCCCCTCCCTGAGGAGGTACCTCTGAGCCCTTGTCTCTTTGTGTGAGCTACCATACTGGGATGGGAAGGCTGGACAGAAGGGGACAGACTCTGATGTCTTTGCAAAGATTTAAAAAAAAAAAAAAAGAATAATGTACTGCAGTGCAGGGCGAAAACAGATCAGACTAGTGCAGCACAGCTGTACTCAAATCCCACCACAACTCTAGATCACACTCCCTCATTCCCATCCCACACCCAAATCACATGCCAAAGTACTGAAGATGGTAACTGCAGAGTGACACGCACACAGCAGAGACCACTAGGACCTGCACAAGCCCTGTACACTGAGCAGAGGACAAAATGTGTTTCTCTCTTTCATCCTCCTTTGATTCTGGAAAAGAAATGATGAATGTTGGTATCAAATCACTGTTAGTTTTAATGCTTAATTTTATAATTTTTACTTAATGATGAACATTAAATTCAATTCATGTGAACAAAGTCTGCTGTATTTTAGGCTAAGTTAGGATGTTGACATTTCAGCCTGAGAGCAGCTGCAAAGACTTGATATTCAATGTCTGCGACCCCAACACAAAGAACAGCTTTGGTAACATACAGCCACAAACACGCTTGGAAGAGACAGGTATTTTTGAACATCTTGGTGATGTTAGCACATACGCACAAGCAGTGCGTGAAGCTGTCCTTACTTATTTTGCAGTATTCATTTTAATCAACAAATTTAAGAGCAGGCTGTGTCTATATATAGAGATAGACCATGACTATCTCTCTTCTTGTTTGGAGTTTGGGCAGCTATAAAAAACAAGCAAACACCAGTTCCCACTTTTGTGAAAACAGATCTTGTGACATTGCCCAGCATAAGCCACAAATATTTTGAGAAGGTCCAAACTGCATTTACAATCTTATCAATCCCCTCACACTCGCTGGTGGATCAGTTAGCTTACTAAAAATAGTAGAGCAGGCAAGAATGTGCCGGAGGATATCTTCCTGGTGCAGAAGATTCATTCATCATTCACATCTAGAGATTTCTACTGCATTTTTAATAGGGTATATATAGATTGAGTCAAGTGATCTTATCATTTCCTTTCTGGATATGGGTCTATATTGAAAAACAGTCCCCAAACAGCAATTGTCAGAGGCCTGAGACCTTCAACTACCTCTGTGCAGAAAGAACAGTTAGGACTCTGATATATATACTCCAGTAAACCTTTCAGTGGCAATTTAAGACATAACTGTGTTCCACAGCTCTGCTGGAGACTCCTGCCTCTGGAGCAGGATCAGCAAAGCAGAAAGTCTGCCTGTACCTTCACTGCTGTATCACACAGCCCAGGATCTCAAATCCAGTAGCTGGTACAGAGGCACATATTCCCTTCTGATTTCGCTATAGCAGGAAAATTGCCAGTTAAGGACAGGGGCCATAGCTCAAAAAAACTCCAACAACCAACCCCAGCCTCTGAGACTTCCAGAATTGATATAACAGCATGCAGAATATCAGGCGTGAGCTGCACGAACCCACCATCCCTGCAGACTGTGCTGTTACAGGCCAGAGGTGAAGTGCCTCAGTACAGGCATAATGACACACAGAGCTTCACCTCTTTGTGCTATGTTCAATTAACCAAAGCAACTACATTCAGGAAAGTAACCATGGATTTTATAAAGACAGCTAATGTTGCTTTCGGCCTTCTAAAAATACGCTTCCAGCATTAGCCTTCTACCAATCCTGTGCTGCTCAAAGCCTGTCATCAGACAACAGCAACTTAGATGTATTTGCATTCAATCACAGAGACTGGAGAGACAACTAGAAAGGGAAAAATTGAACTCAAAGACCCTTGCATCAGCAATGGCTACAAAAGGGCTAGAGAAGCCCAGAGAGTAAATGGGAGTATTCATCCCAATTATTTCCAGAATCCAGGACAGAGCCGGCACTCATGCCCGGCGCCACCACCACAGAGTGCTTGTGTGCTGCTGCTGCTGCAGCACCGCTGCCTTACACCCACAGACTCCACTGCAGCTGCCTGTTGAGCTGGAAATTTGATACACTACAAAGGCTGCTGACAGCCAGAGGCTGCTCCCTTGTCTATAAAATATCCTGTAATAAATTACATTACAGACTGAGGAAAAGGATTCGGAAGAGAGAGAATTAAAACACAACCTTATGAGAGCTAAATGAGACCAATTAAAAGAGATTTGCTACAAGTGCTGAGGGATTTTGACCTGAGCTGTAATCAGGGATGGATATGCATTCCTTTAAAAGGGGAAAATCATGTGTAAACAACTCTGCCAATTAAAATGAAATGGATTATCTTATCTATGCAGCTCTGCTCAGAGAATCACCACACAGTCCAGATATACCACAGAGAGATTCAAGATAGGCATTTAAACCTCGGAAACAAGGCTCAATGATGAGGAGATACGCAGTGGTAGGCCTCAGCTGCATTTGGGTATCCGTCCCCCATCCCCCATCATTTTTTTTTTAAGAAATCACGGAATTATAAATGCTAATACAAAATCAGGCTCAGGCTTTTTTTACCAGGTCACCTACATGAATTCTGATGCAGATCAGATTGAAGGTTAGGCATCACAGCAGTACAATGTGCCTTACACCAAAACCACGCAGCAGACAGCACTACCAGATGCTGCTGAAAGCCGTGCATCTTGCCAGCACGCAGGCTGGTGTCCTGATAAACACTCACACATATTATTCCATACCTTAAAACAACAATTCTCAATTTTTCAGTATCCCAATCCTATTTTGCTGCCACATGCCCCAGACCTCCATAATTCTCATGCCCAGCAATACTGGAGGGCAGGACTGGCCCCCGCCCTCCATCCTGACACCAGCTCTAAGAACTTGCACCCAAGAGCAAAAAACATTTCTATTGCTGGAGTGAAAAATTTGATGTGTACAGATGCGCCACTGCCTCTGTTCTGTGTCCTTGCTCTGTAGCTCATTTTCCCTGCTTTTTGAAATTTCCAGTACTTCCTAGCTCAAAATCACATATACATACAAAAAAGCTGTTTTACAAGGGCTGAAAAAACATTGAAATAGAGGAAGAAAGGACATGTTATAGGAAATCACGTTCAAGAATCAGCAACAAGGCAAATAGGGAAGAGCAAAAAATAAAAAGGAAGAACAAATGAAGAAAAATTTTAAATAAGGAAGAAAATTTTAAAAAGAAAGCAGTGAGCATTCAAGACAGTAACCCTAAGAGATATTTACTTGCTCACAGTTACTGATGGTGGAAAAGTTTCAGAACATTTTATGCCAGTTGCCAGATTAGAGCGCAGAGTTTTTCCACTGGCTCAAATCTGGTCTAGCAGAGTGGGGCTGCTTCTGGAACCAGTGTAACTCTTAACACAGCACAACCACTTCTGTGCAGTGTGAAGTACAAACTAAGAAGCCTTTCCAGGTCCAATCTGCCAGGAGCTGGATCAGCAGTCTCGGTGCCACGAAAACAGCTGCACTGAGAAGCCCAGTGCAGAAACACCACCCAAACCCACTATGGATGGAGTGCCCTGGGTGCCTACAGAGCTTGGCTTCAGACCACTTACTGGTGAGGATGCAGAGCACCTGTGAGCACCCAGTCTGATAAACTCTTGGGGATGGTTCTGACCTTGTAGTTATTTCTGGCTCTCAGGGTAGTTTTGTGCACAAAATGTCCCACCATACTGGTGCTACTTAGATTTTTCTATCATCCAAAATTTCCCAGCCCCATTATCGAACATAAAATTGAGTTGACTGCATGTATTCTGAAATATTCATCAGAAGTTTCTACTTTGACTCTTTGCCACAAAAGGCAAGGTTACATTTCCTAATGAGAAATACACGTACAATTAACAACTCTGAATGCTTCTTTGGTAAGATTGGTCACAAAGAATCCCAGTGTGGAGTACTGCAACTTGTGGTTACATTCAGATATATGACATTTGCTCACTTCTAATTTGGGCAACACTGAGTTTATTCACTCTTGCATAAGCAAACAAGGGTGTCTGGTGCTTTATTTACCACTTTAGCACCGCAAAAGTGTTCTAGCAACTAAAGGATGGGAAATACTACAGGAATGATTCCTCGCGTTCCATCAGCTCTTCCTATGCAACATCATTCTTGTTGTGTCTTCGTGCTAACACAACCGTACCCGCTGGTGGCCTCCCCTGACCACAACCCCAAACAGAAGCGTGTGTAGCACACGCATCCCAGCCGCGGCCGTGCGGTGGGGACACGAGCATCCTTTGCCCAGTACACACTGACTTGCTCCGTGGCCGTCGACGCCGTACCGAGCAACCTCGCCGTGGGGTAGCCGGAACGAGGGCGGTAGCGGAGTCCCGGCACAGGACCGTGAGGCCGCCTGCTGCCGGGAACGAGGGGGTTCCAAGGGGCGGGAGCCACAGCAGCTGCGATGGGGAAGGAGCTGCTGCTCCGGGACGCGTGTTGGCGGCTCGGCGCCCACGAAACGCAGCCGGGCAAGGCTGCGAAACCTCTGGCACTGGGCGCCGCGGGGAGACGAGGCCGCCGCGGCGGGGCCGGGACGCCCCCCGAGGCCATCTCCCGGCGACACCGGGCCACCCGGCCGCACAGGTGGCTGCGGGGTGGGAGAGCTGCGCCTCAGGGGCGGNGGAGCCGCCACCGCCGCGCCGCTCGGCCGCCATCTTCCGCGCGGGGAGGGGCGAGAGGTCCCGCCCTCCGCCGCCTCGCGGTGGGGGCCACCGCCGCTGGGTCCGGCCGATGAGCCGGGAGCGAGACGCCGCGGGGAGGGGCGGCGGCGGCACCGGGGCGGTGGAGGAGTAGCCGGGAGGGGTCGGCGGAGGCTCGGGCTGCTCCGTCCAGAAGTTGCCGCGGCGCTGCAACGCCGTTATCGAAACACGTTGCGGCGGGTCGCCCTCCCTCCCCGCGGCCCCCGCCCGCCAGCGCGGCCGCTCGCTGCGGTCTTGCAGCGGGGAGCACGGCCCACGGGGCCGTGGCAGCACGGCACACTGTTACCGGGCACAGGCTCTACCGCAGCGCGGAAGGCGTGGGATGCCCAGGACAGCGGTAGGCAGGGATTGACACCGCTGCAACATCCCCGCCGGCAGCACCTCCCGGGAAAACAAACACGCCCGCGGTGCAATTTTCTACTTAGAAAGACGGAGAAAATTGTAGTAGGAAGCCAGAATGGGACGTGGAGCCACATCACAGGAACGTTTATTCTCAGCGGAGGAGGGAGAGATGGACAGCAGTTCAGGAGGGCTGTGGCCAGGGTCCTGCTTTGGAATCTGTGCAGAAAGCACCCACTGCGCTGTGGAGTGCAAATGTGTGACAGCTTAGCTAAGAGCAGGACCTGGAGTGGTCAAAAGCAGCAGAGGTGGCTGGTGGCAGAAGGGGAGCAAAGGGAAGGCAGGCGCTCGGGGAATGAGGCCTCATCCTGGCAAAACTCTGCTTCCCAGCCCACAGTCTGAGAATTGATGGCACCCTGTGAATTACTCCCAGGAAACCCTCAAAAAAAAGCAACAGAAGATGTAAATTTGCTGTATATGAACCTGTTCCTCTATTGAAAAGTTTAAAAAACTTGGAAGTCACTGTTTTTGGGCACATTTATATACAGGGCTTTTCATCTCCAGCTAATCAGTTCGTACCTGAACACTGATCATGTTTCTGTCAGCCTCAGTGAGCAGGTGAGTCAAATAACCAAAGTAATGAAGACAAAGCTATGAGCAACCATATCTTATAGTGTGGTTCAAAAGCCTGCTCTGCTTCTGGCTGACAGCTCCCTGACCTCAGCAGAGGCTGACGAGGCAGCTGCTCCCACCACCTGCACCAAGGCTATGTTCCCATCACACAGGGTTCTCGTGCTGTCAAAATACCCAGCAGCACATACTTGAACATGTGATTGCATTTCTGTTGAATTAACCCAAACACGTGTCCCAGTGCTTACATCAAATGAAATATCATCCCTCTGCCTGCAGCCATCCCGAAGCTAGCGTGGCAGCAGCAGGTGATACCCGACCTACTACAGACCTTGCACTTTCCAAAACAGCTGAGCAAATCTGAACCAACAGAGGGAATCTGTGGCAGTTCAATGCTTCGTGTCATGTGCTTGGAGCATTTATGATGCAGTGCTACATTTCTATGAAACTGGCTTTACCATTTCAAACCATAGTTTCATCTTATGGTATAAAAATAGGGGTTTGGTAGTTCCCCTCTCTCCTGCAGTCCAATCCAATCTAAGTTACACTGGGGGAGGGGAATCACTGACAGGAGCATATGTTGTACACTACAGTACACTATACAGGTGCAACAATATTAACTTAAAATTCCATTTAAATCTGCAGTGGAAGAAACCACCCCAAAATACGCCCCATCTCTCCAAACTCCTCCTCCCTCCTCAAACCACCAGAGCAGAATTCAGCTGCCCTCCTCCTTATTTCACCACATCACAACTCTCAATCCCTCTGCCATCACTGTTGTTCTAGCTACCCTGTATGTAGGTTCCTCTTCTCACCTAAAAGACACCTTTAAACCCATCTTGCATCTCCACTCTCTTCCCCACGCCAGCCTCTTCACATTCCAAACCAAGTGCTCAGCTTTATTACACCCTTCCTATCTCCCAGGCTATCATATTGCTTTGTGCCTATCTCACTTAGTATGTGCTGTCTTTGCTAACGTTGCATTTCTCCTGAAGCCACTTCTGCTCCTTCTTAAGGTTACATAAACAAAAAACACAATCCTTCCCTGGGTATTCAGTAAAAAAACTGAGTTATAATGAATATTTCTATTTGCCCACTTCTGTTGAAGTTTTCATGGGTCAGGAAGCCTGTTCCTTTCAAAAGGAAAGGTCAAAGTATAATGCTGTATAGAAGATTAAACATGTTACTCTTTATGTGGAAGCTCAGTGAAGTATTTCTAATAGGTATGAAAGATTTTTACTGATATTATAACAGATTAGAAGCTGTTCAAACTGCTGACTTATGATATTTAAAATAATTTCACTATTTTGGAATGAACAAGGCTGAAATCTGTTTACAATTAAAAATATTTAAGACAATCTATCTCAAAAGTTTGTGCCTCTTTTATACAAGAAAATATGACACAAGTAGAACATATCCTCCTTGTATAAGTACTTGTTTTCAGTTTATTTTCAACTTGTAAACATGTAGTAAGGAACAAATAAATAATTGCTTTCTGGAATAGGAACAACCATTAGAGCAGTAGCACTGCTCTAACTTCTGTTTACATTGGAACATCGTTCCAATGTAAACAAGGCCTCTGAAGCACAGCCTTGATGCCATTTTTGCAGGCTATCCTCTGTTGGTATGCATGCTACATTTTTCCAACAGAAACATGAAGGAGAAATAAATCATGACAAGACAGTATTTCATCCCCAAAAGAACTGGCCAAATCCCAACTCTGCCAATATGCAGTTGTATGATGCATTAACAGAAAGGTTTTCTGTCAATAAATGTCATTCTGTCCATCTATTCATGGACAATTATGGTGAGTAAAATTATGTAAATTGTCACAGATTAGGAACAGCAACCTTTTCCTCTCCCCCCATCCACTTGTGCTTCCCACTGTGGGGTAACGAACTTTCAGACTGAGATTTTATTGACTAAATTATTTGTGTCCTTGCACTGTGGCCAGGTTGTCTTAAGAACAATGAGAATATGCATTTTTGTTTTCTAATACTTCTTAAGTATAGAAGAAATTGTTTGTTTAAAATTCTTCATAATACTACACATGACTGGTAAATTCCTATTCCTTACTGGCAGGCAGGGCATTCCTGAAGGTAAGGAGTCCTCAGGCACTAAGGATCTCAAGGGAAAAATTCATAACCTTCCACTCAAGCCACTTTAAGTGCCCCCAAAGACCGTCTTTCCCAACTGTTAAATAAATTTATATCAAACACAAATAAGCAAGCACTCCAGGGGCATTAGTCTGCAGTCCCAAACCTTTGAAATTCTCGGGGAAAACAAAAAGACATCTGTGATGTGGTAGCAGCAATACACTCAACCATTCTCCATCACTATTCATCAGGCTCTTCCAGTGGCTTTTACAGATGTCAGACACATTATCTGTGTGGACAAATGGAAAAGCTGAAGCACAGAGCACACAAGTGGCTTGTCTGCTGTCACCCTACAGGGCCACAGCAAAACCAGAAACAGATCACAAATCTCCTGATCTCAAGTCAAATGCTCTGTCCATTTGTCTACCTTACTAGTTACACATAAGCAAGGGGTAACAGTTTTTGTAATGAAATTGAAAGGATATTGGCACTTAAGGTCTAGTTCTGCTCATGCTTCTTCCCACATCTCATACATAGTATAGCATAAAAGCATCCTGTCAGACTCTGTGCTGATAGCCCAGCAAATGAGAGCAGAAAAATCCTAGTTTAAAGGGAAATCTAATTTAAGCACAAATAAAAGCTACCATCAATCATAGGTCTCCCACAGAATAATCAACCGATGTGTACAAGCATGCATGTGCATATATTGGGAGAAAGGGAGGGAACATAGAAATCGATGTTCAGACACTTCTCTTGGGTAGAAAGATGGCAAAACACCATCCAATAGGATAAGCAGGTTTAAAACAGACATGACATACTGTAAAATAAGTTTCTGGGAACATCGCTGCTTGATAGCTCAACACTGGAGCTATCACACTGCAGATAAATACCATTCCCAATCCCTACTGTCAGTTAAAAGAGAAGAAAACAAGACAGGAACCCTTCCTGGAGCAGATTCTGTCCCATTTTTCAGGGACCCAACCCAAGGCTGACTAATGGAGCACTTGCAAGTGGTAAAGGCACATACAGTACAGCTAAATGGAGCACCATCACCTTCTTAAAATGTACTTAAATCACACACATACACAGGAACCCTCTGAAAGGCCCCATAAATATGCTACATAAATATTATTGACACAAGCATTAGTCTGACTATTGTGCTTTCAATAAGTGCTTAAATTACTCTCGTCCTGGTTAAAAGAGCTACTAAGAACGTGGGAAATCATCACTAGCTTTATGGGAACCTTCCTAGTGCATATCGGATCATACTGCAACATTTCTTCAAAGATCATTAAGATATTATTAACTGCTTCAGCAGACACCTCACCTGACGAATGACGCTGCCTTACATGTCAGAAATTATAGCAGAACCTCTCTTTTCTATATCAAGAGCTGTATCTCCTGGCCATGAACAGATTGTCTTCAGTCCCAGTGAAGCGAGCTGTAAACCCCTTACCTTCTCCCTTTAGACACTAAGGACAATTTTCCTCCTGATTCATCAAGCAGCAAGAGCAATCATCTCTCTAAGCAGCAGCAACTGACAGCTATTTACTAGGTAATTGCTGCAGTTAAAGGGGATTAAGCACACTGAACTCTCTTCGGCTGATAAGGCAAAGCCACCCCCTCCCATCTGCAGGGCTGCTCAGACGCGCCCGGCGGGGCCTGCTCGACGCGCGCACAGGCGCTGCAGCCAGAGCCAGACGCGCAGCCCCGGGGCGACAACGGTAGCACCGGCGCCAGACCCCACACAGGCCCAGAGGCCGCGAGGCCAGCGGCAGCAGGAGACAGAGGAAAGCACAGAATCATAGAAGCATCTGTCCCACCAGCAGCCACGCTCCCCGGGTCGGCTGGGACCGGGTCTCAGCACCGGGCAGGAGCAGCACCTGGTGTGGGCTCACCGCTGAGCGCCTGCCCTTAGAGAGCAGCATCAACAGCGCAAGGTTGGAAATAGAGCAGTGAAGACTGAGTGGAACAAAGCCTACCCAAGGGACCATAAATGGAATGCTAATAACAAGAGGCAGCATAGAAAAACAAAACAAAACAGGCTAAATCCAACTAACTTTTAACTTCTGCTAGGAAATCACAGAATTGTACGGATTGCAAAAGACCTTTAAGATCATCACATCCAACTGTTAACCCGGCACTACCAGGTCCACCACTAAACCATGTCCCTCGGCACCACATCTACATGGCTTTTAAATACCTCCAGGGACGGGGAATCCACCACTACCCTGGCCAGCCTGTTCCAGTGCTTGACAACCCTTTTGGTGAAGAAACTTTTTCGTAATATCCAGCCTAAACCTCATCTGGTGCAATTTAAGGCCATTTCCTCTTCTCCTGTCACTTGTTACTTGGCAGAAGAGACCACTGCACTACAACGTTCTTTTAGGTAGTTGTAGAGAGTGATAAGTTCTCCCCTCAGCTTTTCTGCAGGCTAAACAACCCCAGTTCCCTCAGCCACTCCTCACAGGACTTGTGCTCTAGACCCTTCACCAGCTTCATTGCTCTTGTTTGGACACACTCCAGCACCTCAATGTCCTTCTTGTAGTGAGGTGCCCAAAACTGAACCCAGTATTCAAGGTTCAGTGTCACCAGTCCCAAGTACAGGGGCGTGATCACTTTCTTAGTGCTACTGGCCACACTATTTCCAATACAAGCCAGGATGCTGTTGGCCTTCTTGCCCACCTGGGCACACTGCTGGCTCATGTTCAGCTGGCTGTCGACTGACACCCCCAGGTCCTTTTCCTCCAGGCAGCTCTCCAGCCACTCTTCCCCAAGCCTGTAGTGTTGCGACCCAAGTGCAGGCCCTGTCACTTGGCCTTGTTTAACCTTATACCATTGGCCTTGTTTAACCTTATACCATTGGCCTTAGCCCATCAATCCAGCCTGTCCAGATCCCTCTCTAGACTCTTCCGATACTCAAGCAGATGAATACACCCACCCAGCTTGGTGGTGTCTGCAAACTTACTGAGAGTGCCCTTGATCTTCTCATCCAGATCACTGATAAAGATACCAAACAGAACTGTCCCCAGTTACTGAGCCCTGGTGAACACCACTTGTGTGTGTTACATACACTGCCAGACCAGGCAAATTTGTACAGGTGAGTGGTTGATCTGTGCCTTCGCAGGAGCATGCCATCTAGAACACAAAATATGCTAGCTCACAAATACAAGAGCTGACACCCAACTTGAGTTCAGCATGTTTACATCCGGCAAGCCTACTGACAAAACGGCTTCTCCCACGAAGACTCTGAAATACTGGCAAGGAAAACAAAGACCAAGCAAAGAAATAACAGCATTGGCTTGCCAAGGGTTAGGCCATCAGGAACAGAAGCAATGTTTCCCTATTCCATGGTCTGTCAGGGAAATGCCATAAAGTTAATTTTAACAAGTTCTGTTTTCCTATTGTTTTTATTAACACTAGTAATTTTTTTCATTTTAAGTATGGTACCACTTACCTTTTTTCCTTTTTAAACATGACATTTTTAAATCACATGATTAACTGACATCAAAAAAAAGCTTTGCAGATTGATTCCTGTCCCAGAACTGCCAATTCCATATTGTCCCATGGTTTAAGAGAAAAATGTGACACTCAAAACTTTGCACCGTTTAAATGTTATTTTATTAAATATCTTCAGTTCAAGGTTTCATTGTAACAAAGCTATGAAGGTTCTACCAACATTCAGACCAAACAAACAAACACTAGCTAACTTTAATTATTTCTATATCATGCAAAAATTCTGCATCAGATGCCTTCCATTTCCTGTTTAAAATGTGATATTTATAATATATATTATATAGATGCTTATATTAGCCCCATAAGAGAACATTAAGAATGCTAAAGGTGTACAGCTGTGTTTGATAATGGCCATACCAAGCTAAGGTTCTCATTAAAAGAAAACAAAACAAACAAAAAACTAAAAGATAGTTTGTCTCCAAGACTGTGCAAAACCAAAAAACCCAACAGTTCTGTTCTTTTAGAATTTTCTCTGAAAGATGCAGATACTTAATATAGAGGGTTTTCTTTTTAATTATTAATAATCATCAGGTAAAGAGACAAGGAAGATCAGACCTAAAGAAGGCATGCATAATGTTTTGTATTTATCTTTTTTAAATGGCATAATTGTAATCTGTTTGCTTTCTGTTTGTGGCTTTAAAAAAAATCTGAATAAAATATCAAGGCTTTTCACTTTTCCACTTCACTCACTGGCTTAGTGCTGTCTTAAAAATGTTTCAAAGTAATAAAATCTAGTGTTTGCCCCCCATGGGTTTAATCCTCACGCTCCTCCCTGGGCTGGTGGAGGGAGGAAGAAAAGTGTATTTGCTCCGACAAACCTGGGAAATGTGGATGGTCTTTTCCTTCATCAGGGGTTAACTGTTCTAATCCTGGTGTGGGATAGCACCTCTCTAACAAAGGGAGCAGAGAGCTGTTGCAAAGCGACAGCTCCACTTTGTGCAATAGCTTTTATTTTCTTCATTCTGTTAAATAAGGATTAAAATTCCAAATTGGCTTTCTTCATTTCCATAGCCTATAAAAAGGTTGCCTCACACTTAGTATGCTGTCAATGTAACCACTTTAACTCCTTTGAAAGATCCAAAAAATGACAGGAGTAGACAGAAATTCAGGTAAAAGCCCATCCCAGCTTCTGGCAAGTGATGCCTTCCTCCCTTAGTCAAGACAAATGCTATCAGGTCCACCAGAAAGGCCATTTTCTTCTTGGGTCTAGGCTCCCTACTTGGTAAGGTCAACAAAACACTTTCACATTCCCCACCCAATGAATAAAGGAAATGGACTCCTTTTGCAGCAAAGAAAGAAAAGAAAGGAAAATGAATTGGCCCAAAGGACAAGCATCAGATCACATGTACTAACTCCCTTTCCCCTCTGCTTCATGAGGTATCCTCTAACACCTAGAGGCAACACAGGGAGGTGGCCTGGAGTCCTTCAGCTACGGTTTTTGAAGTTCTGATCTGACAGTTTTCTGTGTTACAACATCACTGTAAAAAATAGAAAAATTACCCAAATAAACACTAGGAAACATGACACTTACAAACATCATATGGGTTAGTGGTGGGGAGAAGCACCTGCCTGGGGCTACTGGCTCCCACTGCTGTTTTACTCAGAGACCAAACAAATCAAACAGGAGGCCAAGTAACCCCTTTAAATCTACGGGTGCATTATTTCAGTATAAAAAACACACGCTATTTATGCCTCATATAGGAGTGTATGTGCAAGTTTTCATGAAGAACATAACACTAAATTTTTTGTCTGCTTCCTAAGAAACACATGTTCTGCAGCACTGTGGATCCCAACTATGCTACTAGGGAGAAAAAAAAAATAAATAAAAAATTCCATACGTGTACCCTCTTCCTCTAAAATCTCTGCTCTTAACGCAATGGTTTTTTTTGTTTGTTAAATTAAATAAGCTGGCTTCAAACTTCTGTGTTTGGCCAGGTAGTGGCTGTTTCTAAAACCAGTATCTCTGAAGAGCAAGCTTCTATTTAAGTTATATTCACTTAAACCCATTTTTTTAATCCCTACTTCTACCTTTAGTTTTAAATCAACATCCCACTTTTTGTTGGTTGTTTTTTTTTTCTTTAAAACAAAAAAGTCTGTTTTGGGATCCAGCAGCTGAGCAAACAGCTTTTCATAGCATTCTTGCTGTGCAGAAATGGAAGAAGAAACAGGCTGAAGTCAGTCCTCTGGGCAACAGGAAGAGAAGTGCCTTCTCTCTCGAACCCCAGTCTTCACACTGGTTCCTCTGGGGTCTCCTTGCCTCCTCTCACTGACTGAAGTCCCAGCACAGCCTGAATGTGATGTAAACTTCCACCGTGGCTTTGCGGAGCATAGTTCAGCCATCCGCTGCTCGAGCTGCCTCCTTTTTTGCTCTCCCTCTCTCTTTCTCTCTCCTTCACTTTTGCTTTCCCCCCTCACTTTGTTCCTGAAAGATGTTCCAGATGCTGCCATTTTCTGCCCCGGGGGAGGGGGCATGTTGGATAATCTGTCATTTACTTAGCATTATTCCTGTTTTTTATAATTTTATACAAACGACATGTCTTTGTCTTTTTTTTTTTTAGATTTAAAAACACCTTCGTACAGCAGAAACAGACACGATGGATCCATGGAAAACAACAGAAAGGCAGCGCCCGGAGCATCAGATGCATGCAGGGTTTCGTGCATTTGGCTGCTGCCTGTTTGTAATTTATATTTTTTTATTTTTTTAACGTCAAAACAGACATGACCGTTGCTGTCACTCAGGCACTCCAGAGCTGCTTGCTAAGAAGATATTACCCTCCAGCTGAGTATCTCCACAAGTTGCTGCAGTCAGTAGAGGTAGTGTCCACCCAGAAGGGAGAGGGGAGAACAGCATGGAAGATGGAAGGAAATAAAGCCAAATGTTAGCTGTATGCAATTAATAAAACACGTTTTCTACAGGCTAATTATTTGATGCAGGCAGAAACTCTTCCTAATGCAACACAGATTTGGGCTCGTGAGGAGAGCCCTGAAGACAAGAGGCACACATTTCCCCTTCCAAGTGGCTGAGTGTGCCAATGAAAACAAACTACTCACCAAAATGAATTACTTGATTGGAGCAGACCTGGGCTCACTATTTAATAGTGATGTTCCAGAAGTTGAAGAAACTTCCCAAGGGGTGATCAAAGTTCTGGTGCTAAGGAACAGTTTCTGCCTCACTTCCCTTTGGATTCTGCCTTGAACTTAAAGATTTACTTTTTCTATTTTAAGTCTTCGGTAATTTCGTGTCTGAATGTTCTTAATATTTACACAAACTATGAGCTTTTCTGCAATTTAGCAAAGTTGTAGCCCTAAGTAACTGCTTTTAGTAAAGGCTCTTCCTGGCTAATCTTGTCATGTCAATTACTGGATTTATTTTGATCAGTTTTAAGTTTGGGGTTTTTTCATGTTTGTTTAGCCTTGTCCTGCAAAGAAAGTGTAACCAGATCTTCTTTCAACTATTTCTTAGTTTGCAGATTTTTGTTGCAAACTCTCTTACTAGTCTTCTCCCTTCTCAGTTCCTTCTCCCTCCTTACAAGAAAGTCCTCTGATTAACCTCAAATTTCTTTTACAGCTCCAGTTTCCTCTTAAGATGACTTACCCAAACCTGAACTCTGCCTTCCAGGTGAGAACAAACCACTGATTTCTATTTAAGCATTCTTATTCATCTCATTCCTTCTTCATCCTTACCTTTCACTGCACATGGGCCAATGCTGCTCCTAAATGAATCAGTGTGTTCAAATTGGGGCTGCCCACACTGACTCTAGTTGTAATTGCACGTGGTTACACCTCCTTCAGACCCCAGAAATGCATGCAAATATTTCAACTTCAATTTAGTTTATAGGGGGTTTTTAAAATACTGTTTTAACCAAAATTTTGTGGTTTGGAGAAGGCTTCAGCTCTGCAGCTTTCAGAAACCCTCCAGCACATACTTTTGGAGGAGGTGCAACATTTCAGCAGCCAAGTCAAGGAAACATACCTCTTCTGTAGCAGCTAAGACTCTCCATTCCTAAGCTTCCTCAGAACTCCCAGGCATAGCCACTGAGCCATATCAATCTTTAGTAATTTCTTCTGCATCTTTTTTGGACTAAATCAGGACAGAAGTCTCCCTCAACATCTCTGTGATGAAAACTGATGCAATTAAGTTATTTTTTGTTTCCCTGCAAAGGCTTTATACTTCTGACTGCCTTATTCCCCAGAAATTCAGCTGATTATCCAGCTCTCTTGTAAGCTTCCCTGCTTCTGATGCCTCCAGCTGGCTTTTGCTTTTCAAATTCCATCTATGACCTCTGCAGTTCACTTATGACAGTTCATATTAATTTCCATTTTCTTGTCAGTAGGGTTCAATACCTCAGAACACATAAGAGTAAAAACTTCTCTCAGCTTAGTCCCAATTAGTACACAAGACTAGAGGTTCATCCTCAACCAATCACATTAAAAAAACCCCATCTCCCAGATGTAGATGTTTTTTGTGTTTGCTCTTAAACAGAAAATCTTTAGTAAAAAGGTCCTAAGATTAAGAAACATAGATCTTTAAAATGAATGTGACATATACTTCAGCATAAAACAAAAAGAGGCAAAAAGACTTTGTATATCTAACTAAAGGAAACCAGTAAGGCAATAAACAAGAATGCTTAAATGTTGCAGAAGGAAATGGATCTGATGTCCTTCAGGAGCAAGCAACAAGTTTCATCATGTCAAATTTTATAATAAAAGTTTCCTCCAATGCTGAATTGTGGCAAGCTAATAGGTGGATATTTTGAATCTTCTGATAGCATTATTTGGTTTTTTCCCCCTCAGAATTTTCTCAAAATTATACACTAAATAGCTTCTGCTAATCAGAAAATCAGTAGTAAAATTCACATGAATAAATCTTTACCCTTATGGCATAGAAATTGTTCTGTATAGATTTTAAAAATATGCTCTCTAAAATATAATACTCTCATAAAAAAAGTTCTCTGAAATCACCTCCAGCCTGTAAAGGTAGATCCCTGACAGCTGGGGAACAGCAAACCTGTGCAGAGCATGAGATACTCTACCTGTCTGCTCTGGATTAACACTCTGTCCAAGCACAGACCTGAGTACCTGGGAGGAATCACTGCTGCTACAAGGGCGGCTACGCTCAGCAGCAGGAACAACCGCCTGGCACACAACTTTGGTTTGTCGGGAGTGGTGAATAATCCTACTGAGTCCAGAGGACAGGGCTTAGAGATAGCAACACCAACTGATCAGCAGGAGTTTTTAGCCTACAGATAACAAAAAATGGTTCTCTCACAGCCAGCCAAACAGCCTTGAATACCAAATTCCCACATACAGTAGCCTTAGCTGTGTGTATGATATACTCCTTCCCTGGAAGTCCATACCCATATTTGATCCTCACTGGAGAGGTGCTGCAGGAGCTCCAGAGCAGTGGTAGTGGACGTTCAGCCACTTGCCATCTCGGCGGTGCCAGACACGGGTTTCTTCAGACTGCGTGGTGCGGGGCCGGCCCTGGCCGTCGATGTACTGAGTCAGGCGGATGTACGCGATGCAGGCAGCGTCCTCACCAATGACATGGACATGGGGGTTCAGGATGGTCGTGTGTATTGGCTTGCTGTTCTTCGACAGTACTGGCAGAACATGCAAAACCATCAGCATTTTACTACTAAGGAACAACTCTCTGCATCCTCCAACCTCTTTTGTATTCTACTCACCTTCTGCTGGATTCTGGGATACAATGAAAATTGCTCCCGCAATTTTCCAGGCAAAATCCAAGCAATTCTTTTCCCTACCACCTGTTCTTCTCTTTAGGAACTGCACACTTACTATTGCCTATAATCCCCTTGCCCCTTTGCTCTCACTTCTTCTGCAAACCATACTCGCCATACTCACCAGTTTTTTAACACCAGTGCTGCCATTTCCTAAGTTACAGGAAAAGATCTTTTATTACAGAATATCATTGCATAGGAGTCAATAATCAGGAGATCTTTAAGCTAGGCCTGCATTAAACATGAACAAGCCTCAGAGAAGTGTAAAAATCACTCCAGAACAGGCTTCTGAGAGAGACAAAGTCTCTGCATACTAAGAGCACTAGGAATTGCCTATACTAAGGACCTTGACCTAACTCTCAAAATAAAACAAATTGAACAGCTCAGGATTTAAATTTCATTTCTCGCATCCTGTGGAGACATCCAGGAAGGGAGGCAACTCCATTAGTACAAATGATAGCATTCTCCCAACTCTTTTTCCTGCCCCAGGCTGACAAGGTGACCCTTGTATCTACGTAACAGGTTCATTAGGTGCTAGAGATCTGAAAACGTCCACGGAAAATTCAAAGCAAAGCTGTGACTGATTTGTGCATGGCTATCTTTATGTCTGACCATTTAGTTTGTCTACTTCAAACATACACATTGTTTCCACCAAAATATGCTCGTTACTTCCATTTCCATATCAGTAGGATATCCAATGCTTCAGAAGTCCTGCAGTCGATGCTTACAAAATATTTGCACCGGGCAAATTGTATGCCTACAGTGAAGGGATCTAAGGGTTAGAATTGAAATTGTTGGTGACAAAGGCTTTTGAGAGGAAGTATTCTCACAAATGCATTACAATCCATGCACAATCAAGTTCTTGCTGGTTCTGATAATCAGTAAAAAAGGGCAATTTTCCCCCCAAAATGTGGCATAAAGGAAGATTAGACAGAAAGCTGTTGGTGTTACCAAATCTACCCACTCACAGTTCTCAAAGTAAAACTTATGGAAATCCATTCCTTCAACCAGGTTTCCCAGTGCTTCAGGTTCAAATGAGGTCAAGCCAGGATCACAGATTTTTCTGCAAAGAAAAGCACCACAGGCTTACAGTCTGCATTTGAGCCAAGGGCTATTCACACAATGAAGCCCTGGTATGGCATTTGACTTACACCCTGTGTCCACCTAACTATTTCCCTGCTCCAAGGAGTAAATTTCTGGAGGACTCAGCCATCCTGTAACAACACGGAGTTGGTGCTAATTGGTATTTCACACAAAATAAGCCTCTAGGTTTCTGGCTTTCTCCTCGTCTCATTGCCATTCTCACTAGTTTTCTTACAAAGCCAGGACATTTTCCCTTTGTTACTCCTGCTGCTGTTTGATACTTCTACTTGATGTTCATCTAGAGAGCTCTACAATATCCCTACTCCTAATTGATGGGGGGTAAAAAGCATTAAAGTTTTTACTAACTCCAAACACATGACAGCTCCTCATATCTAGGAGCCAGAACATCACTTCCATGCAAACTAATGAACAACCTGTCAAAAGACATCTGTACTTACGTATAAGCCTCAAAGTCTCCATTGTTGATGGCTTCTATCAGCTGCTCCGTTATCTTAATGATCTCTTGCTTACGCACTGCCAATGAGAGAAAAGAGCAATTTAACTGTGCATAAGACCTTAATGGGATATGAGGCTACTAGCCTGTGCTTCCTACAAGCAATCTGAGGAGCACCATTAGTCTAGATCTCATAGGATGCTGCTCCCTGCATTCTGGAGATACACAGTAATGACAGTCATCCACATGAGAGTAGGGGCATAGTGGTATGAAAGGGGAATGGTGATCTCATAATGCAGGGAGAAAGGAAATAAAAGATGTCATCCAATTTTTTTCTTCTAGAAAGGTCTAAAGCACCAGAGGTGTTTTCTGAATGACAGCCTGAGGTGCTTCTGGGGAGTCTGACCAATGAATGTCAATGAACCTGTCAATGTGAAGCACTTGTCTGGCAGTTTAAGATGTGGAAATCCCTCACCACTGTAGTCATGTATAAATGGCCACCACAAAGATCTAGCAAATTGGAAAAAGTCTCCCAACAACTTGCCTATCACCATCACCAATACCTCAGCTATTAAGAATGCTGCAAACAAGCAACTGGGACATGTAGGGATGACTTCTGCAAGCTAGAAAGACAACCACAGCAGGATGGATGGGTTGGATGAACACGTCCTAGCTAAATACTAGTGTGTGCTCTGTTCCTCAGGAAGCTAGCTTCTGCCAATCCAGTCCCTATGGCAGAATTCTTTTCAGTACTCTGACAGCGCTGCTGTTAACCCAACCCAGCACAATGGACTTCAAGATGGACAGTAGCTCTCTTTGTTATTTGGCCCCTTCTCTGGCCAGCACCTTTGCACTCTCTTCTCTCGGTTTCCCACAGCCAATTGCCAAGGCCTAATCCCTTCTGAGGTATCCCATCACCCATACTGACCTCAAGAGTTCTTAACACTCAAAGTTTGGGTCAGCTCTGTTAAATAACACAATTCTAGTTCTATGACTATATGGGCACCATATATATGCCTGAGGTTATGTGAACACCCTCATGTTTATTCAGCCTTCCCCATGCTTTCCCTGTAGGTAGAATATCCTGAACATTATACAAGCATTTAGGAGGTGCTCTAGCATGATCTTCAATGTTACCAAATAATTTACCTACCACCAAAAGTGGAATTTATCTGCCTTTAGGCATCTAAAATGTAGGTGTCTGAAATGTAAGCAGTCCCCTGACTGTTCCTCCTTTAGGCCCTGAAAGAAATAGGCAGTTCTGGAAGTCTTACCTGAGGCATCTCAGATGCCTGTCATTAGGGGGATGGTGTTTAAATCCAACCTACCACCTTTAGATGCCCAAGTCAAGGAAGCTGAATTCCACTCTAAAAGCCAGAAGATGTTAGTCTGAACTGCCCTCCCCTGCAAACTTTCATCCACATGTGTATGTCTTCCCACCATTGATAAGTGCAGCTGAAGAGCAACAAGATGATAACCTGATTATCTATGAAAGATGTTTGCACCCACTTGGGAAATTGGTTAAGAGAATTATTCTACCCAGCCAGCCACATTTCAGAGAGGAGACACCTAGCCCATAACAGTAAGGGAGCTAGTTTTGCCCCTCAGGGTGTATACATTTCTACATGTCAAAAGATGTACAGAGGGAATGAATCAAAACAACACAGTGGGCTATGTCCATTATGAAAAATGTTCTTACAAGCAAGTTGTCTGGAACTGCTTCCACATGAAGCAGGGCTACTTGTTAGACCTCACTCCCATAGAGGCGCACACCAACGTGTGCAGTGCCCGGAAGACGGAGTCCACAGGAAAGGCTCCGTTTGGGATGAGTGAGGAAATCTGAAGATCACAGCCACCATGAGCTGACCGATCTCAAGGACATTTGCACCCCCTTCCCAAGTGTCACTATGCGGCAGCATCAACCCTATCCTTCACCACAAGTCCATTCCATCAGACTGTGCTCATCTTCTTGCTTTTACTACATGTCCCGAGCTACAACCAGCACACAGGAGGTGATCTCCGAAGGACGGAGAGCCTCGGGATGTCACGGGGGGAGGCATTCCCGCCTGCCGCTCCTGATGAATCCACGGGGCCTCCTAACTTACACTGCGGAAGCACGGAAGGGAGGCAAGCATGCACCAGCACGGACACCACACTCCGATCGCGGCTGTTCTCTTTCCTGAGCGACCTGCTGCAGCCGCGCCCCGG
>VYZX01021416.1:89441-108593 GCA_013401335.1 Brachypteracias leptosomus | reverse complement strand
AGATTGTTCTAAAGCCTCAGATAAAAATGCTGCACAGAAGTACACCATACTACCAGTGACAGATAATTCTCACTCTAGTACGTCTTACACGTCAGAAATGCCACTCTGTGCATATCTAACAGGTAAGCCCAGTATCACAAAGAGACCATAGTATTTAGGACAAAATCATATAAACACAACACCATTTTCATTCTCAAGGAAACAGTCTTTCAAGATACAAAATAACAATTGGGAGTTTCAAAGCAGGGTTTTTTTCCCAGAATATATAATTCTTAAACTCTCCAAAGTATCAAGAATATGCTTCATCAAAAAATATTTAACAGTAAAACCGCAAAAATCAGCCAAAAGCTAAACAGAGGAAATTTCTTTAGAACAAGTCCTAGATTTGACTGGAATTTTCTAATCTTCACGAGGCACTTACAATTTAACACTAGAGAGCAACAAATCAAGAACAGAAAGTAAATTTTATCTCCAATGAAGTGCTAAAATGATCAGTAGTTAACATCCAACTAGTATCCATCTGCAACCTACACATGAAGTCACCACAGCTCTCCAATTTGTCTTTACTCAAAGTCATATGGCCTCCTGGCATTCCTTATATAGCTCAGCAACCATGATTCACTAGCAAAATCTACCCATGGGATATGTTCAGGATGATACCTGATTGGAGTGTTGTCATCTGCATTTCTGGTGCCAGCAGTGTCATGTTGATCCTTTTCTCAACAGTTACAATCCCTGAATGACTTCTCGTTATATAGAGATAGATATAGATACGTTAAA
The DNA here is from genome assembly GCA_013401335.1 of Brachypteracias leptosomus. Lineage (NCBI taxonomy): Eukaryota > Metazoa > Chordata > Aves > Coraciiformes > Brachypteraciidae > Brachypteracias > Brachypteracias leptosomus. The sequence goes on along the minus strand of VYZX01021416.1, from coordinate 107,813 downwards.
AAAAAAATAAAAATCCAACAGGAACTCTCAACTTCAACCTCACTCAAAACTTGCAAGAAATTCTCATCCTTATATGATGAAAACTGTGCCTACTGAGAAAAGTCAGTCTTTCAACATGCAGTTCTCTGCTTATTCACTACAGGCAAGTTGGAACAGCCCAGAATCAAAATTACTGCTACGAGAAAAATGAATACTCAAAGGGGAATGCAAGATGTGTAGTCTGCAAAACTAAGGTCCGCCCCGTGATGCTCTGTAAGTAAGAGGGAGGGGGGAGGAAAGGGTGAGAGACACTAGAACTGGCAGTTTTTTCCCCCCTTTAAAAGAGAAGGATGACGTCTTGGGTAGACTTTCATTCCCCTAAGGGGCTCTGCTGATGAGGCAATTTCATTCCAAGGACAAGGAGACCCAGTGTTAACATAAACATGCAGACATCCTCAGCTTTGAAACAACATGGCCAAAAACATACACATCCTGCTGATAGATCAGTCACTTTTCTTCAATCTTTACCAGTTCTTTTTCTTAGTAATCGCACTATTCCCCTATCCCTATTCACTCCCCTCGCTGACCACTAAACCTGAGATGCTGTAACAAAGGATTGGAACTTCTTCCAAATACATGGTATCATCTGTTGCTTACAAACAAAATGCCCTTTCTCCTTCAGACTTTTCCCACTGTGGATCACACTCTCCATTCAATCTGTCTTGAGGTTAAAAACAAAGTGAGCCATGTTTCCCACATCCAGATGATTAGCCTCAAATGATTTGGGATAGTGGGCAAAACTTTTATAGTATTTTCTTGCGTAAATGATAAAAAGAGAATGAAGTTTTTCCTCACTAGGTGATTCCAGCTCCCAACAGAAAGGAAATTCAATTTCAGTCTCTAAAGAGTCTCAAGTAATTTGCCCAACAGATAATTTAATTATCTTAAACTAATTCCAACATTTCTGTCCCCAGAGCAGCTTTCCCTTATTCCCCATCTTTCCCCAAGGCTCATCAACATTTCTCATTAGGTCAAAGTAAGTAACTGTGTATATTTGCACCAAGCTGAAAAATATATTGAGCTCTGCATCAAAGATACAGATACATGTTTAGATTTAAAACCTTTTTGTAGCGAGTCAGAATCCCTCTCCTGCCACAATAGTATTCATGAAGATGAGCAACTGGGTGTGCAAAAACTGCTTTAGCGCTGTTTTCTGACCCCTCCAATCTTAAATAACTTCAGGGCTTCTCTAGCACTCAGACGCAAGAACTCCCCAACAGCTGCTCAACAACTGAGAGAAGATTATGGCAGGTTTTAGCAACACATTTTCCTTTCCCCACACAAACACATCTGCGGCTTCGAAGGAGGCAGCAGAAACTCATTTTGTAGCTTTAAACAATACAGGAAAATCCCTTACAGTGATGACAATGTAGTATATAACTAATTTCTATACTCCTTACATCAGTAGCGTGTTGTAAAAGGACAAGAATCAGCTCATTTGGGCTTCTCTCCTATTCAGATGCCACCTATATTGTCCTAGATGCACAACCAGACTAGGAAAAAAACTGCAGGCCTAAATGTTCATTCTCACTGCACAATCCTTATGGAAAGGAACTGCAGTGGTGCACTGCATTCTGAGAATTTAAAGACAGAAATAAGTCACTTTAGCACCCACTCTGAATATCCACATTCATCACAAAGAAAGGAAACCACCCACTTTCAGCAGAACATCTGCTTATTTTTGTGGTGATACATGGAAAGGTAAGGAGAAGCAGCATGAGCAAAGTGGAAAGGAAGTCTTTTCCTACAGTGTCCAGGAGCATCGGTTAACTCCCTGAAGTACATACCCATGCACTGTCAGTGATAGTGAACAGATTAATGAAATTTAAAGCATTAACCAGGATGTTGCATTTTTTGACCATCAAGGAAGATGAAGACTGCACTACCAAATGTCTTCAGACAGAGACTCCTTCATTATACTTCGTGGTAATACATTGATTGTGGCAGAGAGTTACAGCCTGCAGAAGTGGCTGATAGTATCCCAATATAAATGAATTATAGAAAACTTGACATTTTCACGAGGAAAGCCACACATCACAGAAGCAGGCTATCACCCAAAGCCAGGATTCAGTTTGCTAAGTACCAACAGCAATCGACTGTAGTGAAATGGAGCAATCTCTCTTGGGTGAAGCAGCCATTAACTGTAAGTAAAAGGGACTGAGGATCCAGCTGAAAGGCACTCTCCCTTCAGAGAGCCAGGCTTCCCTTCCCCAATACTACCCATAATACTTAAGCCAGCAAAACCAGCAACAGAAGTCCTTACTCACACAGACAAAACAGCTGCCCAGATCTGGGCCTGACTTGCTTAGCAAGCAGTTTAAACTCATGAAAAAGGAATGGGTTTTTAATAGCTATGAAATTTTATGTCTAATATTAATCTATCAGCCCTGAACCTTGAAATCTCACAGGCAAACTGAAATAAGAGAGAAACTGGAAAATTAAAACAGAAGAGAGGAGTACGACAAACCAGTGATTGGCAAAGGGCTTTACTCTTGTTAACTTGATCAGGAACAAACAAAAACTGTGTTAAGAGCTAACTTGTTAAAGCCACCACATTAGAGCTGCCTTTGGCATTACTCCTTCCAGCTCAGCTATTCCCCCATCACTATTTAAAAGTTTGTTTTAAATATTTCAAGAGATTACCACTTCTCAGCTGTTTAGTAGCTCCCATCAGTAACAGGCCAGTCATTTCTATCATGTTCTGAGTCTCATAGCTCTATCAGAAACTTTCAGACAGCATGCTAAATTTACAGTCTCCTGGGACAGAGAGTCTCTTAACACAAATCTATCCAAGATAGATTGGTTGTTTTTATTCTAACAACCATTCCCCTTACCCACACGCAAGAGAAAACAGCAAGCCTCATTGGAATGTGTGTGAAGGACAGATCAGAGAAAGATACACATTTCCTGTCTTGGTCCTTTTGTTACAATACAGACTTAATCTTCTTCACATGTAAATTCTGGATGAGGCAGTAACCATCCCTTGGCAATTAAATATAACTTTGAGTCACACTATTCCAGAAGTTGGATATACACTAGAACACAAAAAAAAAAAAAAAAAAAAAAAAAGAGAGAAAATTATTTCAGAATAATCCTCTTTAAAACCCTTTCTCAGGAATAAAATAGCACCAGGCAAACATACCTAACTTCTTAAATGAGTTCACAAGTCACAATATTCACTTTCTGAAAGGACAGTTTCTGACATGATTTTAAGAAAACATTATCAATGTTTTTAAAGTCACGGTTGCAAGATGACAGCTATAAAACTTGTCAAACCACCATAATAAGTTATTTTTGAAATAAATCCTGAATCTTACTGCATTCAATGTAATCACAATCCAGGACGAGAAAGGGACAAAAAGGGAGGGAGATAGGAACATATGACCTAATAAAAGAACTACAGGAGCAAATCACCTATACAATTATTTAAAATAAAGTGAGGTGCCCTGATAAACATTTAAAATATTACTCCTGTCTTTTAGCAGTAAATGGGCACAGCCACACAGGCATTAAATTAGCTCCTTAGAACCATTTCAAAAGCTCAGCTCAACAATTTGTAAGTAAGTATAATCACCAACCACTTACGTGGCAACAACTAATCCCACACTTTGTACAGCACTCAGTCTGTACAGTAACAAGAGTACCTTCTGATACCTAAAGCACATGCCTGTTCTGACTTCAAGTCATACTGAAATTCCACACATTCCAACCAGTCTGTTTCCGCCCAGCACATATGGGACTTTGTAGAAGGCAAGCATCCCAGATCAAGTAAACCCCCAAAACTGACAAGCTGGTACAGGTTTTGACAAAACCTGTAATCATATAATGCAACAGTTCATTTGAAAGAATGTTACCTCATTTTAAGCAAGCCTACAGTGAGAAGAAATGAGGACAGTTGTAGGCTTCTAACACAGTGTATTTCATGACCTCTGGACAAAGATAACTATGGATTCATCTGGGGAAGATGGGTCAAGAGAGAGGGTCAATAAACTACTAGAGCAATTATCCTAATTTCAAATTAAACAGAAGGACAATTCTGATCAGAAATTATCAAACTGCATAAGATTTGTATATTCATCACCTGTTTTTTCTCTTTTTTGCAACATCAGAGACTTGCTCTAACCCTGCCCTAAGGGTTGGAAAAAGTTATCTTGCCATCTTAGTATAGGTGACTGAGAAAAATCAAGATATACTTGAGAGCTTCAGATGACTCTGTAATGACCTTTTTTTGGCTTGTGTGGCAACAAATGAGTCAGTCCCAGGTAATTTCTCATAGTTAAAGAAAGTTGAGGCCTTGATGAACATGGGTAGAAAAGGAGAAGGAACGTGGGCCCCTCAGTTCAAGGACAGGGAATTGCTTGAGAGAGTCCAGTGCAGAGCCACTAAGATGATTAAGGGAGTGGAACATCTACCTTATGAGGAAAGGCTGAGGGAGTTGGGCCTCTTTAGCTTGGAAAAAAGGAGACTGAGGGGTGACCTTATTAATGTTTATAAATACATTAAGGGAAAGTGTCAGGAGGATGGAGCCAGGCTCTTTTCGGTGGTGTCTAATGATAGGACAAGGGACAATAGGTGTAAGCTGGAACATAGGAGGTTCCAACTAAATATGAGAAGAAACTTCTCCACAGTGAGGGTGACAGAGCACTGGAACGGGCTGCCCAGGGAGGTTGTGGAGTCTCCTTCTCTAGAGACGTTTAAAGACCGCCTGGACGTGTTCCTCTGCAACGTGGTCTAGGTGATCCTGCTTCGGCGGGGGGATTGGACTAGGTGATCTTTCGAGGTCCCTTCCAATCCCTAACATTCCGTGATTCCGTGAACTTTGGGTAGAAAATTCACTGGGAAGCACAAAAATTAAATAACTGCACCTCAAATGTTCCACTGATGTCTGAACAGAACCTAGTTATAGTGTCAGAATACTTCACTAACACCTTAGCACACAACATCTCCTTCCACTGAAAAGAAATTGTGTCCTATCTGATGTCTTCCAATATTTCACAGATATCCTTCACAGCTTTTATTGCATTTTAATTTAGTGTAACTTAATAATAACAACTATTCAGTCAAGATGTTTAAGTCTTTACACATATTTATCTAGGTGTACCTATCCTTGTAAGTACACATGCCTACCAGGTAATGTGTACTGTGATAAGGAAGAAAAATATGGAGTCTGGTCTGAAACAAAACCAAACCAACAAGAAAACCCCCAGAAACTGTCTCTTGCTGCTCTTCAGTTCTCCAAGAGCAGAGAAAAAACCCCAAACAAAAAAAAAAACACCCACAGCAATCCTCTGTCCTAGGACATATAGCAGCACGTGCATAGGGGACTGCAATCCCAGTTCTCCCATGGGATACATTATTTTAGGATGCTTCACATACCAAACACATTTCTATTTTAATTCAGCTAATAGTTTATGTTCCAGAACCACAGCCTGAAGTAACAAATTCAGTACAAATCCATGTAATATTTTTCTGCAGACAGCTATAGATAAACAAAGTCTTCCATAAGCAAAAGTTACACAAAGGGTTAAGCTGTTCGGAGCCCTCAGTGAGGGTAAGTAGTTAGTTCAGCTGTGAGTCAGCAATGCCTGTGTACAACGGCAAACAGGAGACCCTTTGACACAGATATGGCAGCTTCCAGCAAGTCTCCTATTTACTATCTCCTTCCCTCCCACTGCCACTCAGCTTCAATCTTCCTCATACCTTGCATTTGGCAAGTTGTCACAGAAGCAGTTTCACTGCACAACAACTTTGGATTGCTCAGATGTTTAAGCAGATCACCATCTCAACTGGCAGATCATCTCCAAAGGTTTCTTAACATATTTGAAGCCAAAGGCACAACAACAAATATATACTGTATTTTTAAAAGAAGCTTTAACAAGCTCTACAGCTTTCAACAGCTTTGCAACCTCTACCCCAAGATAACTGAGAAGTTCTCATTTGAGGGAACAAGTTTAATAATTCCAAATGCATCAGCTATGTTTCTCAGCAGCTCACTAAGCCAAGTCTCCTTCTATGCTGTGACAGTTTGCAGACAGCCATAATTCAACAGCACTTCTCAGTCCTGCAATACTTTAATGAATGTACACGCAAACAACACATAACACCCTGCTGCCTAGCAGAAAAGAGCATTGTATACTTCTGCAGATAAGGAATATTCAGGTAGTCTACATCAGGGACTTTGGACTTTATGCCTTGTCTGAAAAGCTGTGCCTCCAGCAGTAAAATTCCCACTATTGTGCTGAGCCCTGATAAAGAATCAGCTCTGAAGAGACCCACCTAATGAGTCATTTCCGGGAATATCCTAAGTTTCTCTGGCAAAAGGTATGGGTAGAAGCATTTCTTTTCAAATACTTGTTAAACCCAAGTCTATTTCACCTGTTCCAGTCAAGCAGATCTGCAGTCCACAATGGAAGTTTCAAGGTTGAGTCCACAAAAACAGTGTTATTCTGATAGAGGAAAATCATCTATTTGTAAAATATTCCCAAGATACCAATTTGTAAACCTATTTAAACAACTGAATCATATAAAGACTCTGTAACAGAATAACCTTTCCTCTGACCATAACAAATGCTGTTGTGTCCTTCTTGTATTCATTCAAAGTACTGCTATAAGTTTCTTTTTCCTAAAAAGGTACTCTTATCTGTTCCCAATACAAGTATCCCTTTCCCTGTGGCATCAAGAATAAACTGCTTCTTCCCAGTTCAGGACCCTTAATCATGTCTTATTCACTGAGAAGAACCTTGCCTCCAGGAAATCCACAATGTCACCTTCATGTGGCCAGCTGTTAGGTTTTGGAAACAAAGGCTCATGTGCTTTTCCCATGTTGGTTTCAAGCCCTCTACCACTTTCAAAACTACCTCAGTTAAGTTTCATTTGAAATATCTCCCTGCTTTCATAACTATAAAATGCTCAAGTCCACCACTAGTTAAGATGTGTTTAGATCAGTCTAACATGCTGACTAATATTCCAATTTCTTCTCTTTTATTTATCACCACCACTTTCATGTCTGTTGTCTTTCATCTTACACTTAGAGTATTGAAAACATTAAGGATAAGAAGCTTTTCTGTGCTATTTTTGCAGTTTCTGGCTTCTCCATTTTTAAGGCCTGTAAACACCACTGTAATCACATAATAATGGTATAATGTATATGAATAAAGGAAACTCTTTTTGTCCTCTTAAAAAAAAACCAAAACACCACCACCAATATTTTGGGTTGAAGTTAATTAATTCTTCCAACTAGCAAAACAGTGATAAACTCTTCAGAGAAGGGCATGCTCAGTTTCTCGAGGTAAAAACGAGGCGTGTCAAGTGAGGTACCCCTCCAATCCAAATTACTGTCCTACAGTTCACACATTCTAAATCACTTTACCATAAACATTATGTTCTGGCTATAAAGCCACTTCAAAGCTCCCAAAAATGTCCAATATGCTGTGCCATGCAACATATAATGCCCAGCACCCAACCATGCTCAAATCCATATTATCCTGGAGGTAAAGTTGATAGCAGGAATTCAGACTCTAGCCACCAACATATATTCCAGAAGGTGAAGAGAAGAGAGATCACCAAGAATAATTCACAAACAGAAACCACCAGTTGCCAAAGGGTTTCATCAGCGTGTTACAGGATGGAGCTGAACATTCAAAGGCTTTCATGACAGGCTGGTGATCCTGAGCTTCAGACAGTTCACATTCTTCCAAAACCAGGAATTCTGGTCACCAAGTTACCCTGTATTTTGCAACTCCACTGTCACCCACCAAATGGCTAGAGGGATTCATGCTATAGCTGTCCATAAGTTACCTGAAACCTGAGAAACACAGGCAGGTCATTCTACTCTAGGATTAGAAGGCCTACTGGGATATTTAATTTTTAACTCTAGGTCCTGTTCCTCCTAACAAGTCTGACAGAACCTTTCAGATATGTGCAGTGAGAAAGGTACTCACTTTTGGTAAATGCAGACCAAAGCGGCAAAGAAAAATCTACAGATGGCTATAAGACTGAAGATGAGCTAACATTTCCTTTGAATGGCTCAGCTTTGCACAACTTTTAGCCACCACAAAGCACATGGAAGTTGTTTCTGGTATTCACCTAAAACAATAATCTTAAGCATTTATCACTGGAGCTCTCTGGAACTTCCACAGCCAGTAATATCAATCCCTCCCATCAAACAATGTAAATCAGTTTTGCCAATTCTAGATGATTAGTTCTTCATACAAATAAAACCTTTTAAGAAGCAATAAGAAGTAGCCCTGTCATCAGAGAATGTACCATGACAACACAGCAGTACTTCCTTGGTGAGGACATACTAGATGAGACATGAATGCACTGCACCACTTACCATTCTTCCTTTCACTGAGTGGAGGAAGGTTGGGGTTTCGGCCATGATGGAGGTTGAGGGTCAGCTCGGGCTGCAAGGAGAGCTCCTGCAGCTCATTGGCAACAGCTTCACTCTGAGGGCTGGGGGCCGCCGAAAGTGACACCAGCACCGGCTCATCATCATTTTCGCCAGCCCCTCCTCCGTCCAGCCCATTTCCAGCAATGACGGAAGGGGGCAGGCACACCACCCCGGAGAAATCCACTTTGGCTTTCGTGATGGCAAGCTGCAAGACAAAGCAGAAAAAAAACAAACTGTAAATCTCACAGGCGAGTCTTAACCCATATGTCCAGTTCATCATGGCGTCTCCATATTCTAGAGAAATATGTTCTTCAGCACATTGCTTGTGTTATCAATTCAAATCCAACAGGTGATTGAAACTTGCTAAGCTCAGCAGTTGCACAAACCCTCAACAGCGTTACCACAAAAAATACTGATGAAACTACAGATTGTTATAATTTTCTTTAGAAGTATGAGAACATTCTCAACTTTTGGTACTTTAGGAACCCAATCTTGAGAAGACACAGACTGAGTTGTTCCAGTGAAGTCTGCCTATCTAGAACCTTGCTGAACTCTCAATTATTGTCCTTTTATACCAACAATAGTGTTTTAACAGGACAACAGTCAATTTGAAATCCAGTCAGATAAAGTAATCCTTCATAATAAGCCTGGAAGGACAGTTGAGTGCAACAAAAGAGGATTTTCAAATAAAATCAATTGTGTTTCAAAAGACAATTCTCTTGCTCCCTTCTCTCTTTCCTGTTCACTATCAGTGAAAACGAATGCAAGAAAAATATTCCACAGAGTAAACAAAAAAGCTTTCCTGTCTAAAACCTCAGCTACAGTAACCAAAATATGTAATATATAAAGGGCTCTAGTGAAATAAATAATTTTTAAAGATTTCATGATATTTCCGTAATTCTTTAAGTAAGTACTTAAAAGCCACCACTAGTTAAAATTAAAATTCTTTTGTGTTCAGTAAATTAAACAGAAACAAACAAGCTGGACGTCTCCAGTGAATTAGTTACTGTGTCAACATTTAAACAGTAACAGACATTATACAAGGGCAATCATATTTAGTTTTGATTAATGAAGATGGAAGTTTCCTGTTTCTTAGTATGCTGCTGTTTCAATCAGTCTAAACTCAGAAGACTACCACTACATAACTCTGCTGCACTGTAGTAATTTATCAAGCAAAAGGTATTTCCAGAGGCTAACCTTCAGCTTCAAAAAGATGCGGATAAAGCTGCAAAGAAGTAAAATAAAAAATATCAGGATGATCCTCCAGAATTTAATCAGAAAGCATAAACTTGGAACAATAAAAACATACTAACAATACAGTTTTTTATTAAGTATTCCCCACTTAACACTCATAATTAACCTAAATGATTGTGACAACATCAACACATTAATAGCTGATAAAAGCAGCTCAAATAGTCATTTTCCCCACTTCCACTTCAGTTTCTTACTCCAGTTGATTAGTAACGTTTGCTCTGTAATACCCAGAACAAAGTTGTAAGTGGTAGTACATTTGTTTCAAAAATCCGTTCAGTGTATATTCATAGCAACAGTAGGAATTTACTGGTAACAAACACACGCTATTCCATCCATGTTGTCATACACTCGTTCCCAGGACCCAATGTCATGATCTGAAGGGAAGCAAAGAAAAGAAGGGTGGAGGGGAAAAAGGAAGACAACAAAAACCACCAACCGAAGCTGGTGCTTTGTTTCAACAAAACAAACGAGACTGAGCCAAGCCTTACTGCCATATGAAGTATTTGCTTTTACTTCATTTACAATTTGTCTAGAAAGCGCTACCCCCACCTTGATAGATTTCCTGTCCAAAGCAAACATCACTCATATCCATCTGACAGCAAACTCTAACGGTAATCTGCAAAGAGAAAAAATTGGGATTGTGTCCTCCTCCTCTTCACAGCAGATACAGAAAGCCTGGAAACACACACCCTTAAACTACAGACTTAGAATAATAAGTTTGGTAAAACTGTAGCAATCTCTGTAAAGGCTGGAAAGAGTTAAATCGTGATCAATAGAATTGGCCTCAGGGCCTGTCCCTGTAAGATGGGAGGCCTGTGAGAAGAGGCTAAAAGGAAGAGTAATTGCTCAGTTGGGAGGCTGGCTGGTGAGGATTGCTGTCACCATCTTTGAGGAGCCAAAGCCAATTTGCTATATTGGAGGAGATATACTGGAGACATTACACTTTACCCAGTACCACACAATGCTTAGGTCAGATCATACGGGAGGACAAGCACAGCCAGGCCTTAATCTATAAACAAGTGATAGGCATATCCAGCAGGGATCTGAAACGGCAGGAGACTCAATCTTCCCTCCTCAATCTGTCTTAGATAAGAAAGAGTTCCTTCCTCTTCCCAAAAGTGTAAAAAANAAAAAAAAAAAAAAAAAGCTTGACAGGTCTCAAATATTTAAGATCTGCTTCAACTAGGTGAAGAGCAAATGTACTTGGGAATTTCTGACATACTGGATTTTCTTTTAAACAGGAATTTGTAACCTGCATAAACCAGGAAAATCATATTTCAAATACCATTTTAAGAACAGTGCTGTAAACCAGAATCTATTTCCCTAATCTAGATACATTCTCATTAGCCAGTCCACTGAAATGATATCCTTTATGTAAAAGCACCGTACCAAGCTACAGTAGAAGCGGTCTAGCCCAGCCAGCTACAGCACGAAGCAGAGTAAGAGATCAGTGCTCACACACCAGTTTCCTATGTAAACCTGAGCAACACCATCCCAAGTGCTGTTAATTGGTACTGGGATTATAAACCAGAGTTTCTCCAGTAAATTGCCCAATGGAACTTCAGCACAGAGGCTGGATTATCTAGGACTCTCAGATTTCCTAACTCGTGCAGAAGATGACATAGATCTTCTTCTTAATCCTAGTTGGTATGTCAGTCAATGTTTGTCCAACATCAAAGGTAACACAGATTAAGCAAACCTTGCCTTGTCTTGACATTCATTCTTACTCTGCCACTACGTTCTGTGTTGTGCCAGCAGTGCTACTTGTAGAGCCACACTGCAAACCGTATCCAAAAGCTGATTCGGCTGAAATGCAACTTTTCCTAGGTTGTTTTTCAGCTGGATTGATTCTTCCATAGAAGCCACAGTTGAACCAACACAGTACAGGGGAATGCTGCCACAAAATGCATCTCAAACAGCCTGAACAATAATTCTATTACTCCAAGTAGGGTTGCACTTCAAATGAAACTAAACTGGGATAAACCATTCAATGCAATAGGAAATCCTGCCTTCTCCTTCTGCCATATCCCCTCCCAGTTTAGACCAGCACAAGAACCTGCAGTGGCGCATGATAAACCAATGAGAAAACTAACCCAGGTGTAAAAGTGAGCCTTCTGCTTCATACTCCAACTAAATCAGGACTCTGATGCAGTTTGCTGTGAGCCACACCAACACTTGTGCCAGCACAGCAGAGGAAAGAACCTTCTTACATGATTAGTACATCTAAACATTGAGCCACTACCTAAGAGAAACAGTTCTCAGAGCAATGCCATGTTTCAGTATGCAACATATCCAAAAAAAGCATCCAGTCCACAAGACTACAGTAAAAGCTATAACTGGGTGAGTTAGATTTTAATGTTTTCAATTAAAAGTCTGATGAGGACACAGAGGGATTTAGAAGATGCTTTGAGGATTTATAATCATCCATGCTGCATTATTTGGGAGTCCTGTGAAAGGCATGGAATCCTCTTCTGCAACCAACAATAAGGCTGTTTTTAGACTTCCCAGACAGTTATACCACTCTATAACTGTCATTGTAGAATGATCAGTTAGTTACACGCATTAATATTTAGAACCCAATTAAAATTTTAAAATGTTTGTTTTCCCGTCATTTTTGAACAGACTAGAAACTTTCCCATAAAGAAATGGGCCATACCATGATCTTCAAGTGAGTCATCCAGAAGCTGATGGACAGTATTAAAAGCAAGCATTTCCTATCCTCAATAAGAGTTTCAGAGTGAGCGCCCTAAAGGATTTGTATTGGTTGCCTAACCAGAGAAAAGCTTTCTATCATGACATATTGTTTTACTTTTGAGCCCACTGCTTCTGGGACAAGAGTGACTACAATCCCACACAACAGCAGCAACATCAACTAACACAACCCTCAAGTCCTTCACTGCTGAGCTGCTCATTTCTGTCCCTATGCTGCCCCTTCAACTGGGGAATCAATTTAGCTGAAAACCAGCCAGTTTTCCTGGATATTCAGAAAAACCAGTTCCCCAATCTAGTTCATTGCCAACTACACATGCAGCTGTATCACCATAATGCAGGAGCTCTCAGGAGCCAGGAGTGCTCAACTTGTTTTGCTATGAAGCACAAAACCACTGCCCCAACAATACAAGCATGCAATACACTACAACGCCACAGAGAAGATGGAGCTGCTCAAAAGAAACATTTTTTATATATTTACATGTAAAGTGTCTTTATCCCTTTCTGGCTTCTGGAGGCATATAAGAAACTTCCACTTCAGATAGACAAACAAGGCAAAGTCAATTCTGCACAAGGTTTAAGATTAAGAACCATAGCCAATAAGAATTTTTGAAAAAAAAATCTTTATCAAACCTGCAAACTACAGACTAAATTGCTCTGCAGTTTCTAACTTTTTAGGGGCACCCTCTTGCCATCTCAACACCCTATCACATTAACTCACAGTAAACCAGATTATCTTACTCCTTAGTGAAAAGTGTTCTACTTTGCATTTGTCGTATGACAAAATCACTTCTAGAAACTTCTCTCAAAGTTGCTCATCCAGAATCACTGAAGAACAGCTCAAAGTCTGGGAGTTCAAAGGGAAACAAGAGACAGACACATGCAGTACTGAAACCTGTCTGACCCACAGTAAGCTAGTTCACAGAGCTAAGTGAAAATAAAACTAGGAAGGGGAGAAGGGATTAGGATTAGTTTCCTGCCATTTTAGCTCCATTAATCATCCCGTCATAAGGGCAGACAAGCACCAATGTTGGCACAAGGAAGCAGCAAAGGCATGCATCCAAGACCGCCCCTTTTGGCAAGAGTTACCTCAGATCTACTTAGCTTCATCATAAGACCACATCCTCCGGTTAAACACTAAACTGGCATTGCCAACAAAAGGAACAGTCCAGCCTGCTCATTCCTCACCTCCTGTGGGCCAACCCAGGCTGAACCAGATCAAAGAACTGATCTGTGTTGAAGCTGACCTGGCCACACACACATGCAAACTACTAGTTTTGATCTGCATCAGTTTCTGATCTGACTTGCCACCCAGCCACACAAAAACTTGGGCTAGTGTGAGGGAGAATGAGGCACAAGGAAATAAAAAAGAAATCAGGATGGCTACTTTTGGTAGCAGTGTCACCTTAAGGTGTTGTTATACAGTCCAGTTTATCCAACATTCATGCTGAACACGGGCATATGCACTAAGTTTTCATGCATTAGACTTCTCTCAATTTTGGCAATATTTACATACTCACAGCATAATCAAGATCTTGTCAGTCAATATTTAAATGAACCAAAGAAGAGTACCACCTTTCCTAATGTGAAAACTCAATAACCAGAGTAAAACATATGAAACAAAAGGAATTTAAAAATAAGTAAAAATCAAGAGAGGCAAATGAAAAAAAACCAACAAAACAAAAACTTAGCACAATTCCCAAATCAAAGGACATCACTACAAACAGCTTTCCCTTGTTTGCATTTTGGGGCTGAGTTGCCAGAGTAAGAAATTTTCTACCAATTTAAGAATTGCTAAGTCACCTCCAGCACCTAACAGCAACAGCATGTGTGTGCAGCTGGGCTATTTTGAGAAGACAGGTTTGAGGTTTTTTATTTTAAACTTAAGAGCAGTCTTCTGTTAAATGATTATGACAGCTGAGATCATCCAGCCAAGAGAAGAGGCAATCTTGGGGCAAAATGGCTTTAAGTGGATAAATCTTTGAAATGAGAGGAGAGGAAGAGAATGCCATGACACGCCCAAAGGCAACCATATCCCCCAGGTCATCACAAATCAAAAGAATAACCCAGAAGAAGTGAAGTTTGCAGCAGATGGAAGTCAAAACATCACATTAGCTTGAGAAGCTGTAACAATCAGCGTGAGAGATATTCCTTTTATCTTTAGATATCAAAGAAAAATCACCAACAGGAAGACCTCCAAGGTTGTATTTAAAAAGTTATTTTGTTTCCTGTCAGTCAGCTTAACCAGGAACACAACTGTTGGCAGAATTACTCTCCAGTTAATTGAGAGTTAAACTGATGACACCATCCATTAAGTATATACGATAGAGAAGCAACAAGGCAAGCATCACAAAGACCACGCTATGACAACGTAGTAGCTTATTCTTGAGAAAACACATTAAGTTAAGAAACCAAACTATGCAGACCACCAAAGAGGGACCTACTTAGATTATGGAAATTTATTTTAACACACATATTCCATATGCATTTTTCCTCTGCAAAATGAACCAGTCATCAACTTCCTTCACTTTCACAGTAATTAGGGGGTGGGAAAGGCAAAAGCAGTCAAAAAGTACCCAAATGTGTTCCAGATTAGAACCAGTGATTTGAAGGTGTAAACTATCCATCTTACCATGATCACAAGCCACTACGCTATAAAGCCCCTACAAAAAATGCAAAGATTGCAACACACGTGAACAAAGATGCTGGTAAAACATGGATAAGCACAACTTTCTATCTTGAGCTCAAGAATCTCAGTCCATATGTATACTGTGCCAGTAACATTATTGTAGAAGAGGACATCTTTGAATCATCGCCAGAAGTCTCTCCACTACCACCCCCAGCAAATCTCTCAGTACAAGAGTCTGATAACATTTCTTGCTGGCCCAAGTGTGTTTTTCATCAGACAAAAGGCACAAACAGCTGTATAGAGATGTCAGGACTTGCGGGGGAAAGGATGCAAAGAATACTTCTAGTGCAAAGCAATCAACTGTGTAATTCCTGCTGTAGACAAACAGCCTCACACATTACACATTATTTTTAACAACCACTCATCAAGAATCATATTTCTCAANCAGTGTGTTGAATTAATCGTTTAGTTTGTGAGTCTAAAGATGATAGCTACTGAAGAAATAATTTCTACTGAACTTCAAAGAACAACAGGGAGAAAAGAAGATGCAATGTTCAGGTCTCATGTCAACCTGGTCATGATATAGCTCAACATCATAATTAAAAGAGGAATCCAGCCTTCTGCTGACAAGCTATTGGTTCCTGCTGTTTCCCTTTTGTCTGATCTAATGACTGTGCACCCACAGGGTGACTCAGGTCAGCTGAACCAGGAGACGATTAACTCTGCAAAAGATTAGAAACCATTTTCTACAGGATCAGTCAGCTAGCTGGACAAGCCCTGTGGCTGCACAATCACTAGTTCTGATGCAAAGGAAGATGCAGGAGTGCATAGCTGCAGAGAGGTTTGACCGGCCTTTGCAAAAGCAGCTCACTGAAAGATTAACTTAACTGTAATGCCAAAGAGCACACTTAAACATCTAGCAGCGGTGCCAACTTAAGCAGTCTGCTACACATTCCCACTCTCATACCTTCCTCGTTGTGAAACCAGCATAAATCTTACAGAGACAACATGTACTGGACCAGATGAAAAATAATCTAGAAAAAAACTCACTTCTTTCCAGGAGGATCTGTTCCCCAGAGTGGCTCACCATGGCCACAAAACCAGCTATGCCAGCAAAACAGAGGGAGCTGTGAAAGCAAGCAAGCTGTTCAAGCCTGCGCTGGTGCCAAAGAAACGCATGATGAACTACGGTATGTCTAGAACAAGATTGCCTGTTTTCCTGTTTTTCATCACCTTCCAACTGACTTCCTTGCAACTGCTGTCTGAAGCATTTTTTAAAAATGTCCTTCATGTCGGAGGGAAAGCATTCCTCCCCACACCACAGGGGCAAGCAGATGAAGTAATGGATTCAGCCAGCAGCAAAGGCATGTGGCAACAGATGCCAACAACCAATGGAAGCAGGGAGGCTGCAGCAAACTAGAAAAGGGAATGCTGACGAACTGCAGTCAGATGTGAGCTCTGACTTGAAAATTCATGGCACAAAAACTGAGAGGCTGAGAAAGTATGAAGGAACTCATGTTGAATGTAGGCAGACTAGGAGAGGAAAGTCATTGGACAAACAGTGAAAATAAGATCTCACAAGAAACAATATGCTTCAAATGCAGAAGATTTTAACTTTGGGACAAGAAAGACGAACTAGGGCTTAACAAAGTAGTGACTTTGCAAGGAAGGAAAGATAGCTCAGTGAAACAATCTAGACTAAAATAAAAAATTTTAAAAGGAAATAAAATGAAGGTAAAGTAGTTGGATTTCAGTTCAGTTCCCACCACAAGCATTCATGTCAGCACAAAACAGCAGAACTTAAGAATCTTAAAGAGTTGATGGCAAGGGGTTTTGGCAACTTTCTTTCGTTGTGTCTGAGGAAGCAGTTTCACATTTTCTCTAATTCTGTCTGATCATGGGCTGTGACTGAGAGTATATGTCCATATTGTATCACCTCACCTCAGCCTGAAATTGTCACCTTCACTCTCAAATCTAGTGGCTCTGCAGCCACAGAGAACATCAATTCACCTTGCTGTTCTGATGGAAAGCTACACCTTAAAACATGCTTGTCTTCCCACTGTAATAGCAATCAGAACCCTGCAACCACAGGTTCATTATATCTCATAAAAATAAAAAAAAAACAAAACCAGAGGAGCAGGGCCCACTGAAAAGTGACAGCTTTAAGTTATCTCATGTTAGGTACAGTGTGAAACCAAAGCCTGAAACAGAGTTTGCAGTAAGTTTTCTGACCCTAGTCACATTCTTTAGTCATGACAGTATCAAACTCTCTACAGAAATTAAACTAATCTGAATTGACTTTGCCTCTCCTCCTATCAGTGGACTGAGTGTGGAATCTAAATTTCTTTGAATTTACTGGCATTTCCTAGTGCAGCTACCCAGCGTGACATTCACTTAAGTAAGAAGTTCAGCAATAGAGTCTGAGCTACCAGATCTTCTGTTCCCTTTTTTCCCTGCAAGAGCTGACTTTCTGTCCTTGGATTTCCCCATGAGTGAAAAATAGGTAAGAATTTTCTTCAGTGATTCTTAGAGAAGCATATATCAATATTATTGTCTTGTCTAAGCTAAACAGTTTATTGAAAAGAAGTCGTAAGTGCTCAAGAGCTGCTCCCTAACACATAAGTCTAATGAATGTGGGTAAAGAACATAGCGGAGGAGTGGGGGAACTAGTACTGCTGCTGTTCTTTGCCAATTCAAAGGATACCAAATTCAACCTTCACTACTTCTCTCTTTGAAGCAACAATACTGAGGGCCAGCATATGAAGGACATCTAAACCAGGACCTTTGTTCTGGTACTAGAATAGATTAAAACATTTTCTATTCTTCACTATAGGATTCATCCTGGGACCACAGATAATGTCTGAATGTATCATCCTCTCTTTTGAGTGCTACTGTATCATGGTAAACTCAGTTACAGTTTTGCAGACATTATAATTTTACTGTTCGCTTTTATATACATGAATAAATCAGTCTAGCAAGCCAAGTATCAATAACAGTGAAAAAAAGTTTGCAACACAGTAACAACTAACTTGTGACAAGTCTAATTGCCAGGCAGCAGTGAAAAGTGGACAAATGTCCAATTTATACTCTTTCACTACAGAGTCCTTGCTGGACAGCTGTCACTCCTGATGCTAGTACAAATTAAAAATACTCCATCTCTAACACACTACCATCCCTCATGTTTAGTGCCCACAAGCAATTTTCAGTTTTTTCAGTTCAGCACATAAGAACAAAAGGTGCAGATTAAAAACAGCAAAGAGAACACAATACATACCTTACTCACAGTTCTCACGGACAAACCCAGCTCACTTCCATGCCAGCAGCTCTCTCGCTAGTCACTGAAAGGGCA
>VYZX01021416.1:51803-75258 GCA_013401335.1 Brachypteracias leptosomus | reverse complement strand
CCGCCGGGCCCCCCCCACCCGCGGAGCCGGCCGCCCCGCGCCTCCCTGCCTTGCCGACACGCGCCGGGCTCCACCAATCAGAGCGCAAAGGCGCGGGCGAGGGACACTGGGACTCGCCAATGGGCCGCGAGCACCTGGGGAAGCTAACGGGCCCGAGGCAGGGCGAGGGGGCGGGGCGGGGAGGGCGCCGCGGGCTCCACCAATCAGAGCGCAAAGGCGCGGGCGAGGGACACTGGGACTCGCCAATGGGCCGCGAGCACCTGGGGAAGCTAACGGGCCCGAGGCAGGGCGAGGGGGCGGGGCGGGGAGGGCGCCGCGTGCCTGACGGGGCTGACAGCCAANGGTAGGGTTGCCTTTTAAAATGAAGAAAACAGGACATGAGAAATGTATAATATAAATGGTATAAAGAAGACAAGATTGACCTTTCTTTATCCTCTTTTAGTCAAAGAAGTAGCGGACATGATATAACTGCAAAGCAATGTATGTGAAGTAGTTAGGAAAATATGTGCCATGTACCATTAACCTATGAAATTTGTGATAAGAAGCTTGATGATACAGGAATGTCAAGAAGAACCAAACAGCCAGTTACTGCCAGTCAGCCACTATCTCGCCTGAGTTCCTAATCCTGACATTTACAGCTCTTTGCTTTTCATTCCCAGGGATCTAGTTCAGCTTTGGCTATGCACATAATTCATGATGTCACGTAATTCTTCTCCATGCTTTTTGACAGGGTTAGCCCTCCAGAGGTAGTTTAGTGAAAGAGTAAAATCAAAAACACGAAACATTCCCATGGATGGGGGTAATTGTGGGAGTTTTAGGTTTAATGACATCAGGAACATTTACCTTCCTTTTCTCTCATGTTTTTTAAGAATAGCTCTTTAGGGATCTCAAAATAGAAATTTTCAATGTGAATTCATAAGCCAGAGTCCTACTCACCAAGCTGTATCTTCCTTTAAACAGGTAATATTTAAGAGATAGAAGCCTTTCCCTTAAGTTATGTGCTTAGGTTTCATCAGTCTGCTAACATCTCTACTGATTTACGTACTCTACGTATTACTGATTGTTTTCAGTATCTACTACATTTTTCTAAAGTGGCAAAGGTATTTACAGACCTTGATAAAGATACAGTAGGGAAAAATAGAAAGCAAGAAATCTGCTTGCCCATAAAAGCTTTCCATCTTCACCAGGAATAAAAAAAAGTGAAGAACATCTACGACATGCTGGCTAAATTTTTTGGTTTAGTTTTGAAAGCTCTGTTATTTTCAGTAGCTTTCAGTTTCCTTAAGATTTATACTGAATGAACTAAATGCACGTTTTATTAACAGATGCATAAGAGCAGTCTGCAGTACTGGTGCAGGCAGCAGATCAGGTATATTAAATGACTTCTGTTTGACTTTAATGTTAGATGAAGATTTACACTGAACAAAGAAAACACTAGTGAGGTGCAGCAGAACACAGCAGAATTCAGTCTGGTTGCAGTGGGACTAAGTCTAAGTGCAAACTAATTCTGAACTCAGCTGCATAATTACAAAATGAAGTTATTTTCGGGTGCCTACCATGAGCAACTAAGCTTGGAATCCTGTGCAGAAATATTTGATTTTCCTAACCTGATGTCTTCTTAGTCAGCACTGACTTAACCTTACATTCGGTTTTGCATTTGGATTTTCTTTCACTTTAGTGAAAGGAAAGAATGTAGTAGTAGCAGGAAGAATGGGAGTGGGAGGGGGAATCAAAAGAGAACAAAGCTAAAAGGTGTCCCTAAGAGTATTTCTAAAGATAAAGTTCTTAAAATGGTGCAATGCTAAGCTTAACCTTAAAAGCTGGATGACCTTTGGCCATCTAAAGATCACTCTGCTTAAAACCGTAAGCTATTAAAGAAACCTTAATGACCCAACAACTCAGAACATGCCTAATAACGTTTATTGTTTTGACATTAGGCTGATGGACAAATCATCTCCTTATGGAGGAAGAACCAAGCACAGATAACTATTCCTTTTTTTTTTTTTTTTTAAGTAATGGATTCTGCTAGCTTGGGTTTTGACTGCTTATACACATCTTAGCAGCCCAGCAAGACCCCAGGTTTTCCAGTGGTTTACATGGGTCACAGCAACAGATGCTCATGCGCATGTGTGTGCGCACAAGAGAGGTTGTGCAGGGACTTTCCAGGGCCCCGGGAAAACTCCTCCCAGGGGCACTTGGCCAAACAGGGGTGGTTGCCAGCCCTGGGCTTAGGCAGTGCCTGTACAGCTGCCCTGGCCAAGCTTCTGCAAGGCAGTGACCTGGGCTACAAGAGAAGCTACCTCTGTGGTGCCTTTGCCCCACCAGCTCTGTCAAGCACTTGCATGTAGGTGGTTTCTGCTGGGTCATAATTGCCTGCATTGAGGCTGGATGAGCTCTTCCACTCGTGTTCCACCAGACCAAGCCCTGTCAGACACTTGATCAGCTTGGCTACTGTGTATGGCCTGAAGCCAAAGCCTACACTTCCTTCTCAGGCTGCAGGGCAGAGGTTGCCAAGGAGAGTGTGCCCGACAGGGATGGGCAGGGAAAGGAATAGGAGGGTGCAGAAGCAGGTACTGGAGCTCAGACATGTGTTTGGGAGTGGGCTGTAGACCCTGAAGATTGGGCTCCTGGTGGAGAGCAGAGGACTGTGAAGACACCCTTCTGTGCACGGTCCAGCCCTAAGCGGGCAGCTGCTGCCACCACCCAGGGTAGCACTGCAGTCCTGCTATGTTAGGAGCCCCTGTGGGAGCTTTAACAGCAGTGCCTGAGTTCAGGGTTGTGTTGTAAAACTAGGAGATAGCATGTTCTCATCATTGTTTAATCAAGTCCTGACAAGCAAGAATAAGAGACAACCAGAGGAAGTGCCTGACATGGTTCCCTGCCTTCAAAGAGGCCAGTCACTTGCACTTTCTGAATTGAATTGTGTTCTTTACATAGTTTCATTCTCATTTTCCACGTCCAGCACATCGTTGTCCGGTTGCTATCCTCTAGGCCCTACAGTGCAAGTGCCTCTGGAGAAAGGAGTTGGGAGAGGACATAAATATCTCACAGATGTAGTTCAATGGTTGTGTTCAAAGCATTACAGACAACAGGTTTTCCTATCTTACTAAGGATTTTCTGTTTCAAAGTGGATCAGCAGTTTCAGTTTGGTAAACACCAACATAATTCTATTAATGTAAACATTGCTGAGCAAGCAATCTACCTTCCTATCTGTTGTTTTCAACAGATTTTGCGTGCTTGGCTGCTCAAAGAAAGACTAACATATAGGAAAAGGAGAGCAAAAGCAGCTGACATATTTACAAACCACGTCCTTTTAGCAAACTCCAAACACAAGAATTTCTGATAAATAAATAAAGTGCCTGTAAAACAGTGTGTGGACCAGTAACAGAGTTCAGGCTGTATAATCAGTGTCTTCTGTCAAAGGATATATAAATTATTAATTTAAGGCTGTGGCTTCCCAACACATGGGCAGAAAAGTGTTTACTATAGTGAACACCACAGTTTACAAACTCATCAGTTCACAAGGGCAGTGATAAAAGGTACATTGTGGTGTATGAGAAAAGCTGAAGGTTGACCATGGTCTTTTGGTCTGAAAGTGGAACACTGAAACCAAGACATATTTCTGGGGTTATTGTACTATTTTACTTCTTCCCATAGGTGGAGCCAAACGCACATCAGCTGCATGTGACTCACCAGCGATGAATGCAGCTTCCCCAAGGTCTACAGTAGGAGAGTTTGTCATATGTCCCCAGGCCCCATTTCCTGCCCATTCCCCGAGGCTGACTCCCTCATGCTGTCTCTCAGGTCTGTTCCCACAGTGCAGTGGCAACAGGCAGGGATACAGAAAGCAGTAGTCCAACACTGACCTTCCCATACAGATTAAGGGGAAATGTTTTTCAGATGTTACAAATGTGTATTGTAACTACATTTTATATCACAGCTTTGGCTATGGGTCTGTCTGTCTACATACTGAATGAATAAGGCATTAGGAAAGACGATAGGAAACATGCTTTGGAGACTTCTTCCTTCCACTGTCGCACTGTGATCTTGGGCAAAATTCTTATTTACCTGGTCTTGTGACTCTGGCCTTCCATTGCAAGATGTTTGGGATCTACNGAAGAGGATACTGAGGGGTGACCTTATTAATGTTTATAAACACGTTAAAGGAGAGTGTCAGGAGGATGGAGCCAGGCTCTTCTCAGTGGCATCCAATGATAGGACAAGAGGCAATGGGTGTAAGCTGGAACATAGGAGGTTCCACATAAATACGAGAAAAAACTTCCTCACGGTGAGGGTGACAGAGCACTGGAATGGGCTGCCCAGGGAGGTTGTGGAGTCTCCTTCTCTAGAGACGTTTAAAGACTGCCTGGACGTGTTCCTCTGCAATGTGATCTAGGTGACCCTGCTCCAGCGGCAGGATTGGACTAGATGATCTTTCGAGGTCCCTTCCAATCCATAACATTCTGTGATTCTGTAATATTCAATCTGAACCTCCCCTGGCAAAACTTGAGGCTATTTCCTCTCATCCTATCACTGGTTACCTGGGAGAAGAGACCAACACCCACCTCTCTACAACCTCCTTTCAGGTAGTTGTAGAGATGCAGTGCAATGACTTGTAATAGAAAGTATGAGCTTTGGAGAACAGAGAGAAGGACTCTACAGTCTCTGCCACCTGTGAAGTGGCAGCTAAATTATGGCAGTTTGATCAAAAAACTGCATATGGAAAACAGGCACAACCATCAGCCAAACAGGAATAAGAGTATTACAGGGTAAGGAGTGAGCATTTCCTGCCTTTGGAAGTAGGGAGTCATAGCTACCCTCCTGACAGCAAGTCAAAGTTGTTTGCTTACTTCAAGAGTCAAGGAAGGCATCTCAACATCTGTGTTCAGAACAGTGCAAAGCTGCTCATGTCCCAGTAAGGGGCAAGAGTAAATATTTCCACACTGATTTTACCTGGCAATGCATTTCATTCCACTGGACTTGAAAGTGTTGTGGAAACATCTGAAGCAACTTCCATATACACAGAGTGCCCTTTTGGTAGCCTTTTATTTTTAAGCAAGACCGCAAAGTGGATAATTTTCTAAAAAGACCATTACATTTAAAGGGCCAGTCTTGTTATCCTGCTATTTAGTGTTCAGACTGAATCACGAAGGATGAATTGAAAGATGGAGACTATGTGTCAGTAATATCCCAGTGATACTAATTGTGCAACTAACTGGAGAAGAGTTTTGCATCTGGTTTTACATGCCTATGGTTCTATGCCTATGGGTGCATTTGCAGCAGTCACTATACTTTATCTCTTTCACAGAAGCACGTGGAGTGCAGCAAGAGCTTGTGAGAATCAAACAGTTGAGAAGCTGGGAAGGGTTTTCTGGTGTGATATTAGTTTTTTGGATGGAGCCTTCTCTTCCAGCGGCTTGTTGTGAAGAAGGAAGGAGTGCTGGAACCCACTTTGGTTTAACATATCCTCATCAGAACTGTATTATTTCCCAGCTGCCATTCTGACTCCAAAGTCTGCTCTTGGAGTTATGTTCTCCAGCTTTCTTTCATGGCTAGAGAAGGTGCAGCTGGAGGATTTGAAAAGAGGAGATTTGATCCCCACACAACTCCAGGACTCCCCAGAGAGGTGAGTAATCAGCATGGGGAGAGGAAGTGTGTGACACTCATATCTTTACTTTGTTTAGATGTTTCCTGTGGAGCAAGCGAGTACAAGAAGATCTTTGGATTTCTCTTTGCAAAGCCTGGGTCTGATTTCAGCTGCGATGTCATCCCAAAAGAGCTGACTCATCCAGCAGAGCCGCAGCTCCAAGGAACACATGCAGAGGCTGGAAAAGTTCATCGCTATTTTCAGAGCTTGGGGGAGTTGCACCATGGGGTCCCACTCTCTGGAAGAGGTGCTAGACAGAGATGTGCTGTCCAAGAGCGTCCAAGAAACTCAGTAAAACTGGGTGCAGCCACGACCCCACAGGCTTCAAAGCAAACAGACTGCAAAGGCAGAAATTAGTAGAGGAAAATAATCACCATCCACTGGGAAAGTGTTTCTTTGGCATTTTGATCTTGCCTATCACCTCCACAGAGTTTCGCTGTACTAGAGGTGCAGGAATTTGGCAGTACCCAGACAAGGATGGTCCACAGGGAAATGTTGGGGCACAATGGCAGAGCACGCTGAGATCCACCAACCTGACTGCAGGCTTTTCTGCAGTTTACCTTTTTCTCCTTTTCTCCGTTTACTTTTATCCGCTTACCTGAAACCAGCTACCATGCCTGTTATTTCCAAAACAGTCCCTAGTCTGGGTAGGGCTTGTTAACATAACATTCAGCCTTCTAGCCTTAGTAATGATTTACAATTGTGACAATAAACATTTTTAAATGTGATTTAAAATATATATTAAAAGCAGTGGAGGGGAAAGCTCTGGAGAGTAATGAGAGTATTCTGATTTATGTCTGAGAAAAGAGGGATCAAATGAATGGAAAAAAACAATGAGTGCTTAATACTGTCTGGGGAACACAGCAGCAGCCTCTCTCAGATAGGCCTGATGTTCCTACAAAATAAAAGATCCAGGAATGAGCATCCCAGAATAAAAAAGAGGCACGAACAAAGGAAGTAGGAATGAAATTGAAGTGGAACTGCTTTCCCTTTCCCTTGCCCCTGCTGCAGCACAACATTGAAACTGAGCAGACGAATTTGCTCCCAAAGAAATGTTCTTGTGTGGTAGAGTTGCCCAGCAGACACCAAAGGCTCTTCCACTGCAGGCAATGTAGCAAGAACGATGGGCTTCTGGCCAGGGCTCTCCTGATGGAGGCCACATAAACCAGAGAAGCACCTGTGGACAGTTGGTTCACTCCAGGGACTGCTCAGCATCTTGGATGCCAACACTCTGCAACTCCTCTCAGGGAGCCATTCGTCAGAGTCAGTGTTAAATGTCTGGTTAAAGGGCCTGATGATAAAGCGCTTTCTGCAGAGCTGATTTCTCCAGAAATGTGGGTGGTGCCAGGATGTAATGTCAGGAGGAAGCTTTGCCTGAAATATCCAGGGGATCTTGTTTTAAGAAACTGGATACTGGAGAAAGGGGGTAGGTTGGGAATTGAACGACAGATATGATTAAAGGGAGGAAAACACTGCTATGCTGAAACCCCCTGTGGTTATTTAGTTTACAGGAAGACATTCAGAAAAGGGAGCATAACAGAAAAGCAGAAAATACCAAAAGCTGTAAAGGTGCTCTTTTGGGTGCTGCTTGCTCCTGTACTGAATGAGGACTCAGTGAACCTGAAAGGTGACACATTTTAAAGTGGGTAATGACAGATGTGTTTATTACAAAATAATGTTAACCGTGTACAAGAAATGTATTTGCTACACAATAATATTATTTGTGAGAGTTTTGCAGGTCATCATTGAGAACAAAAGTCACCTTAAGTCTTAAATAGGATGAGAAGGGAGTAAAAAAGAGCATAATCAGAGGTTGTTGCTTTTATTCTCCCTTTCATGTTTGAGGGATAAAATCCCACTAGCTTCAGGGCATAGAGCAACCTCGGAAAGCTCATGACTAGAAATAACTTCTTGTGTGGCCAAATTATCCTGTTCTTCTCTTGAACTTTTCTGGGAGTAATCTTCTGCTGGTTTCTGTCACAGATAGAATAGTATCCTGCAGGGATGGGATAGGATAGGATAGGATAGGATAGGATAGGATAGGATAGGATAGGATAGGATAGGATAGGATAGGATAGTAGCCTGCAGGGGTATTTTTTTCAGTATGTTTATTACTGCTGGGGTGTGTTAGTAAAGGTATGAGCTGGAATTTCAAAGACTGCTTCCAGGCCACTTTCATTGGCAGAAAACCACAGTGTGACAAATGTAGGTAGAGATGTACTGACTGGCACATTTCTTCTGCCACTCAATTCTGTCCCAAACATAAGAACAAAAAAATGCTGGAGCACCTCTCCTACAAGGACAGACTGAGAGAGTTGAGGTTATTCAGTCTGGAGAAAAGAAGGCTCCAAGGGCACCTTAATGTGGCCTTCCAGTATCTTAAGGGGGCCTACAAGAAAGCTGGCGAGGGACATTTTAGGATGTTGAGTAGTGGTAGGACTAGGGGGAATGGGTCAAAACTAGAGGTGGGTAGATTCAGATTAGATGTTAGGAAGAAGTTCTTCACCATGGGGGTGGTGAGACACTGGAACAGGTTGCCCAGAGAGGTGGTGGAAGCCCCATCCCTGGAAATTTTTAAGACCAGGCTGGATGGGGCTCTGAGCAACCTGATCTAGTGGGAGATGTCCCTGCCCATGGCAGGGGGGTTGGAACTAGATGATCTTTAAGGTCCCTTCCAACCCTGACAATTCTATGATTAAATTTGTATTTTGTGACTGTGTCTTTTTTTCCACAGCAACCCAGTCTTCAGAACATGTCTTAAGTTAATATCGTCCAACCTTGCATCTTGAGCATCATCAATCTCCTGGACATTGTCTGCATCTCTATTGCCATTTCTGCTGTAGTGAAGAAATCCAACCTTCTCTGGTGCCACCACATGCCAGATGTCCTCAGTCTTTCCATAGCAGTTCATCATTGGGTTCTATTAGTACAGGCAGTGGGGTCTGACACATTGGGAGACCCTATGTTCACTCTCCCTGCCACAGATGTCAGCAGTTCCCCAGCACCCCTGTTCTTACTGCTGTGTCCATAGACTGATGTTTAGCCGCTGTTCACCAATCTTCTCCCTAAGATGTTGGAAGTCTTCTCTTGCTGACTTGATCATTTGCCTCCTGTGGGCACATCCTCTTCAGCATTACCCTGATTTGGCTCCATGACAGGTTCATCCTGGCCCTGATGGTGCCAGAGGTTGTGGCATTTGCTGTCCCTACTCTGGCTGTGTCCTGTAGTGATGTTGACTCCTCATATGGTGCTGCATGTATGCAGATACTCTGAAAGATTAAGTCTCTTCTGCCCCAGCTGCCCAGCAAAGTGCCCAGGTGAGGGTGAAGTGAGCCACACAAATTGTGATCGCGCTATATCTGGTCTTCTCTATCTGCTGGACATGGTATCATTTTCTGTTGCAGATGCACACACCCTCTAATCCTCATCTGCTTTTGTACCTGAAATGTGCATATCATTCTGGGCTGTGCTGTGCACCAGGCTGGCTCATCCCCCTGTGTACTTGGTGGGTCACAAGAGTTGCCACTGGATCTCTGTCAAGTCAGTGGCCCAGGACTGGCAGGGACTGACCACGCTTTTGCAGGAGGCAGACAGCAAGCCAAAGATTAAAAGTATTCTATCTAAAGGGGATAATGGAACACTGTGTACGAGTGCCTGGAGTCAAGAAAGACTTTAAAAGGGTGTTTAATTTTCCCTGGTGAATCCATGCTTTAAAATGTTTAAACAAATCAGATGTATAATTTGATTGGATGACAACTGTATATATAGAAGAGAATGGTAATAGTAATTCACGGAACTTCGAAGGATATAAACAAACAAGGAAGGAGGAGTGGTTACCATGGTATTAGTGTGATAACCAGGAGGACTCAAGTGAATTTGAGAAAAGGAAAATTTTGGCTCAGTACAAGGAACAAAAATATAAACTAAATAAAGCAATCTAAAATAAGTAACTGTACAAAGCCTAAGATACCAAACAAACCCTTTCCTCCAAGTAGTTATTTTGAAAAGAGGAAAAGTACCAGATACTACATTGAGTTCTCTGCGAGCTTCATTCTTATTATGGTTTTTCATACGGGAACCCTCAAAAAACTGTGGTGATGGTGGCTGCCTAGAATGAAAGAGCCAACAACAATCGCTGCTTGATTTGAGTAATCCCCAAAAGGGAGAGGCTGAAACCCCTCAAAGGCAGTAAATTAAAATTGAACAGAAACCTGGCACATATAGTAAATGACGCATATAGTGCATGGCACAATCTTCTGTTGGGCATTGCACATAAAGGACAGACACATCATAATTTTCTGTGTCTAAAATAAAAAGCCTATAAAAAGTACTTCTTCCAGTTATGGAGACAAATAAATTGGACAGGAGCGCTTTGTCTTCTTATTACAGAATTGATCCTCTTTTTCTCTTTCTTTGGTTTCCTCCTTTCCCCAGTGAGATTTAAGTGCAGAGAAAAAAATGGTGTCTAATGTGGGTAAGACTGGCGCAGATGAGAGGTCTGAAACTGAGAAAATATCACTGCTTTTCACATTGACAGTGCTCTTTCTTCACTGAAGTGTCCCTGGGGTTTAGAAGATGTGATAAAGCATGTTCAGTCCAAGTGGAGGAAATGTTAAAACTTCAGACAAAAACAGGAACAGCCTTTAAATTTATGCACTGTAATAGAAAATTGTAGCAGAAGCTAAAGCAAATGTTTAAAGGCATGGAAATATAAAGTCTGGTTAATGGTCAAAAATGGAGATCAAAGTTGAGCTTCCCAGGAGGACTTCTTCTATTTTGCAATGAAGTTTTTTTAAAATGAAGGCTACAATTATCTGGATATAGATGGCTGCACCTTGGTGGATGAGTGTGTAACACAAGGCTGGTCACTGGATCAGCAGGACAGATGATGCAAAGGAGAGCATCGTCTCCATCGACTCCTGCATGAGCAGGGAGGCAAAGCTGCTGTGCCGTGTTCCGCAGTACGTTAACTGCTGGTATTTGCAGTGCGTGCCAAGCCCCAGATCAAATAACTCTGCTGTTAGATCATGCTAAAGTGCTCGGTTGCTTATTTCTCTCTGTCACATACCAGTTACTGGGCTGCAGAGGCACCCATGAAAGCGATACATGGAAGTTTTAAACTATATAAACTTTGGGTCTTAAACCAAACAAACGTGCGATCAATGAGCACTCCTTGCTCCATGTTTATGCTTGGATGAAAAAGCCTGGGGTTCCTGCTGGAAAGCAGGATGGCAATTTTAAAAGGGCAGGGCACAGTGCCAGGCAGCAAGTCCCCGCACCACCCTGCTCTGCTTGGCCCAGCAGGCCCAGGCCATGTAGAGCCACCGCTCCGCTCCTTCCCGCTCCCCCAGTTCCTGCATGGAAGGCATCTGGTCCAGCGCTCGCCTCTCTGCGGGGCTTTGGGCCGGGGCAGGACTGTGGTTGCTTGCATGGAGGAGGCAGGTGATAGGAACATGCTGCCATCACCACACTCTTCTTCTCCTCTGTGGTTTTGAGCTTTCAGACATTTTGTTTCAAGTGCAGCACTCCCAGGATGTTTTCATTCATGTGTGTTTGCAGATGTAACTGCCAACTGATGTGCCTTTTTTTTTATCTGGGAAAATCCTCAGGGAGTTTCACAAGCCAGACATATGAGGCCCAGGAGCTACCATCACGCACAAGTGACTGCAATCTTTCTTTGGACAAAGCGTGGGCCCGGTGCTTGCCATCCCAACCGAGATAGCAGAAATCGGTGCTCAAAGCGATGCTTGGGTGTAGTTTTCAGGAGAGGCTCCCCCCTGGCCCTGGGCCAGAGCCCGCAGCCCTGGCAGCCGGGGAGCTGCGCTGTGCCGGCACTGCTCTGCTCTTTCTCTGCTCCATGCAGCAGCTCCTGGGGTGACAGCGCTGCTGATACGCTGGAGAAGGCTCTGGATTGCTTCAGCAGACGCAGAGTGGGGAGATGACCTGCAGTGCCCCAACAATTGGCAAAGCACATGGAGACAGGTTTAAATCCTCCCTCTTGTTTTGCCAATGAGTCCTGCACTGTCCTCTCCCTCCTAAGCCACATTCTTCCCTCTTTTGGGATTCTGTTTATTACCCTCTGCTCCCCAGATTTCTGCCACTGATTTTTTTTCCCCAAACCTCCTGATTTTTGTTTTAACCCCTCTATCCTCTCTACTAACACACACCCAACTCCTACACTAGAACACAAATACAAGGAGCTCTGAACATGCCAGGGACAGGCTCTCTCAACATTATTATTGTTATTACACTATGTAATAATTGCAATAATACATACAACAGGTAAAATAATGCCAATAACGTAACAGTGTCCTACAGCTGGGAGGAACAAATCCTGGGAAAGATCTACTCTATTAAAGGATGGAACATGCTATGGGGACATTGCCTGCCTGTGTTTAAGGATATGTAGTAAACAAGATAGTGGTGCTCTGTATTTTTCTTTAAAGGCTTATAATCTCAACAGACATTGAGCAGAGGATAGTAGACAGAGCGGCCTCACATCTGAATTCCCTGCTTCAGGGTGGGGCTGTGTTAGAAAATCTCAATGAAAGAGGATGTGGTTTTCTTTTTCCATTAACAAACGTTGTTTCTCTTAGTCAGATTTGAAGAAATGGCTGAGTGGTTTTAGCTGAAATTTTCCTGAGACAACACAGGCCACAGACAGACATCCAGCATGAAAATGTTCTGCCCGCACCACTGGTCAATGTTATCAACAACTTTAAACAAGACTTGATGAGAGGAAGGGTCAGATAAACTCAGCTATTAGTATTCCTCCCCATGCCCCTTCTAATGAGGTCTAGCCTTGTTTGTCTTGCCAAGTCAGCAGTGTTATAGCTAGGTGAGACAGTGAAGGAGCCACACATACCTTCAGAAAGCTGTCATATTTAGCTATCCTTCTTGTTTTGTGGCACAGGTAGCAATGTAAAAGGATAAAGGATATCCCACAGGATGGCTTGTGGAGGAAGAACACCTGCATCCTCGCTGAGCACCCACATCTTATTGCTGCTAGTGATGGGTCTGTAACACCAGTTGATCAACAATGGGATTTGTGCTTGCCACTGAAAATGTGACCGTGGAAGTAGCTGGACAAAGATTAGGTCAGAATCAGCAAGAACAACCATGGCTGCATGTCTTTTCTTGCCATTTGGACATATGCTGAGAAAATCGGGCACTGTCAAAAATAGGCAAAGTGTTCTTATATTTGCCAGCTCAAGAGCTGTTTCATTAGTGGTATCAAGAGGAAAAACACAGATGTCAAGAGAGGTCGGGTTGTCTCAGTCCATGCTTATTTTTGTTTTGAATTTGCTGTGGCTGAGGCTTCATGATCCAGCAGCATGAGCACCTCACTTTACAGGGAGATGTCCCCAGCAGCAGAGCCACCCAAGCAGGTGTTGGGGAAGGTCTTGGCAACAAGAGTCCTCAAGGGAAAAAGATCCGGCTCTGTGCCTTTATTCCTATAACCTGTGCAGTAGGTCTCCATTCAGAAGTCTGAGACCATCATCTGATTCAAGGCCCTCACTAGCAATACAGATGCTTATGAAGTCATTGCTTCCTCCTTACATCTCCAACCATTCCTTCCTTCAGGTGCACTCCACACATCGCCACCTCTGCAGCACCAGCACAATGGGTTATAGAGCCAAGTGTTGAACCCTATCAGGGAACTGGTTCAGGCTAAAAAACCAATATGGTAGGAGGAGAAGAGGGCTAGACCTCTTTAAATGGGTGTTGCAACAAAAAGCTCCTCAAGAAAATGAAGTCCTCAGGACTTGGATGGCCAGCCATGAGCATGACTAGTCCTGCCTGGATGTGAGCACAGGGTCTCCCTGGTCTTGCCTGCCTTACCCCAGCAGAGAAGGTGGTTACCAGGCACTGGACAGTCTGTGGCCATACTGCTGTTTCCAGACATCCTGAAACCTGCTTAGGGCTGGAAACCTGAGATAAATGCCCACAGGCCACCTGGATGACCATATGAGTTGGAAAAGCCAAAGGAAACCCATCTGCACAGTTACCCCGCTCTGTTCCTGTGTTCAGAGATAATCTTCAAGTGAAAAAAAAAAAAGAAGGGTGGGTGTCTTTCTGCCCTTGCTCTTTTCACTTCCCAATGACAAATGAAAGTGGCTGGGAAAGTGCCCTTCCTCACCTTCAAATTTTTCCTCTGTGTCAGAAACTCAGGTCTTAACAAGCTGGTTCCCTTGAAAGCTTCTGGTGATAAAGAAGGAGAAGTTGTGTGAGCCACCAGCTGCAGCAACATTCAGGGGAAATCTGAGGGAGGGAAAATGAGTTCATCAAGACCACCTGGAGCTCTGTGTGTGATAGAGGGGATTGATGAGCAATGAGCAGAAAGAAGTGGTGAAAGGTGAGTTCCCAAGAGCAATAGGAAAGAAGTCATTGCACAGGATTTCACTGGTAAATTTGCTTTACAAATAAAAAAACTCCCAGAAGTGGATGGCACCCACAGTGTTATGCTCTAATAAAACCTTTGCCTCAAATCACAACCACAGACCTCAATTCTACATGCAGTTCAGCTTCCTCTTGCACAGCTTTTGGGCTTCCCATTGCCACCACAGCTGATGGCTACCCCCACTTGAGCCTCCTGCAGCCTGAGCTCTTCTTCCTCAGTTGGTGAAAGTTTATTGCATGTGGTTGTCCTTCTGAAGTTCAGCACTCACTTCTACCACAGCCTTGAAAGAGCTGCCCACATATGGACAGGGGCTTCAGTCCAGGCAGATATTGCTGCTAAATAACCAGTGAGAGTCAGAGCTTAGTTAATAAGCACAGGGCGCAGTAAAAGCATGAGTGTGAGCTTTCCATGGTGAAAAGGAACAGTAAATTGAGCCTGAAGCACAATATGTCTCTCTTACACTTAATTTGACACTCATTCTGACAGCTCCTGGTGATGCAGACCTTTTATCTGCTGGCTGCAGCCTCTCCCACAGCCATGACTCAGACAGCCCTTGCCCTACATGCCTTGTTTGAGGAAGAACCTCTTCAAGAGGCTCTAATGAAGTCCTTATGGCCCCAGTCATTTCTGACTTCTCTAGGCATAATTGCATCAAGCAAAACCCAAGAAGAGTTGATCCCAGTCACTCATCTGGGAAGGGGAGAAGCACTTCTTCAGACCTAAGCTCACTTGTGGCCAGGAGAACACCTCCAGGCTATTGTTGTTTGTTCCCCTCATCTCATGTGCCCTGCCCTTGCATTTGAGGACCTGCATGTTTTATTACATTAGCACCATTTAAGGAAGTGCATTTGTTAGTCCATTTCTGTTGGATGGGGGCAGGGGAAAATGAAGCTGTGAAGGCCTGATGCTGCTACTGTCCACCACTCTCAGGTAGGAATTTTGGTTGGTGATGAAGATATCAGTATTTCCTTCATAAACTGTCTTTCCACCCAGTGTTACAGTTCCCCGGCCTCTCCCTCTTGCCAGGAGAGTTCTACCAACTGAGAGAAGCCACCCTGCTGACCACCTTTGTGCCACCCATAGCAATATTTCTGTCTGATCCCATGAAGAACCAATCTGAGTAGGTAGAATTTAGGAAAATATAAAATAAAATTAAGCACTGGCTCATTAAAGGCTTCAGTGAGGATTACGCGGGGGTGAGGGTGGCCCCGCTTGCTCCCGTCCTTTCATCGTCCCTGCCCTGGCCCTGCCTGACTGCTGGCCGGGTGACACAGAGCACCTGAGCAGGGCATGCTGAATGCAAAATAAACCAGATGAAATCTGGAAGGCAGGACGTTGTGAGCTGTTTGACCACACGAATGCTTGGGACAGCTTGAAGCAGGGAGTGAACAGCCAGGGAAAGGGGGCTGATGCTGAGCTCAGTTCCCCAAGACTTGCCAAAGAAGTTCCCTGGGATGTTTAGGGGATTTCTCATGTGCTGCAGGACAAACATTGCTGTCTGCAGCCCTGGGGTCAGAAATCTGAGAGCTTGTTTGCCCTTTTCTCCTGAAACACTGGAAGTTAATGTTATAAAAGAGACAACTTCTCTCCAACCCCTTGCCTGTGTCCCTCTGTGGGCTGAAGCCATTTATCTCAGCCTGAAGTTTCTCTGGGGGACAAACAAATGTGACTGCAGTGGTTTGGCCATTGTGCGCTGCCTCCTCCAGCTATCAGGGTCCCCTTGTACAGCTAAGAGACTGCCAGCAAGGAGAGTTCCCACAGATGGTGTAGCTCCCTCGTGGCATCTCCCACACCAGCGCATGGTGTGCACGGTGATGCACATGGCCAGGATGTGTAAGAGCTGGTGGGGCTAAGGCCCCTCCAAAAGGAGCAGACTCAAATTTGATTGCCTGCAAAGCCATCAGACATTCCCATGGGCCAAGGCTCTGGCTACTGCCGACAGAGACTTCCCAAGAGTCAGCAAGAGGCCAGAGGGTCTCCAAGGTGCCAGCCCTGCACCACACTGTGGACTGGGCAAAGTTTATGGTCTGTCAGGGAGATGAGGGAACTTTACTGCAAAAATTGAGATGTATAAGGGCTCAAATGGAGAGGAGGACTCCAGAGGGCTGGTTGAAAGTGGTGTTCACAGGGCTGACCAGCTGCAGTCAGTGGCTGCAGCTACAAAGAGTGTTCCAGGCCTAAGAGGTCAAGGGAAAACTGCCAAAAGATAGGAGGCCTAAGAGCAGGGATGGCCACTGACTATGTGAAGTCCTGTCTGGAGCACATAAGAAGGTGAATTTAGGAGTAGAGGGAATGGAGGCGATGCTCTGCAGCCACCCTGTGCCGCCTGCTCCCCACTTTCACCCTGAGCAGGCACCTGGAAGTGGTTTTGTTCCTGACTCAGCCACTTTGCTCCAAGCAGGAAACCAAGAAATGTGTTTATTTCTTCCTCAAGAGGAAAATAAAGCAAAAGCAAAGCAAAAGCCTTCACTCGGGATTACAGGAATGAAAGACGGGCAATGGGAAACACTATTTCCAGTGCTGGGAAATGTGGTTGTCATGTCAACCAGCTGCTGTCGGCAGTCCTGCATGGTGTGATAAATGGGATCAGGCTTGGCGGGGAAGCCTGCTGGCCCACACCAGCCAGGTCCTTATGGGAAGAGAAGAGAGGCTGACAACGAGTTCGTCTGCACCCAACTGTGAGTGGCTTTGGAGAGCATCAGCTACCCATGTCCCCAGTGGTAGGTACCTGGTGACATCAGCCCCAGCAGAGCACCGCAGGTCTGTGTGCTGCAGGGTGGATGCTGTGAGCACTACGTGCCACCAGCACCCCAAATCCACCTACACCATTTGCCTTCGCGAGCAACAAGAGATTTCAAGGGAAAAGCCATCATGGTGACCTTCTCCTTTCACACACCACAAAGCCAACATCCTGTTCAGCTCATTCTGAGATATCATCAGTGATCAAAAAAAGGAAGTAAACAAGCTGAAACAGGTGAGTGTTCTGAAAGCCCTGGGTATGTGCTTGTACCTGCTGGGGTGTTTCCCTTCACCTGACACAGATGAAGTAAAGCCACTGAGAAACCATGGGGGCCCCTTCAACAGCATCCATGCCAGCTACATGCCTGCTGGAGCCACTACTACCTCATTGGCCTCTGCCAGTGACCGAGGGCTGAAAACTGCAGTGGGCAGCTTTGCTCAAAAATAAACATCAGAAACATGTTGGCTGTGACATCTTTATAGCCCAGAGAATATAAAGATGGGGACTCCCCTGTTACAGTGCCAGCAGCTCTGCAGGATAACATGCTGATTTCTGAACTCCAGAGAAGCTGGGGTGCAAAGCTCCTCCTTTGAAGAAGCTAAAATTGCAATCTCTGTTGCAAAAGTAACCTTAAGTAGTAACACCCTTGCAGCAGCCTCGCCTGCTGTCCTAGGGGAGACCTGATACACTTGTTTTGAAAAAGCAATGTTTTCAGGCAGGTGAGCAACCACTTTTCCCTTCAATTTTAAATAGATTTCCTTAACAGAATAATGAGTTTGTCCCTGCTTTGGGGGCTAGTCAGATTGTTTGATTGCTCACACATCAATGTGAAGGACTCTTCAATGCATTGAAAGCAAATACACAAAGCAGAGTGGCTTGAGAGCAGAAATAGCAGCTTAGCCCCTTTCTAATGGCCAGTGACAGTATCTAATGCTGTGATGACGGTGTGCTTTTAAAATACAAAGGACAATTATTGTGTCCTTCTGTCCATAGGAAATGCAGAAGACTGCTGTTGTGTCCTTCTGCCCACACCTATGTTTGTGATCCTTGCAACCCAGCCCTTCCCAGGAGGCAGGGGAAGGGCAAAGCCCACAGCCATTGATTTGCTTGGCTTCACTGAGGCTTGTTTTTATCCTCTGCTGTACAGCTTGCATTTTGTCTTCATGCAGCTGTAAGAAACAATGCAAATTAATTATGTTTAAAAGAGACAGGGATATTGCTCTCAGATGTACTAGATCTTGACCATCCCTGCAAACTCTAATTTCCACAGAATAAGTTGTTTAGTAAACTGTGGATGTAATTAATAACAGCCAAAGGACATTTTAAGCAATGAACAAAAGGGAAATTCTGTGGGAAATAAGCTTCACTTTTATTGTTAAAAAGATGACTTAAACTATTCAACTTCATCAGTGATGGTGGCATCACCATACTGATGGCTAAGATTACCAATAAATAAAATCAAAAATCCTGACAGACTGGCTCTGCTACTGTCTAGCTGCTCCAAGGAGCTTTTGCTGTCCTGTGGCCACTGCCCCAGTGCAGCAGAAGAGAAACTGCTTTTAGCCAGCAGCTCCCCTCTGGTGACCCAGCCCAGAGCTGCTGCCAGAGCAGTGGGGGCCTGGTTGAGGGGACAGGCAGGGATGCTGAGGAGCAGCAGCTCAGCTCCTAGAGCACGATGGCCACCCCAGCCCTGCGTTTGAGCAGGCATGATTTTGTTCCCACATCTCCAGGTTTCATGCCAGCCACCTCTGTGGTTATTGCACCAGCAGCTCCTGAGCTGTTTAGGTCAGCCCCTCACTCCTGTGGTGTCAGGAACATAGGTGCAACACCTCATCCCACTCACACAGACATCCCCGTGTGTCCTCAGCCCCCTCCCAGTATCTGGGGAATGATGAATGGGGAGATGTGCACATCTCTCTCGAAAGTAGTGGACTGGAGGGAGAAGGGAGGGAGCTTGTGGGATGTGGCTTCAGCACTCACCATGGTGCCCCTGGGATGCACCTGGTACAGGATTGTCAGAAGGAGAGAAATAAGCAGGAGTTCTGGGAAACCCAACCACCTATGGAGAAGTCAAGGTTACAGTACTCCCTTCCCAAAGGGTTTCCCAAAGCATGAACAGATATCACCAAGGGGCAGGTATGGCTGGTGCTGCAAGGCACGAGGCAAGGACAGGAGCTGCAGCAAAAACCTTGCCTACAAGCAGAGCTCCAGGACCATAGCTTGGTCCTGATCTCCACATCACCACCATCCTGGGGCTGAGACTGCATCCAGAGACCACATGCTGCTCCCTGTTACCAAGTCCCCTGGCACTTCTGAAGACCTCTCTTGAACATCTCTTGCTGATTGAATTTGCCTTTGCTGAAGTATTGACAGATCCCAGCAGCCACTGTGAGCTGCCACCAAAAAGATGTGTTTTCTGTTGCTGATATGTCGGTATTTTGGGGCAAATAGATTCAAGAGGGAAAAGGGAAAAAAACAGCAGGAGAAAAGATCAGCGTGTTTCCCTGGCAGCACTAGTGGGTCCTGCTAAAACTTCAGCCTGAGTTCCTGTCAACAAGAGCTGAATCAACACAAAATTAGCTGAGGGAGAGAAAATAAGAGAGGGAGTGGGAAAACAGAGGCAGAATGAACAGGAAAAGCAGGAGAACAGCAATCCCTGCCACCAGTCCCCACAGCACCTCCTCTGAAGAGGTACATAGGCCCTCACCCACCCTCCCTCACACGTGTACTCACAATGAAAAGTGATATGTTGCACAAAGAAGTGACTTACTATTCTTCTTTTCCACCACTAACTCTTGGTGTGATGCCTCCCTCACCAGTAGCTTTTGTGCACACAAAGTATCTGACACCTGCTAAAATGGAGCCAGCCTTTTCTCTAAGTGCTTCCCTCTCACTGGTTGCAGAGCTTCTTCTGTGCTCAGCAGATGAAGCTGACAATTGTTTGAGAGATTAATATTTCGACACAAATCAGAATTAGTGGGAGGATGGGTTGGGATGGAGGCAGGAGGAAGCAAAGCCATATGGGTGTGAAATGCCAGGAGCACCATATGATTGCTAGGATGGGTGAAGAAGGGCTTTTCTTAATAAGAGCAGCTAAAAGAGAGCAAGGCACCTGTCCCTTAAGTTCAGAGCCCAGAAGAAGGAGCCCATCCATTTGCACATGTAACCCATCTGCTCTTGCTGAGGCCACAGGTGGACATGTATGTCTGTGGTGTCAGATTCCAAACTTGAAAATAACTGGTGCCCCTTGGCTTGGCTGCTACCTCTGGAAGGGCCAGTAAACTCACCCAGGGTGCTGAGGAAGCCAGTGAGAAATGCTGTGGGCAAGAGGCCAGAGGCTGTCGAGCACAGTGGAGTGGGGAATGGGAGGTGACTGAGCAGGCACAAAGCAGGTGGAAAGTCCACCAGGAGCAGGAGCAGGAAGGGAAGGATACTCATGCAGGATCCTTCCTCATCACAGCTTCCTAACAGCTCCCAGCAT
The DNA here is from genome assembly GCA_013401335.1 of Brachypteracias leptosomus. Classification (NCBI taxonomy): domain Eukaryota; kingdom Metazoa; phylum Chordata; class Aves; order Coraciiformes; family Brachypteraciidae; genus Brachypteracias; species Brachypteracias leptosomus. The sequence goes on along the minus strand of VYZX01021416.1, from coordinate 54,989 downwards.
TCACCTACACCTGATCCTCCACAAACATCACCAGAGTTGTGTAGGCGTGGCATGAGGGGGGCACCATGGTCGGCATTGGGTCCTGTCTGCCCTGCACCACTCAGTCGGGATGGTGTGGAGGGCAGGAGGGGAGCCTCAAACAGACGGTGCCCCCATGCCCACCCACACAGCAGGTTTTCTGTTTCAGATGGATTTGTCTCAGCATGAGCGCACAGGGATGTTGCATTCCCAGACATGTGGAGGATCAAACAAGCTGGGTTTGGCCTGTGAAATGTTAAGTGGCTTTGGGTCCATTCTCTTTGGTTTTTGCTATGTCACATTGCTGCAGTTCTCAAGCACAAACATGGTCAGCAATGCTGGGGGTCCCTTCAAAGTGTGAAAGGATGGATGCCTTAATGGTCTTCATGAGAAATGACCTTTGGTGGAAACCCTGGGGCCCCTATTAGTCCCAAATTACTCCAATATCCTCTTTGGGGCTGATCACAAAGCTGCTGTAAATGAAGGGACACTAATGGACCAGGTGCAGGGGAAGGAAAAGCACAGAGGGCTTTTGCTAAAGGATTTGTTTTGTGAGTTGCATTTTACCAGCAGATATTTTGCAATATCTTTGGGTGGGTGTCCAGGCACGTGAAAGTCCCTCGAGTCACGCACTGTGCAAAGGGAATGAGTGGCAATGCCAATGCCCGTGCCAGCCTCCCAGGGCCTCGGGGTGAGAGGTGGGAGCTGGCAGTGATGGCAGCAGTGCGTGCAGGGGCACAAGCAGGGGACAGAAATGGCAGCAGGTCTTCACAGAGATTATCTGCCCACTCACATTACAGGTGACCAGCAGCACCACTTGCCTCGTCTACCCAGCCCTTCTCTGTCAGGAGGTTTCTGCTTGCAGCACGGTTGGGATGAAAGGCAAGGCTGTGGGTTCAGCCCAGCACTCTCCCTGCCTGTGCGGGAAGGGTGTTGCTGCCAATTTTTTGTTGGTGGCTTTAGAAACTGGTCCCTAGAAAGGATGCTTTGGTTGCCTTTCATTTATTTTATTTCTCCTGCATGTTTGAATACTTCCAGGGAGAAGATTTGGGGTTTTTTCATTTTGGTGCTGTTTGGTTTTTGTTTTGTTTTGTTTTTAACACTTGGGTAAAGAAAGAATGGGCTGTGAAAACAAAGGGCCTAGAAGAGGCAAACATATCACCTCCTTCATGCAGTGGAAGAGTCCCTGGCTCACCCTGTAACAGGGCCACCAGCTCTTCCTGGGCACATCCACCTGCAAAAGCTGACAGGAATTAAATAATAACGTGACTTTACCCAAATACCACATGGGGGCTCACCTGCTGCTGCAATTACATGGTCAGGAAATTAATTTTGATCTGCTGCTCCTGAATGAATACTTTCCTGTGCAAGCAAAATCTGGTAGAATTTCTCTCCTCTGCTATCACTGGGGATGAAAGCCTGAAGTTGCTTTATGAAACCACCACAAGGCACAGGAACCTTCATGTAAGACAGAACTGGATTCCTTGCCCATCCTGGCTTGGGACACCAGGGACTGCTCCATCAGAACATGCTTCAGCTTGTGGGCATGGAGTGACAGCTTCTCCCACCTCACTTGTGCCAGCTTCATCCACCCACTCTGCCAGGCTGGCGTGCTGGCACATGCCTCAGGCTTTGATCTGCTTTGGTGAACAACTGATCTGTCCAAGAATTACACTTGTGAATGATTGGAGAAGTGGTCTAGGTTACAAAGGTGGAACTTGCATGTATGTGACTTGCCAGGGAAATTACAAGAGTATTTAAACTATCCAGCATGAATTTTGTATCAGTCATCTATACACATTATTTAATACAACATTTTTTGTATCAGTGACCTATACTTACTGTTTAATACGAAATGGGTGGCTGCTGTCTGATTTCAACCCAGAGACCTGTCTGAGAATTGATCCAGAACAAGAGGTTGTTGCTTTGAAAAATCAACACTGGTACCACAATTTTTCTCAATCAGCATCCCAAATTGGAGCCATCTGGTATTTTTCACTGCATAGCCCAAATTTCACAAGATCAGCTCTCAATCCAGATAAGAGTCCCGACCTCTTTTGTATGTTCTAGAAGAAGCCACAGATTTATTTCCTTTTTGTTTTCTGATGCACGTATGAAGTTTTAGAAGTCAACCACTGTGCTAAGAGTTTTCAGATGTTTCTGGATGTAGTGCACCCTTAGGATAAGGCTTGACAGCAGTGGAAGGAGGCAGGAGAAGCAATGGTCCCGTCCTTCAGGACAAGGAGCTGCTCAACTCCTATCTGCAAGCAAACCAGCCTGCTCTACAACAGACTCCCCAAGTCATATAATCATAGAATCATTAAGGTTGGAAAAGACCTCTAGGATCATCAAGTCCAACTTTCATCCCAACATCTCCCTGACCATGAGACCTTGTCCTGAAGAGCTACAACTACTCATTTTTTTAACACTTCTAGGGATGGTGACTCCACCACTCCCCTGGGCAGTCTGTTCCAGTGCCTGACCACTCTTTCAGTAAAGAATTTCTTCCTAATATCCAATCTAAACCTCCCCAGTGCAACTTGAGACCATTACCTCTTGTTCTGTCATTAGTCACTTGGGAGAAGAGACCAGTCTCACTACAACTACCTGAAAGGTAGTTGTAGAGAGCAATGAGGTCTCCTCTGAGCCTCCTCTTCTCCAGGCTAAACAACCCCAGTTCCCTCAGGTGGTCCTCAGACAACATATTCTCCAGACTCCTCACCAGCTTCATTGCCCTTCTCTGGTCCCGCTCCAGCACCTCAATGTCCTTCTTGTACTGTGGCACCCTGCCCCAGCTTAGTAGCAAGCTTGGAAGGAAGGGAAAATGCATACAGTAAGTCAGACATGTAACATCAGTAGCCAGTGCAGGAAGGGGGCAGATGAAAACTGTTCAACTGCTGATGTGAGCACACAGGAGCCAGCCTGAACCCATCTGCTGGCTGTACACCATGGGGTGGTGCACATGGCCTATCCTTTGCCTGTGCTCTTGTCTTGGGCAAAGCAGCAGCAGACCCTTCACTGCTGGGCACTCCTGGCCAAAGTCATCCCTTGACCCATCCCACTTGGCTTATGAAAGATCCATCTGCAATGCTGCAACTCCCTTGAGTGCTGCGATAGTCCAGATAAGAATGACCGCAAGAAAAATGTCTAAGTATTTTTAGCTCCCCC
>VYZX01021416.1:0-51781 GCA_013401335.1 Brachypteracias leptosomus | reverse complement strand
TTTTTTTTTTTTTTTTGGATCCACTATGAAAGAGGATGAGGGGGAAGATTACTCATTCTCTGTAAAATCACTAATTCTCCCCTGAGGAGAATTAGTTCAGCCATTTGACTCCCCCTCACCCCAATCTCACATCCTAAGACTGAGAAGCAGACAGAAAAATTATGCCCCTATTTTGCACAAAAAGCTCCAGCCATTGAGAACAAAAGAATTTTTCCACTATGTGTATTTTTTCTACTTTTCTGCCTATTACCAATCCTAGCAATGTGACGCATGGGGAAACTAAACCAGGAACTTGACATTTACTTTCCACTGTAAAGTGTTTAAAGCTTAAGGTTTCCACCTATTACTATGACAAAAAGGAGTTTGTACAGTGAAGGCAGAAAGAGGAAAGGAGGCCCTTTGTTTCTCTTCTGTTTGCATCTTCTTAAACGATCAACACTAGAGACCAGAACTATAAAATAATGGCTCGACAGAGACTGTCCTCATTCCTGCCAGATCTTTTCTCAGTAAAAGAGCTAGTGAGAAGATCTTTGATGTCTTCCACATGACCAACACCCAACTCACCTTTCCAGGGATTCCTCTACTGAAAAGAATCATAAGTGAATTCAAATTATAGTTGGATTTCTTACATTTTTTACCTATAATCCATAGTAGTGATCACTGCAACAACACATAGAAAATACAAACTCACCATAAGATGCAGCATTGAACAAGGGACAATCAGTAAGAGATCAGGAGGAAGGCAGCTCTCACAGCACCTGCAATTTTTGGCTTCTCATTCTAGACTCCTTGTGAGACAGAGCAGGAATAAGTCATTACCAGTTGTAATGGTGCTGACCAGTTGTAACAGTGTAGACTCCTATCCAGAAGCAGCCGATTGCATCAAGCAGCTCAGCCTTGCTCATCAAAGCAGCCATCACAGGGGGAATTCCTGGGCTTAGACATCTCTGGGCATAGTTGTTGGGGTTTGGGAAGTCCTAAAGGTCCCTTGCTGGCTGAGAGAGTTCACCACACTCCCCCAGCCACAAGTTGTGTCATGGCCAAGAGAAGAAAGATGTTAAACTGCCATCCTGGGTTATTCAAAGCTGCTCCTGGTGGTAACACTGGGCTTTGCTAAGCCCCTCTGCCTGTGGCTAGAAAAAACAGGAGAGGCAGTGGGTTCACATCTCTCAATATGTGCTCGATGGACAAGGGAACTTCCTGCAGCTGCATCTAGATTGGAGCAATGCATTGTAAGTGAGCCCCAAGCTGTAATTGCGGCTTCATCTTATTAATAGTACCACCAGGGTAGACAGGGTGATGAAAGCATACCTGCCTTGTAAACTGACAGGAAGGACTTCGTTTGCTGTAACCTGCTCTGAACTTGATCTGGCCACGTCTCTGCAAGCTGATGGTATTCTGTCAGCAGTGATTGCTCCAAAAGTCAGCACTGAACTGGCTTACTTTTCAAGCTTAAAAGCAGGTCACATTCACATGGCATTGAGCCCAAGGGACTGAACAAGGAATTTATTTTTATAAAGTCCTTTCCTCTCAGAGAGCATGGTCAGATGCTATCTCCATTTTACCAATCATAAGACAGACAAAAGACCACATTTTGCTGTGAAATCAAGCACATTTCCTTTTCTACACAGCAGGAGACACCTGGAAAAGGTAAAACAACACCAAGGCTGGGTTACAACAATGACATACCATAGCTTACTGCGGAAGCAGGATCTAGGTGACTGGACTAGATGATCTTTCGAGGTCCCTTCCAATCTCTAACATTCTGTGACTCTGTGATTATGTTAGATGTTTCCAACAATCAACATGAGAAAATTCAGATGATGTTGGTAGAACCAAAGACACTAGGAAATGATGTGCCTGGAAATGTATCTACAGAGATAAGCAGCAAGAATGAACCAGAGAAAAAGAAGCTAGAAAAATAGCTGGATAAGTTAAAGTTAATAGGAAGTCACACATGAACCAAACTAAGATGGCTTGGAGGACTGCAAAGCCCACATTGTTCAGCTTGGAAATCCACTTATCTTCTTGAGAAGCTACTCAAGATCTCTTCACATTGACTAAATTGCACCATATGCCCTATGCTCAGTTTTGTATCACATGGTAAAGCCAGTTAGATGTTGGTCAATATGTGCATCACTTACTACATGGCCCAGTTTGCACATAGACACCAGTCTTTTAATGGGACCCATCATCCTCACACCACAGGCCACAGCTTCACTTCTGGTTATATAGTGGCCAAGGGGTGTGGAAGTCCCTCAGCAAGGAGGGCTGCAGTGATGAAACAGTAGAGAGCAATTCCTCCAGCTTGTGCCTGAGAGATGCCTTGGAAGGAAAAGGGCCAGGAGGAAGCCCCAGGCAGGAAAAGTTGCTCTGATGGGCCACAGTCAGCCCTTTGGACGTGGCTGGTGCCTCTGCTCTTGAGAGCAGCTGGTCAAACAGGATCTGGGGATGCCCTGTCATGGTGTCACTGCTGCCACCCCCTATCAAGGAGTTGAATGTCTTTCTGTGCGGCATCAGAAAGCCAAGCTTCAGGCCCAGGCATCATAGCATGCATCACATTAGCTGCTCAAGCATCTAGGAAGAGATAGTCAAGATTCATTAATGTGGTTTTGATATTAATAACATTTGTAGAGCAGTGCTGCAAAGAAGCCTTTTGACAACCACCTCTGTCCTTGGCTGATGTGCCCTGGCAGGATGAGGATACATTGTTTTCACCTTCCTTTGCCTACCAGAACCATACAACTCTTTCCACCAGCAGAAAATAACAGAGCATTAAGATCTGTCAGGACAGAATAAAGGAGTTCATGGTTGTTGTGCTGTCCAGTTAATAGATGATTTTGACTTTTTCTCTCCATTTCTTTCAGTATATTCAATATTAGCTAACTGCCCTGTGGCAGCTAACCTAAACCCTTCTAGCTTCTGGAAAGTAACTGGGCTGAACTGGAGAGGTGGCTGCCTGAGACAGTTCTTGTTGAAAAGAGTCAGTTTTTGTAACACAACACTTCCAACTCTTCATTTGTTGCCTTACACAGAGGAAGTCCATGACTACAACCACCCTACAAAGCGCATAGGCTTTTACAAGTGGAAAAGTGTGTTTCCACAGCTATCAGGCCAAGTTCTTTCACTCACCTCTGACTTTCTAATGCAACTAGAAAGCAAACTCTTCAGGGAAAAAGACTATATTTAGGCAGGATGAGAGCTGTGATGAAGTTGTAGATGGACAGAGGAAGGATGGCTCAGGCTCAGTTCGTCAGAAGGGACTCAGTTGTACAAACCAGAAAGCAGAGACTGAAAACAGTCTCAGAATTCTAGTGGCACGGTGATATCTTTAAGCCAAGTGGTAGTAAGAAACCTGCCCAAAATGCAAACACTCACACATCTACTTTTGCCAGCCCAAATAATTCACTCTGCCTCACAAAATCATGCTAAATCTGTGAAATAAAGATTACACTGAAATGGCCTAGCAGGTTTTGGTGTTGGCAGCAGCAATATAAAAATACCATCCCACCACATTCCTGGAGTCTCATGAATCCAGAGATAATCCTTCACCACTATCACTTTATAAATTTTTCCTTCTTTCAACCTAATTTTTCCATTCCTTCTAACTCCATGGATTTCACCCTCACCTCTGAAGTGTCTTGCACTGAAACACACCACTTAGCTATTTCTTTTTCTACGTACCAAACAATCCCTCGCTTGATTAAACATACATTTACTCAACTAGAGCATTTATTCCCCAGCAGTATTCAACGCAATGGGAAGCACATTCACTTCATTAATGTTCTGACATGGCATCAGCAAAAATTTTGCCTGTATTAAAACAAAGCCTTCAGTTCATCTAGGGTTTTAATTCACCATAATGCTATAATATGAGCTGTCAGTGTGCCCAGGTGGCCAAGAAGGCAACAACATCCTGGCTTGTATCAGAAATAATGTGTCCAGCAGCACTAGGGAAGTCACCGTGCCCCTGTACTCAGTGCTGGTGAGGCTGCAGCTTGAGGCCTGTGTTCAGTTTTGGGCACACAATATAAAAGAGACATTGAGGTGCTGGGGCATGTCCAAAGAAGGGCAATGAAGCTGGTAAAAGGTCTAGAACTCAGGTCTTACAAGGAGTGGCTGAGAAACCTGGGTTGTTTAGCCTGGAAAAAAGGAAGCTCAGGGGAGACCTGATCACTCTCTGCAGCTACCTAAAAGGAGGCTGCAGCAAGGTGGGGGTTGGTCTGTTCAACCAAGTAAAAAGTGATAGGACACGAGGAAATGACCTCAAGCTGCACCAGGGAAAGTTTAGATAGGATGTTATGAAAAATTTCTTTACCCAGAGGGTTGCCAAGCATTGGAACAGGCTGCCCAGGGAAATGTTGGAGTCACCATCTGTGAGGGTGCTTAAAAGCTGTGTCTCTTAGTGACATGGTTTAGTGGTGAGCAGTGTCAGGTTAACAGTTGGGACTTGATATTAAAGGTCTTTTCCAACCTAAATCATTCTATGATTTTCTGCCAGCAAGGGGATGCAGCTTTTCTATGCATAATGGCATTAAGCCTGCCCTCATCTCTAGCTCCTAGTGTGCCCTTCCTCGGGGCTACGGCTCAGAATCTTCCTTTTGTAATCTGATTTCTTTTGGATCACGTCGATGTCCCTCTGCTTTGGTCCCTGCCCTGCCCGGGCCCAGGCGGGGAGAGCGGAGCCGGGCAGAGGAGCAGGGCTCGGCTGCCACCTGTCGCTCGACCCCTTCTCCTTCCTCCGCCAGGCACACACCAAAAACCACCGAAAATATACCAAAACCAGAAATAAGACAGACACCGCCCTTCGGTTCTGCAGATTGAGCCCCCTCTAACGCAGCAAGAATAATTCAGACTCTTCAAGGAGAAGAGGTGCGTGATCTGTTGCTGCGTTTTGCAAATATTGTAGTTTTAAACTCAGCTATGAAAGCTTGTGGTACACTCCAGGAGTGGTTAACATCTTGCAGATGGGAGCTACAAAGTCTCCAGAGCCAACTTTCACTTTTAAAGGTCAGTCAAATATACACCTTCCCAAAGGTGAGGCCAGCATGCCACTCTGTTACAAAAAGACTTCAATGAATGTTTCCCTTTCAGCACTAGATAAAGCTTACATGTATGTGCTGCAGAGAAAAGCAGTGAGGAAATAAGAATTATTAGTTCTTTCCATTTCTTTGTCCTCTCCCCTGCTCATGAGGAAAGTAGAAAATTATCCCACTTTATCTTCTAACACTAAATACAGTATTTCAGTTTTCTTGGAACATCCTGTTTTATTCTTGACAAATGCTTTTGAAAGCAGCATAGGAAGTCTCCAACTTGTATCTTTCAAAATGCTATAGAAAGAGTAAAAATGCAACACGGAGATAATGGGCTGTCTTCTCTCATGAAAAAGTTATTACAACCTCATACATCGCCTACTGTAATCTGGGGAGCCTCAAAACTGTAAAACTGGTGTGTCAAGGTATTTTTTGATTCACTGTCAAAAGGCAAACGTAGGAGAAATAGCTTAGAAGAAAGGAAGGCATTTATTTTGTATGCAACGGGTGACTCTGAGGCTTAGGACTGTGTGGACACATGCACAAGGAAAGATGATGAGAAAAATCCATCAAATTAGTTTTCTCACATCAGTATTCATGAAAGGCAGCATTTCATAAAGCCCTCACATCAGTAAGTCACCACAGTTCTTCAAGGACACTGAAAGGAAGACAAACTTCCTAAGAATAGGACAGGGGAGATTTTTTGTTGTTCAAAACAGCAACTCTGGAACTCTCAATGTGCCATCACTCAGATGAGATAACGGGACATTTATTGGGGCCCTATCACATCTCTAACCCACCCAGACATGCTGAAATTTTCTGTCCATTGCAGATTAAGATCAGAAAGGCCAAGTCAAGTGTTGTAAGGCAACAATTTTCAGTAAGGAAGCTACAGTGAAGCCTTGCCAAAGCCTGATTGGCATTTGTCTAATTCCAAATAAATCCTATCAGGGAAAAAAAAACAAAACAAAGCAACAAACCACGTCCTGCATATCTGGACGTAAGCATACAGAGGAGATCAGCTGTTACTAAGAATAAGACCAACGTGTGCTGTGACGACAGTTGGATGACAAGTGCTAACCATCGCAATTCTCCCAGCGTGAGCTGAGCACTGGGTGAAGCCAGAAAAATGTCTTTCCCTACAGATAAACTAGGGCTGATCCCACCATGCTGAGGCTGCACAGGTGCCCTGAGCCCAGCACACATGTATCCAGCTGGTGTTCGGCTTTAGAGATAAAGCTACAAACACAACATTGTGAAGAGGATTTCCCCGATGTTAAAATCTGCTCCTCTGAGGTGCTGCACCCCATGTAACCAGTAACCGTGTGCCTTTTAAGTAACTTCCAACTCATTTACAACCTAGCACGGTTGGGAGACCTCCTAAACACCTTAATGCAATTTTGACAGCCAAAATCCAAGTGAAAATACCAGCAACCTGGACACACCTATTACTGTCTTCAGTTGCTTTGAAAAATCTCAGCAAGGAATACTGCAAATGAGAAGCACTGAGTAATGGGCTATTCTGCAAGAAAAAACCCAAAACTATTCAAACCATTTAATCTCCAAAAGAATATACATCCAATTTTTCAGCTGGTGATTATGAAAATGACTCTCTTCACTGATACAGCTGAGGGGATGTGTGAACTGTGTAGTTCATTACTGCTGCGATAGCACCCCCATGAGCCAGGCCCCGCTCCGCAAGTGTGACATCCAGATCTGTTAACATGCTGGAGACGTACATCTGGGAACCTCCCACAGGTGGTTCTTGCTCTTGCTATCACTTGTACGTCTCCATCGCTGCTAGCTATGGGGGCAGACTCTTCTCTAGCTGAGCTTTCTGATCTGGACCATCAGATTCCAGCTCTTCCCTCTCCCCCAGCTGCAGTAATTGCACTGGTACTGCCCTGACTGCAGAGGATGCAGAAATAAATCTATCTTGGCACAAGCTTCTGCCCCTTACCTTAAAGTGCCTCTGCTGTCCTCCCAGCTGCTTTGACAGACACACTACATTGCTATGAGCAGCAGAGACAGCAGTTGTTAGCCAAATAGAAAGACAGATAGAGGTCTTTTTAGTTATTGTTTTCCAGAAAGTTCTGGAATCTTTCTTTTAAACAAACTGAAGGAATAGAGAAGTGTAAATAATTCTGTACCAGGCAGCTTATTGTGTGGTATAATACCAGTTCAAAATGAGCTCTTTTGCTGTAGTTTGAATCCTAAAGCTAACCTATTTTATCTAGTGCTAGCAAAACCTGTAAGCTATAAATATTAAGTAAATCATATCCTGATGCTACACACTAGTGAAGTTTTACACACTAGTGAAGTTTTACACTGGATCTACCATGAGTCTGCACAAGCAGCCCTGTGCAGATCTCAAGTGCTAGGGCCCTAGCAATAGGCCCAAGCAAGTTGACATATGGATGAATCTCACAACTGGACAGTGTGTGTTTATGACTGAAACCTGCAGAGGATTTTTCTCTGCTGGGAAATTAGCTGATTAGCTGTGAGAACAGACACACAGCTATCCTGAGAAATGATTAGAACTAAAACAGATAGAGATACCTCTTCTTTGAGTTCCTTCCCAGGCTTGGCCGACCTTGGACGGAACCCAATAAGGAGGAAAAATAGCAGGTGTCCTGAAGTTATTTTTAGGGTTGCCTGTGCGACCTGAGTTGTCCATTCAGTAGTATAAAAGCTGGTCCTGCTTGCCGCGAACTCCAGAAGCCGACCTGCAGGTGGACACACCACGTAGGACTTCCCTGTTACTGGAAAGGCCCCAACTGCTCACTGCAGCCGGGACTCCCCAGCAATGGCAGGACCGGACAAGGAACCGGACAGGACAAGGGGAACATATTTGACAATGTATCTTCCTGGCAATTACCACAGTGGCTTTCGTATGACTATGATCAAGCTTCTGACTTGGCTTATTCCTTCTTCTATTATCATCTACTATGATTAGATTTATTACCTTGCTTATTCCCCCTGCTGTTAACCATATTCTATCATTTTTGTATCCACTGAAATTAGACAATAAAATAAGCTTATGCCTGCTGCTGGTAGCTGTATCCTTTGTGCTGAGCCAGGTAATTGGCAAAACAAGATCATGCTGTCATGCACAGCTTTATTTGTGCAAGAGATAGACCCGACTCCTCCCTGTACCATGAAAACTTGCTTTGATGTGGCCTCTGCAGCCTATGACATCAAAGGGTGCCCTGAAAGCGAGAGATGTTTCTGCAGCAAGAGGCACAGGGTATGTGCCAGCTTTCAGGTTTTAATAATTTTCTTCATTGCAGCCAGGAAAGGTAAACCACACGATAGAGTGACTCTTCCAGCAAAGTACAACCAGCTCTGGCAACAGATACTGCTATTTAGCAGCATTCAGCAAGCCAACGTTATTTAAGACAGAGTACACGTTGTACTCTATGAGCTGTCAACCCCTAAACTGAGGCTTAGTAAATAACATTAGATGTGTTAAATACTGCCTTACTAAACAGGCAAACAATCTGGAATAATGAGAGGTGTGGTCTAGAATACAAATAGGAGCAGAATTCATCCCAAACATCACAGATAGCTGAGGAGACACTTTCTTTGCTATCTCTAAAGTGCTATAGGGGTTTCCTACCTTCAGTCAAATTGTGGGGCAGGGAAGAGAAAGAACAGGATAGGATTAAATTTAAATCTCCTAAATTGAGCCAAAGACAGAATTATCCATGGTGGAATTTAGTTAAGACAGACAGTCCTTTCTGCTGCTGTCTTTCAAAATAATCTCTCCCTTCTTTCTTCCCTCAAAAGTAGCATTAAAAAAAATACAGAGGTCTGTTTTTCACTTCAAGACAAAAATATTTTCCATTAGGTTCTCAAATACTGAATTGGCACAATTTTCTGGCTGGGACACGCAGTTACATACTGGCCAGACAGTGGAAATGTGGTGCACTGGCACCTGCAACCCCAGAGTTGAGGCTTTCATTGGAAGAAGAGCTTCTTGTGCCACACTGCCCCATACTCTGTCTCCATATCTATCTCCAGCTTCAAATGCCAAAATCATGCCAGTTAGGAATCACTTTTGTCTAAAAGAAAACTTGTATGTTTTGTGCTGCTTGTCATGGAAATATGACTTTAGTTCTCCTACAACTATTTTTTTTTTTTTTTCAGTGAAATGGCCCAACGACAGAGCCAGGTGAGGTGAATCATGTCTTTACACCTCCCAAAGCTATAAATTTGGTTGACAAGGGGATAGGAGGAAATAATAATTTACATGAAGATATTTAAAACTAGAGTATAATTATTGCATTTCAGCTTTATTTATGGACAGTTTTTATCTACCGTGAGTGACTGACAACTTTAGTACCAAGATTAGAAATACTGCTTGTCATAGTTTGCTTTTTTTAAGCATACTGACACATGCCTTTGAAGCCTGAAATAATTTTTGTGATTCTAACACAAATGCCATCATCTGTTCAAGCTACGCCTAAGAAAACTTAGACAGAAGGACCACCTGTAACATGTTTGCCTGCTGATTTATGAGACTACAATTCCTCAACCATGTCTAGTTTGGCTTTCACGTGAGGTCAGGCAGGCTTTCAGTCAATTCAGTCTAATGTCTAAATCAATACTGTAGAATGCAGCCGCCCCAACCAACCAAAAAAAAAAAAGAAAAAAAAGTTTTAAATACCATAGGTCTATCACTAAAAGGAGACTGAAGATGCTCCTGGCTCAAATAGCTTTAGTTTTCATCCTTTTATTATGGTATTGTTCCATTATAACAACTGGTCAGCAGAGCCAAATAGAGAGTTTAGTGCAAATTGTCTAGTCCAGGTTTAATGGTAACACAGCTGAGGCCAGCACTCTTCTCTGCACAGTTTTTCTGTATTCAGCTTTTTTGCAGAAATTATATACTACTTCATCCCTTTGAAGCAACGCTGACTGGTACACAAGTATTTTTCTTGCTAGATAGCAAGCAACCATTTACTTTCTTCTTGCAGGTACAGCAATCGGAAAAAAAAAAAATCATTCTGTATTTGCAGGAATTGCTCCTTCATGCCACGAACAAGAAAAATCTGAGAGACACTGAACTAAAGCTTCTAGCATCCACTCAGATCTCAGCCAAAGTAGCATCAGAACCACTTTGTGTTTGCATAAAGCCAAGTCTCTCAGCTTCTCCGCCATGATTCTGACAGCAGGAATTTCAAAATGAGGCAGCTTTTCAAGAGCCATACTACTGAATCCAAATTTCTTATTTAAAACACCAAAAAGACAGCAGACTCTCTTTCCACAGGATAACTCATTTCAGTCAGAAGATTTTTACTGGAATTCTCAGAATTGTGATTGTTTCTTTTCCAGTGGTGAGGTCTACAGTCTTTCATTACATTTCATGTCATTTATCAAAGTATAATTACAGCTCATTATGCTTTTTCATTCTTACTTGTCATATGTAAATCCCATCTGGACTGAAAAGCATCCAGCATTGAATTAAGAGCATTTTTCTTGTATACATGTACTCCCAGTACTCTTAAAAGAAGCAGACAGTGTAAAGGTTTTTATTCTTCTTCAAGAGACAGCATTATCTGCAGAACTGCATTCCAGTTCCATACTTAGAACTGACTCAACGGACACCCAAAAAGGGGTGCTATTTCACAATTCAGTAATATATTTTTTGCAGCATTTAATTCTTCTCCCAGGCATTCTTGCTGTTAAACTACCATGGAAGTTTCTCAATACTTCAAAAATAAAACTGTTCTTCAGAACAATCCTACTGCAAACTTGATAGACGTAGCAGGATTTATTTGGATTTTATGGCCTAGGACTTTTGAACAAAACTATGCAAAAAGAACATATACACTTACATTAACTGGGACAACAGTGATGACCTTTATGCTTTATGGTCAGGAAAGCATCTGAGAAGATCAGTGGATAAATAATTAAAGAACATTTTTGAAAGGGCATACCACTTCTGAAGCATAGGGCAGCTCTCCCTGTGTGCATGAGAACATGGTGTGAATTCACATATTCTCACAAGGAATAGGGTTACACAACTTCAAGAAAATGGGCTTGTTACACAGAAATAAATAAAGCTGTTTGAGGTACTCAGCTTGAAAAAGCAAGAGATTATGTTCCTCCTACCTAGCCAGTATCTCCATTCGAAATGTGCAAGACTCAGAATAGGTGGATTCAAGAATGCAACATGCCTACTCACTGGTCACATATACTCTAGTAGTTCAGAAACCTCACCAACATATTTGGGGCAATATCCCACCATTCTGCGCTACAAACTTGAAATTAAAAAAACCCCGATGTCAAAAATGTTGTTCTTTATGAATTATTTTAATGAACCAAACATGAACTGACATATAAACACAGGCCAAAGAAAATAACATGAAACAAGCCCCACCAGCTGCTGACAGAAGGTAAAGACAGATTAAGGTCTCTGTTTCTTAACACAGCGAGTCCACAGAAGAGAAGGGAATGGACTATCCCTGATTTCATAGCAACAGCTCCTATCGAACGCATTCCAAACTTCTCCAAATAATGGAAATGAAGGTGGCTCAAAAGAAAGAGAAATAGAGAAAATGAGGGCCCTTTGTTACCCAGCCTGGTCTCAGAAATGGAACATGTTTTCTAGACCCCATAATCTTTGGCATAGGTTCCTTTTTCATTGTTTGCGTGAATGCTTCAATCCCATGACTGCGAAGGTGGCAGCAGTCAGTTTCTCATACACTAGGAACATCAGAGCAGCAGTAAGGACTGTCTGCAGGAGCTTTGCTTCAAGGCCTTTGTAGAGACCCATCAACCCAAACCGCCTAAGGAGGAAGAAAACAAACACAAAACCAAGTGTGAATAGTCTTCTATAAGCGAGTATACTACAAAGAAGAATTAATAACACAAACTAATGACATCTGTAAGAACCTTGAATTTTAAATTGATCTCTTGAGTGCCAGCTGTTTAGTAATATTTTAAAGAGAAAATTCTGCAGAAAGTTATGCCTCTTGTGCAAGAAGCTTGCTTCTTTTCAAGATGAGAGGTGAATGAACTGGTATCCTTGATGCCACTTACTGTACAGATATTTAGGAAAATTTAGTTTTATGTACTTATTCTGCAGTATATTACAAGAACCAGGTTGATCCAAATGGCAAGTTTAAGGGTGGAAAAAAGAGTAAGCCAGATCCAGCAACATTTTCAACATATTAGTAGTACTCAAGTCTTCTGTATCATGTTAGGGGAAAAAAAACACACAACACAAAAACACAAAAGAGGAAAGCTCACCTCACTCTCTGTTGAAGAAGGTAAAGAACATTCCTAAGACTGCCTAGTCTTCGGTTCTCTGGGTTCAACCTGTGGCGTCCAAACTGAAAAAGAAGAAGAGCATTTTGTTGCACTATTTCCCCGTGGTGCTAGGCAGAGAACCCAACACTTGCAAACAATCCAGAGAGCCTCTCTTAAACCTCTTTTAGCCTTTTTCAGGTTATAGTAGCCATCAGTAAAGAACAGAGATTAAAGCTGACACTACTGAACTTTACCTAGCAAACATTAAAACGTATGTACTATAGTAATTTGTTCTGGTTTTAAGGTGGATTCTAAGGAAGTGTTACACATAGCCACGTCTACTCTCTTTCAGCTGATCTGGAGCAGACAGTTTTCAAAATCTCAGAAGCGTAATCTGCAGAGTCTTAGGTAAGGATATGACATTCAAACCAACTGAGATTGCATAGTTGAGCCCAAAATTTATCTGCCCAACAATGGTCCTGGAGCAAAACATTGACATGTTAACAGCTATGGAAGAATCCAAAATTGTCTGATCCACCTTCCTGGCCTAAATAACACTTTTCTTTTATTCACTGTTTGCTTATCTCCAAACTGTTTTTCAGTAGGCATAATAGCTGCTGCTGTAATTTTATGTCTCAGAGTTAAACTAGCAATTTCAACAACTCTATTTCTAGCATTCATTGATCCTCTTACCTGATACAAGTCAATAGTGCTGTCAGCAATCTGTAACTATGAATTATTAATGTCCAAGGGTTGCCACACTTGTATGTGTAACAACATAGCCAAATAGCTTTTGAAGCCTCTGTTATGCTTCTGTGCTAAGAAAGGTGAACTTGAGCAACTGCCTGTGGATGAGTTTCTCCCAGAACTTACCCAGGCACCTGCTACTTCTTAGGCATAAGAAATTACCAGTGACAGCAGGCAGGCTATGTAAGCAGATTTAGGCAGTTCAGAAATTATAAGAAAATGCCAGGATGACACAGGTCCCTTTTGCTTTATGTATTAAGAACTCAGATGGAAACAGAAGCAAGAGAATACTATTGGAAATCTCACTTTATTAGGCAAGTAAGTGCTCACAACACACAATCTTCTCATCAGCAACTAACTCATTTGATATTGAGAAATCAGTGTTATGGATTATTGTCAAAGTCTCAGCATTATCTTTTTTGGAAACTATGTCTAACTGGGTTTCAAGTTGCAATGCCAGTCACTGCCCAGATTACTCATATATTTCCAAAATACACCAGCATTAGGCGCTTCCTTCTCCTGTTTTCTGTAGCATTGGACTATTTTTGAACTGCAAACAAAGGCTCATCAAGGGAGGAAAAAAATTCATTTCTCCCTAGGATGTCAATATTTGACATATTACTGCAGAAGATTTCCCAAAGGGATTATCATTCTCTACACTAGAGAAAAGAGGCTTGAGTTATAAAGAAAACTTTTTCACCCCGGATCACTATGAACATTAACAGTATTGCTATTTCTCCAGAGGCAAATTTAATTTATCCACTGTCTAACAACACATAGGCTAAAGAACAGTTTCACTGCATAGTGAGTTACATCAGTGCCATGTATTTTTAATAGCTGAAAAGGAGGTAAGACATACTCAATGGCAAGGCTGGAAGCTGCTTACAATTATCAATTGCACAGGATAACTTTTCATTATATGGAAGCAAGAAGAGCCCTTAGCCAAAAAGTTGAAAGCAAATGTGTAGAGGCTTCAATACAAAGACACCTGATAAACCTTTAGAAACATATTGTCTAAAAATTAAGTTTTCAGGTCAAAGAGTCTTGTACTTCTACTTTGATGACAGAACTTAATTATGATGTATAAGTTCTTATGAATTACATCAGACTTGTATTGGCTTGTGTAAAACTGCTAAAATTGTTCCAAAACCCCCCACAACTCCACAAGTGTATTTCATGCAGAATTTTATTTCTGAAAATACTAAGCCTCTATTCATAACTTTTTTTTTTAGCATCACTTAGTGCAAATGGCAAAAACTTCAAACATAACAATGCTAGCTTTAGGTTGGAAAGCACATTATGAAGTAGTGTAAGTTTGAACTGGATGGCACAGGTATCACAGATGCACGTTTCTGCCAGTCTCACCAGACTATTCAGGATTTCTGGCTATTACTTCTTTCACAGAGCCAAGGGAAAGAAGTCACCCCTAGTGACTGCAGAACTAGAGATAGGGCTCTTGTGTTCCCCATCATCACAGGGAGAGGATGGACAGGCACTGAGAAAGAGCATATAGGCCACTGTATTTCACAGTGACCCACTGAGAAAAATCCCACCCCCACCAGGACAGTGATGGTTAGCTGTGCTCGAGCAGAAAGGCATCTCACTGCTGCTCTCAGGTAAGCCAGCAGTGAACCAGCTGACTTCAGCTGAGGTGAGCAGTCAGCAGCAGCTGCTTAGTACATCGAGGTGGCAGCACAACTTACCAGAGCTGCCCTTTTTTTAAAGAATGACACTATCACCAAGAGACGGAAGAATTTTCAAAAAGTCAAAAGGAGACAGACGAAACATGAAGTAATAGTCACAAGATTGTAACCACTTCTATAGCAACTGTGGAAGGAACAAGGGTTAAAGCTGTTGTATTGATGCAGCCCCATGAAAATGGCGCTGCTGTGGAATGTTAAGGCTAAAATAGAGTCCTCCAACTTTCCTTCCAGTTCCCCTCCTTTGCACCAGCAGAAAACACATCGCAAATTAAAAACAGACTGATGTTGCAACTTATCCAAACAAAGCTGTATTTGCTTAAATATTTTTCTCTATCTGTCACTTCAGTAATAGAAGCCTGTGCTACTAGTTTAACTCCTGAGATGTGTCCAGGCTGTTAAAACAGAAGACACGGAATGAAGGCACTAGCTTGGTAGATCATCAAAAGTTATGAAAACTTTAGAAAAGATGACTGCTGGCAAAATTACAGTGTGGTTGACACATCTACATGCAGATGTCATTTTGTGCACCACTGGAGTGATGAAGTAGAAAGCTGTGCAGACACAGAAGTTTCATCTGGTGCCTTTCCAGAGTAGCATCAACCACACAAATATATTCAAGTCCTGTTGGTTAGAAATATAGCATCCAAGCTATCTGTTTACAGGCTGTCAAAAATCAAAATACACTTAGTCCACTCTAATTAGAGAGGAAAAACTAAAACTACAAAATTTGCATGAAAATCACTTTTTCCAGATGAACAATGAGCAAGAAAAAGATCCCCTACTAGACAAGTCTAAAAAATTACATCCTTATCATGGAAGGCTCACGTTCAATGATTTGCCTAATTCTCCAAATTTATACACATTTTAGAAAATATATAATGGCTTTAACACACACAAGTTAGGGCTTCTCCTCACTTAGGAAAATAGCATTAAATCTCACATGGAAACATTTATTAATATTTAACTGTTACAAAAATCATCAAGAAACAGCTTACAAAAATACAATTTAAAAGCACAGAAATTAAAGTACAATACGCTTGCTTAAGTACAGCCAGATCTCTTTCTCATCTACCCATAAACTTTATTTTGTTTCAATATTACAACAATATTGGTGCATACTGAAGGTAGCAGCATTATCCAGCAGACATACAAATTACAAGTGAGAATAAATGCAAGTGTTTTCATTACCACCACAACTAGCGTACAAGGCTGGGCAAGTGGTTAAAGATACTATTTATGAGGGAGCTCAGCTTCCCCTGATGAATCACATTCTGGCTACTGACAAGGTCAGGCCATCATCTGAATAAAACAAAATCTATGAATAGAACTTCTTTTGGATCACCCTAGGTCATCTGGAAACACACAGCACTTAGAGAATTTAATTTTAACTTGCCACTTGAGACATTTTCTATTTATATGCAAAGAAGTAAATCTAAGTTTTTGTAGTGCCTGGAAGCAGTATGGTGCATCAGCTCCTGTGAGACGCCTACCGATGCATTACACTGTCAATCCTACCAGCTACTTCAAACAAATGGGCACCAGTAATACCAAGTTCTATCAGAATCTGTCAGTACAGCATCAAAGAAGAGAGACATCGTTATCAGTGACCTGCATTGTGCAAAAGGAGCTCCCGAAGCGATGGGTTCATTAACACAGAGAAAACCAAGCCACGTGAACAAGGCTTGCATTATACAGAACAAGTCAGAGGCACATAACCTGAAATGAAATTACTTACCCGCAGAATTGACTGTACTGTCTGCAGAGGATAAGTGAGGGTGGTGGCAACTGCTTTGGCTATTGCACCAATGACAAAAGCATCCAAAGATGTGAGCTGTTTGACAGATAAAGAACATATTACTTCCACATAGTACCAAACCAGCCAGTTTTCCATGTGTTCGTGGATTCTGTACCAGTACCTACTACCAGGTTATCCAAGTATCTTTTGTGTAAAGATTTCATGAAGTCTCTGGGTCTTCTCATTTTAAAGAGCTATAGTTCAATCAACTTACTTTCCCACAACTAAAGTATATTTGTAACTTCTACCTGCTTACAAGCTTTTGCATTTCTCACTGTAACTAGGTTACTAAAACAGTGGAGATAAAGCCATACGACTAGATCAATTTAAAGCATCAAGAGTAGACAAAAGATAGGTAAGTAGCATTTAAACACACCATCAATCAACAAGCATTTCAGCTTTTGCAACATTCTAAAAGAACAAGTCACACGGCACTTATGAAAAGGTGATAGTGAAAGACTCCTTGAACATCATTCTATAATCCTGAGACATAATCACTACAGTATCAGGCAGGATTTTAGTCTTGATGACACAGGATAAAAATCTTATCCCTATTAGCTAAGAACACCAGCTGGAAGCCCATCCTCACCTCCAAAGCCCACAATGTTCCATGATATTGTTATAGCCTAAGCTGATTATAGTGCATCTCAATTTAACAGTGTGAATTAATCACTGAAAATAAGTAGGTGCCCATATCAAAACACGCTTCAGATTGGCAAAATGTGTTGACTGCAATCAGAAATATGCACACACATGCACATGTTAAAAAAATCAGTCTGATTTGACAGTGAATCTGTCTTAAGTATTTAAGACAATCAGGAAAAAAAAAATCAAATAGGAAGAAAAATGTTGTCCCAAATGTCGCAAAAATTATCATTGCTAGAGGAAAAATGTATTTTTCTTCTCCACTAGTCATGGACAAAACATGTCCTAATTTAAGGTAGAAATAAGTAATTTAAAAGAAACACAAGAAATAAATATAGCAATTAGCTAACAAACAAATAATGCAGAGGGAAGCTCAGCCTGTCACTCAGAAAAATGTATTGTCCATAATGTAAGTGGCTAGATCCATCAAGCACAGAGCACTACAGCTGCAGTGTTGATGGAAGATAGTAAAAAACCCAAGCCTCACTTATGATGCAAAATCTCATGTAAAAATAATTTCACTAGGTCTTGAGGAAAAGCAAGATGGCTTTGTAACATATTGATATGGTCTAACATTTTAATACAGCCAAATGCTGTCACACTTTTGCAGCAAAGCACTGCAGCTTAAACATACATCTTAGGATAATGTCATAACGTATTTTAACACAAATGTTTTTCCATTTGCTAGAATATAAAAGGAACACAAGTTCAGGTGAGATGTAGCATCTGATAAAAAAAGAATACAGAAAAAGGGGACTATAAAGCAAGGACAGAAAAGTGATTGCATCTCTATTTAGAAAGTTGGGGAGCTATGGTTGCAATTCTAGTGTCCATTTTTGGAAAAAAGGATATTGAAAAAATTGAGGGCTTCAGGAAAAAGTGTTATTAAAATGACAGGGTCCAGAACAAATCTATGATACTTCAAAAACTCAATATAGTTGATTTACTGGATAAAGGGCTAAGAGGTGACTTCAAAACAGTCTATACGTACATACTTATAAACCAGATATATTAGAATTGAAATCTGTACTTTAAGTCAAGACCTGTGAACAAAATCTAAACAAATGTGGCCAAGAGGTGCAGTTTTATTTTCAGAGGAAGAGGAATTCATTGCAGGAATATCTTCCCTAGGGACATGAAAAATTCATGTCTCCTTTCATGATGATGAATCTTTTTTAGAAAATGGACTAACTCAAAAAACCCCTCTAAAAACACAAGAACCAAAACCAAACCTACATTTCTGAATTTGCTCAGGTAATGCATGTCAAGGAACCTGCCCTATAACAGAGCACGTCCATCACCTGGCTTCAAAGCATACTCACTTGCAGCTGCTTTTTCAAAAGCTTCCGCTTAAAACCTTCATAAAACATGAACTGTATGGCAGGATTGAAGACCAGCAGCAAGGAAGGGAAAGTACCATTCCATAGAGCTAAGACTCCTTCATCTCTTATTATCTGATGAAAGGCATCTGAGAAGAAAGATGTTAAAAAAGCAAAGCAAAACACCATTAAATTTTTGACAATAAAATTTTGACTTGAAAGCTTTTCAAAATTTTGAAAAGGAAAATTACACTTGAAGTCTAATATTCAAAGTGTATAAAAATCCACTGCAGTCTTGTATGTGACTTTCAAAATCTTCCATCCTAATCTGGAAGTCAATGACAATGAAGGTTCTTGCTCACATCACCATTACTGTAAACAAAGCTTATCGTCTGCTCTTTTTAGTACAAGCTCAGCATCAACATCAAGGTCTTCTAAACTTTCTTCAAAACAACTTCAGTATTTATTTTTAAAAGTAAGACAGCCTGAACTTGTGGGTGATTAAGAAATTAAGGTGAGTAAAGTTTAACTTGCAGATTATCTGTCCAAACTCAGACTCCCAGCCACCACGTATTTGTATGATGAGAAACTCGTCTTTGCAAAAGGAACTTCAGGTACAGGTATGCATACTACAAATTCCTAATCATCAAGATCGGCCAAGTCCAATTTCCTGTAAAACTCAATGATTGCAAAATGACAGGGAAGCACAAAGATTCCAGGGTGAAATCAGTTACATGAATACAAGCCTTCAAATTTCAGAGTCCTTGCTATGTTTAATTTAATGAACTCCTCTTTAATTGAAGACAACAACAAGTGCTTACCTATTATGCCTTTATAATTGGTTGGTACAATGTCTTCATTTCTAAATTTTGCTCCCTGAAGCTTCAGACGTGTGTTTACTACCCAAAGAGGAGTGGTCAAGAGTACATTCACCACACCTAATGCAAAACACAGCACAAAGAAAATCAGCAACAACCAGAAGAGTATTTCAAATGTTTTCTTATTCCCTTTCACCCCGATTCACATGCTACTGAAATTACTGGTAGGAAGAGAGGGAAAAAAAACCCCAAAACAATGAACACAGTATATGGCAAAAGTAAACTGGTAATTTCTAATGAGCTATTTCAGGTATTCCCACCCCAGCTCCAACATGAATTAGTTGTCAGCAGATTGCATGCAATGGGAAGAGATTTCTGCTACTCCTCCCTAAAACGAAAAAACTCAACCCAAACTCACCCCAAGCAATAAAACAGAAGAAATATGAACATGTTGAAGGAATCTTAAGTGAACTTGTTACTTTGCTGCATACTACACCACCCTGGAGCACAACTACTCTACTTTTTCATGCCCTAATTCACTTCATGATGACTTGCTGCCTGCTTATTTTCAAAAAGAAACACAGAATGATAAGGTTAGAAGGATTATTTAATAAGGAGAGATCAAAACAGGTAAATGCAGCTTGATTACCAGAACAAAGCTCCTACACTGCCAAATGAATGAGAATATCTAGCTTCTAGATCTACCAAGTACACTTAAGGTGGAAAACACAGGATTCTGTAAATATTTTAAGAATGGCTTAGAAGTGGCCAGAGAACACAATTACAATAACAAACCCCAACAGTAAAGCTTGAAAGTTGAGTATCAGAAATTAAGATGGGGGAAGAACAGATAAACATACATAGGGCTGCAATAAAGAGGTATTTCAAAACTGAGCTCTAAATTAACAGGGAGAAGGCTTAAGTGGCATTACTTCTGCAATCACCTGGTACAGGTCTCTCCTGTTCAGTAAAGATCAAGGCAGTTCCTTTGAAGTAACTATGTAAAAACAAGCTTCTCATCTTTCTTATTAATATTTCTGCATCACAGAAATTAGCAATTGCTTCTACATTAGTCGCTTTGATAGGAGTCTGAGTGACAGATTGAATTATTCCATCATATTGATATTGACACACTATGGCACCACCAAGAACAGTAAATCTGAAAAAGGTGAAACTTTACTACCTACACTGTGCCTGTTTGTTCTTTTACTTTGTTGTTCAGAAAACCATAATATAAACACAACTATATTTCAGTACCCTTCATAAGGACTACAGTCAGCTCTCAAAAGAAGTCTTGAGCAAAATCAAGCACTAAAAAAGGCAAGCCATATTAATCTCTTAACCAAAGCCAATGTGATTACATTAAGGAGCAACAGGTTAGAGCACAGCCTACTTGTAATTTTTCACCCAGACTCAGTTAAAGGAAAAAGTCATAAAACTTTATTTTTGCAGACTGTACAGGAATTATTTTTATATATTTTTCCTACCAGTAGTAGAAATGAGAGATGGGTAGGGAGAATTAGTAAACACCTTAAATGGATTTTTTAAATTTACAACAGATATTATTCCACTATAAGGATATAAACCACTGACATTGAAGAAGAGAGACATTTAACTGACAAACTGTTACCCTAATTCCTGTAACATTTGTTCTAGTATGTAATTTTATGGAATATGACTCCAGTGATAAAGCCAACTTAAGAATTTCCTTTCTCACTTTCCCCCAACTATTCAGCCATTCATTGTGCCTACACTGAAAGTACAAGAAGCTTTCAAGAAGTAAACAATGAGCCTTCCCCTACTCACATCCCCATTAAAAAAACCAAACAACCCACAGGCCTTTTCTGTCTTTTTTTTTTTTAATCAGCTTGTTTCAGTGTGGTTGCATGAGCAACTGCTCCTGCAGAATATTACTGGCAAACACAGGCACAGAGGTAATTTTTCACACTGGAGTTGCTAGAAAAGCTGCTAATGTCATCCACCCTTCAGAGAAGCCACTTTAGCATGCACATGAGAAACGGATGAAAAAGAACATACGGTCCCACTGGACTTGCATATATCTAGGCATGTACTGTCACTTTGTTTACTAGAAACAAGTCTGACAACTGGCACCCAAATCCTTACACTAAAAACTCTTACTTATCATAATTGAAAATATTTCAGAATTGACATGTATCTTTTCCTCTGAGGAAAAAAAGAAAGAAAACTATTACCCCTCCCTGACACTTGTCTTCAATATCTAAATGATGATGTTTAGATACCATGGTAAACAACACACCAGACAAATGAAAATACTAGACCACAACAGCACCATGCTTTGTGCTAGAATTCACCGGTTTATGCAGCTACTTATGAAGTGGGGAGGGCACAGAAGAGGAATCAGAGCCATACAACAAAGCAGGCCTGCACACAGTGGGAGGTGTAAGCACTCAGTGTGACCTCCACTGGACTTCATGATGAAAAACATTTGATAGAATACACTAAAAATACATTTTTGACGAAAGCAAGATTTTTAAATATTACCTGCAACAACCCCAAGAACCAAGTCTTTTCCAGTGGTTGAATGCTGACCTTTGACCCAGAGAGCTTTAAGACTATTAAATGTATAAAAATAAACAAAATTGGAGCAGCAAAGGCTGGAGATGACAGGGAACCATCCTCGATACGGTGCCAACCTAACGGAGAGGAAAAAGTCACGGTAAGGATCAGCAAAGTATTTCTATGATCTGGTTGATGTTATATGGTGGAGGGTCCAAGAGATAAAATACTATATACCACATCCAATACTAACTAGATATGTCTTTATCATTAATGGTAACAAACCATATTAAACTCCTGACTGCACCATAAAAAAAATTACAAGCACTTGCAAATTATAGTAATCTGGAATAATTCCACTGAAAAGGACCTGTAAGGTAAAAAATACTTACAGTGAGAAGCTTGGGGCTCATTCACTCCAGAAGTATTACCACCATATCTGCTCACTACCAACAGCCAGCAGCGAACTACAAACATCCAGGGGATAAATATGTTTGTAGTAGGTATGTTAACATACAGACTGATACAGCCAGTTCAAACCATATACTAAAACATACCAGAGTATGAAGAGAATTCTCATCTTTGTTGATAAATGGAGCTGTCAGTCCAATACAACAGATAACACCCCAATAAAGAGATGCTCACATCTCCAAGGAAACAAAGCAATGCTTAACATAGATGGAAAAAAATTAAAAGACAACTCAATACAAAAAAACAAAACAAAACACAACCCTAGAGTAAGGGGAAAAAAAAGAAAGAATATATGTCTGAATTCTCACATAAAATTTAAAAATTAAATACTAGTTACTGAAATTAATAAACTGAACTGAGGAAAGCTTTCCAAAGGATGCTACCTGGGGCGTGAGATACGCAGGTGGAAGGAATTTCTATAGCACATCATCCAGGTAAGTGAGAAAAAGACATTATCTATTTAAATTTAACCAGATTCATCACAGATGGAAAACTGAATACCCCCTTAGATTCACAGCCATCTTATTTTTCAGGTGTTGCGAACAATTGTCATTGTTTGTGTATCATCTAAATCTATCTTGATTCAAGAATTATTTCATAACAACTGACTAACCAAGCTCCCTTCTCTGACAGGCCTGATGAGCCTGTAAAACAGGGACACCTCAACAGCTGCCCTACACCCCTAGCATGTTCTACAATACGTCCAAAAAAGATAACGATACACATCTTCACTGAAGCTGCACTCAAGTAGAGAAATGGTATCATATTAAGTGCAAAAGAAATCTCCCCACCAACCAGCAGTAAACATGGAAGCTCTTTAGTATTCATTAAAATGCTGGGAACACACGGAATATAAAGACTCCCAAGAAAGAGACTGTAAAAGATGAAAGGCTGATAAACCCAGCATCTGACTGTTCTTATGATGTATATACTAGTTTTTCATCTTGGGCCAGCTTGGATGAGGTCCTAGACAGCCTGGTCTAGTAGGAGGTGTTCCTGCCATGGCAGGGGGGTTGGAACTAGATGATCTTGAAAGGTCCCTTCCAACCTAAACCATTCTGTGATACTATGATCCATCAAGTGCTTCTTTCTCCCATGTAGCTGGGAACACTTCACACTATTAAGACTGTTTCTGAAGTTACAGGCTTAGCTAACCTCACAGTTACAATTACAAATTAAGTGAATATACAGTTGGTCATGAGTAGAACTAAAACAATTTTTGCAACAAAGGGAGAAACATGCCCACATGCACCACATCCTCTGAGAAGGTTGGTTTTGTTTTGCTTGATTTAGAACAACTTCTAACAATTTTCAAATGAAACATCTTGCACTACAAAACATGAAACTAAGACAAAAACCCATGTTTATTCTAATGATTTGTCAGTGCTAGCATCCATAACTCACATATGAACACTTCTGCACACAAATAAAACCTACATTTGTGTTCCAAACTGCAACCTTGAGAAGAACTCAGTGTACACCTTTCATTTCACCTAGAAAAGGATGAAAGTGCAGGGAAGAAAACAAAGCTGTTTGATAAACTTCTCCAGAAAGTCCATTAGCTAAACCTATTTGCTAGACGAGAAAAGCAATACGAGACAAGACTTTACAAACTAATGTGATTGAGATGTTTATGATCTCATACCACATTTCAGATTTGTTGTTGTTTGGGGTTTTCGTGTTATTACAGACACATCTCTAAAACTAGTATCACTGCTTAGGCCAGGCCTTTCCACTACCTTGGGAAAAAACAGTGTTCCCCTTCTTGCCAGAATTACAGATTTTATTGTTTCACTGGAAAAGTAGGACAACTTCTGCAGTCTCCACACTTCAGTTAACTTTTTAATTTTTTTTTTTTAAAATTGAATTTTACTTGTCAGCCTCATATGACAAAAGTAATGCAGGAACATGAACAAAAGAGATCACCAACTGACTGAGAAGTATGCATGCACGCAACTGCAAACTGCTCGAGTTCAAAGGTGGTAAAACACTATTAGCCAAGCTAAACTTCTGCTGACTTCAACATCTTGGAATATCTAAGAATTCCAGGGATTTACTTAGGAAAATACTTGTAACAAGGACATGCATACAACTCTTTCCCCCAGCCAGCTCAGCTCAGACTGCATGACAAGTCCTAAAGCACAGCACTGTTGAAAGTTAACTGCTTTTAGATAGATCTCGAATCTCACCAGCGTAAAAAGTCACTTGTTCACTTCTACATGTTTGGGAGGAGAAAAAACTTCCAGATGGGACACATGTCTCAATTCTCCTGTGGCTCAACTGCCCAAGAATTTCATCTTGGTTATGCAAAATGGACACACCCAAGAATCCAGGCAGACAAAGCTGGTTTATCAGGTACATGAAGGTATGTTTGTGTACAAACCCGCACATCTGAGGAGGCACAGCTACCTCGCCAATAGAGGCACAATTACACCACTGAACAGATCGATTGCATAAGCTGCTCAAGAAAATTAATCCAAATTAGCTAAGGATGAACACACAAGATTAGGAAAGTCATATCACACTTACATGGAAACATTTTAATTCAGAGTAAAAATCTGTCCACAGAGATACAGGCTAACAACTCCACTTTAAGAGCAAATACAAATGAAGAGAAGCATAAAATTAGTATCTACTCACAGGCCTTCTTCTTTTATTATTTCCAGTAGGACTGCTGGTGTTGTCTTAGACTTTCGCTTCTCATCAACTGCAAAACAGAAGAATCAAAATTTTAGTTTATTCCAATTTTTAGTACTCATTTTCAAGTCTTTATCCTTCCTATTCTGAACATACCCCAAAAGAGCACATTTCTTCTTCCTTATAAAGGACAGACGTTTCCTATTTCTGCAGCACTTCCAGAAAGCACCTCCTTATTTTCATTTGCTAGGTAAGGGTACTTCCTTTTTTTTTTTTCTTCCCTACAGGTTCTGCTGTGCACTAGAGTATGTGTAGTTACCAATTCCTAACCTGATAGTTGTAACATGATCTGAAAGTAGGTTCCCCTTAGGTAAGGGACTAATTGAGCCTAACTGCTCTCAAAGTTGTTCCTTGGACTCCAGACTAGCACTCCTAGCAGAGCAATCTCTTAGAGTTAATCTGTAAACAGCTAAGCCTTCGCAAAACGCTGTCCCTTCCTGCGCTGACAGCTGCTCAACAGCGACATGGTGCTCGTTTCTCAACTACTTACTTCTGATGATCTGGCTGATGATCTCCCTCTAGTTCTTAACAGCACTTCAGTCACAGTGCTAAAATGCTTGGTAATTCTGTGACTTTTGATTAGAAGATAGAGCATTAGAACAACAAAGTTTATACCCAGATACATTTTTTTAAATATTAGATGTTCCTACTCCTGGTTCTAACCCTGATTCTTCCCTTTAAATCATTCTCAGGAATAATTCTAGATTAGTTTTTCATGATACCGTCCCTGCATTTGGAAGTGTTTTCAGCAGCCAAAGCAACAACACACAAATGTAATCCTGTGTAATCTCACATCTTTATTTTTCTTTTTGGTCTTAGATAACCATTTAAAAGCCATGTCTGGCCACAGATCACATAGCCTTTTCAGCTAATTAAAATGTTGTCCAATACTTTCAAAACAGAGAACTACCTTCAGATGGAAAAATAATTAAATGGTGTTAATGTTACACAGGTAAGATTCCTGCTCATGCAAGACAGGTCCCCCTACAACCACCCTTACAAGTGCCCAAGCCAAGATGAACAGAAATGCTATCATACAAAGAAACTAGAGTTTGACACTTACCCTGAAGTCTAAGCCTAGCTGTATCCAAAGGAAAAAATACAGTCATTGCAGTCACACTGCCCTGAAAAACAAAATAAACTGGCTATATAGTGTATCAGTTGTTTGCCAGGCTTTGTAGCCCTCCACTTCTCACCCCGAAACAAGTCTACTAAGTAAGTTTAAAAAGGGGATAAACTCCATATATATATCAATGTCTATTTGAAGTGGTTCTTGATCCCATGCCTACAAACAAGTTTTTTTTCTCTTGCATTAGATCAAGCTAAAATTAAACCATTAGAAGCTTTTTGCCCAAAGAGAAAGTTTTTGAATTCTGATATCTGATAGAGTGGGAGTCAGAATACAAATATACAGCACTTTCTCTACCTTCCATTAGCCTCAGTACCCAATTTCTAGTAAAAAATAAAAGACTGACACAAGCACTCGTGTTACAATAACCTTGTTTTGACTTCAGAAAAAAAAAAAAACACAAACTTTTGTTCATTAAACTGATAGTACGTGTTTTTCAGGACTTAATCTAGCATTGTACTGAACTCCAACTTAGGCAATAAAGATCTGCCTACCAATACACACCCTGTGGCATGAATTACATATGATGAATGAAATCACGACCTAGATATCACCAGATAGGTCTGCTGCCTTCATGTGAATACAACACCCTCTTCACTTCCTGTGCCATCCAACCATCAAAGCCTCTACAGGGAAAATCCAGGAGCTGCTCTCCTTCAGAACAGGGTTAAATATGGTACTTGCAAATGTCCCTATCACAGAATCACAGAATTTTAGGGATTGGAAGGGACCTCAAAAGATCATCTAGTCCAATCCCCCCGCCGGAGCAGGATCACCTAGACCAAGTCACACAGGAACATGTCCAGGCTGGTTTTAAACGTCTCCAGAGAAGGAGACTCCACAACCTCCCTGGGCAGCCTGTTCCAGTGCTCTGTCACCCTCACTGTGAAGAAGTTTTTTCTCATATTTACATGGAACCTCCTATGTTCCAGCTTCCATCCGTTGCCCCTTGTCCTACCATTGGATGTCACTGAGAAGAGCCTGGTTCCGTCCTCCTGACACTCACCCTTTACATATTTATAAATATTAATAAGGTCACCTTTCCTCTCTCTCTACCACCATTCAGCTTCTTCATTCTTTAGTACCCTAGCATTAATATTGCACAGCTTTTGGAAAAGATAGCCAACTCAAAAAGATCCTGGCTTGGCGTCAATCTGTTAACACTCTATGGTAGTGTTAAATGCACTAAGTGGCTGCTAAAGCTGTGGCCTTCTTCCATCCATGATGCTAACTATTTAAATGGTGGTAAGGTCTGGGATACCGCCAGTCACACAAGCACTGTGTTTAAAGCACACTACACAGTCTAACTTGAACTTTGCTAGATCTTTGTTCTGCCACCCATTTAAGTGAGCTTTGCCTCTGGAAATGCTCCTGAGCAGGCTGCTTGAACCTATCTCTACATCAGCAACAGAGGATTATTTTTCAGGTGGTGTTTCCTCACTAAGATAACTCTTGATTGAAGTCTTAACAAGACCTTAGTTTCTCCAGTTTTTGTAACACCAAGTAGCAGATGAAAGGAAACACTTGGCCATAACTACTTGGTTATTTTGAGCCCTAGCCAAAAGGCTTGGTTCTGCTCTCCCACGTACTTGTCCTGTGACTGCTCATTCTCGGTACCTACTGTGTATGCAGCTGAACCCATCTGACTAAAAATTTACATAAAATATATTTTGGCTAGAAGGCTAGTGCCAGTACAAAAAGAAGTGCCAGAAAGAGCCAAAATAAACCTCCCAATGACAGCTGCATTACAGCAACTCTGAAGGCAACCTCAAAGAACAGTTACACTCACCTATGTACAAATCAGCCACAAGACTGTGCAGTCTCTACAAGTTCCAGCCTTCCCCTGCTCAATTTATCCTGCTTCCATCCTCCTGAAGTGAGATTTATCCTGAATTCTACTCTCGGTGCAATCTGCCATACAGTAACACACACACTTGCACTCAAAATCAGCAATTGAAATGGGGAAATAGTTGGAGCAATGGCACACAGGACAAAGTGGGTGGACACAAGGTATAGAATAGAATATTTCACTTGGAAGGACCCACAATGATCACCTAGTCCA
The DNA here is from genome assembly GCA_013401335.1 of Brachypteracias leptosomus. Lineage (NCBI taxonomy): Eukaryota > Metazoa > Chordata > Aves > Coraciiformes > Brachypteraciidae > Brachypteracias > Brachypteracias leptosomus. Next base: position 23,567 of record VYZX01021416.1, on the reverse strand, counting down.
GCTGCCTGATTGCTTCTGGACTGACAAAAAAGTTAAAGCATATTATTAAGGGCATTGTCCAAATGCCTCTTAAACACTGCCAGGCTTGGGGCATTGACCATCTCTCTAGGAAGCCTGTTCCAGTGTTCAACCACCCTCTCCATAAATGCATGCTTCCTCATATCCAGTCTAAACCTCCTCTGGCACAGCTTTGAACCATTCCCATGCAATGAGTCTTAAAGGCTCAAACTGACTTAAAACTTATATGAAGCTATAGCTCAACAGAATGTCATGAGATAACTCAGCTGATCTAAGAGATTACTGACAAAAGATAATTCGTAGCCTCTTCCCTCCTTTTCCTAGGTTGAGGGAAAAACTCAGAAAAGCAGAGTCACTTTTCTCCTGGTTTTACAAATGGAACAACTCAACTAAGTGGCATGGAGACAGCCAGAAGCATCATATGGAGGATTCACATCTAGAAGGGAAAGGAGAAGGATGAGCAGAACCAGCCCATTCCTCAGCAAAAAAAAACCCTGAGATGAGCTCAGGTTCCTTTACTGAATCCCATTCACCCAGCATGGGAAATAGCTGCTATTAATGATGGCAAGAACATATGCTGAAATGTCCAACCCCATACTGTCAAAGGGGCGAGTTTCATCATCTGCCTTCCCACCCTATCCCTGATGGTGCCAAACCTCGGTAGTTTACCAAATCAAGTCACAACGTCGCTGAATAATCACTAGGACTGGTACAAATTGGCTTAAGCAACCCCAGATCTTGGTCAACCATATTTGCATCCCTGCCTTCTCTATTCTGGTAGCATAACTTTTTTTTCACCTACATGATGATGCAGACAAGGAAACTAATCTAGCTGAAAAAGAACTTTTTCTACTAGGCTACTTCTTCAGTCAGATCAGTTCCCTGATCAGGCACAGCACCACCACCAACTGTGCAGTAGCCAAGAGGTGGCAGTAAGTGGCCAGAACAAATGGCCTGAGGTGACTGCTGCCAAGAAGAGGCATGCAGGACCACAGCCTAAAGTTTGGTTTTCTAAAAAATAGTAAAACAATACAATATTAAAAAAAATACTATGTTGCTAGCCAACATTCACAGTCAAACAAAGCAGCCTGATTAATAATCCTATATAATTCTCATTCTTACAGCTTTTGTAACGGGAAGGTTATTTTATAGCTATATGCAGAGTTAAAGAATACTTATATCATTCAATTAAAGTTCACAGGAAATCAAGCACTGATTTGTTTTTTTCTTTTTGCTGCTCACAAAGCTATTAATTTGTCTCAGGTTTGACTAAGTAGCCTATAAGACACAAGAACTTTCACCATATTAGAACAGAAACAAAAATCATGTTGTGATCCGACATGTTCTTTTGACTCATTGCCTCACCACAGTTCCTTGGTCACTTCTGTCTTTTAATTCTCGCATCATATCTGCGCATCAGTGTGCTTTATAAAATTTAAACAAATGGTGAGACAATATCAGAACAGTTAACACCCATGTCGAAGATCATGCCAAAATTTATAAGTTCAGTTCATAATACAAACTTTATTCAGGAGCACTACCTGATTATAGTGATCTGCACGTGAGAGTGAGAAGCTAACAGTGAGGGCAAGAAAGTGTTACCAACTTCTGTACAAGTCAGCAAAAGAAGAGTGAGCACTATTTCAATAATGAGATCATTTGAGAGAGTTCCATTTCTTGAAAGTGGAAACAAAATCCCCATTGCCTTCGATGCTTAAGAAAGCAGCCTTAAAACACTTTAAAGGGCAGACAATAATCCCATGTTTACATATAATAAAGACAAAACACCCTTTAGAGTCTTTATTTCCTTTTAGAATCAGCCTTTATAGTTCAATAACATTCAGTGACTTTCATTCTATAGGAGATACAGCAAGTTCTTTTAAGGATTCAAATTAGAACAGAAAGTTTTGCCAGAGATCAGCAATTACTAAAATACACATTTAGGTGTTCTTGCCAGTCTGCAATAACCCAAGAGTAAAGCTGCAGCAGCTTGCTTGAAATCCATCAGTATGCTCGGTCCAATGTGCTAAATTCTTAATCTGATTGAAGTACAAGGTTGGTTTGCTATTTACAGCCCTAGCACTCATTCAAAGGCTGGGCATATCAGGAAACCTACAGAAACGAAGCTCTGCTTTTTAACTCACAATTATGATATGAAAAATTTAATTCAACAACCTATACAAACCACCTCCAGCTGCACCGTGCTTGCTTTATGCTTTGATGAACACCTATGCATTGCATTGCCTCACCCTTCACAGCTTCTAAGCGTTTAGAGACAATCCCAGAACGCGGGTGCTTAGTTCAAGTCTTCTATTATACCACTGAAGTGTTGTCCCTCTACCTTAACTTCTGGGAGGCTGAAGTTTTCACAGTTAACCTGATGCCCACCTTCAGCTGAAGGGAGCACAGTTGCCCAGGACGAGCCCCAGCCTCAAGGTTTAGCAAATCCCACGTTCAAAACCTGCGACAAGGGCTTTGCAGGGGTGCCCGCAGGGACGGGTGCCGGAGCTTAGGCTCGCTGTCGGGAAGCCCTCACCCCAAACTCTCTTCTTGGGGACGCAAAGGGCTTGGACACGACCACGCAGGGGTCCCAGTCCGGCACCACAGCCCTGCTCGCCCGCACTGCCCCGGACTCCCCGCCTCCACACACCCCTCCGAAGCCGCCCCCTTAGTCAAACAAAGGCCTGAGGCGGCCCGCGNCGCCCCGCGGCGGCCAACGGCCCCGCCCCCCGGCGCGTGCGCGCGACTCCGACGATGGGGCTGAGAGGTGCGCGCGCGCGCGAGGGCGGCGGTGCAGGGCAGGGCCCGGCGAGAACAGGAACGGGAGCGGGGTAGTGGTGCCAGCCGGCTGCGGACACCTCCGAGAAAGGGGCGCACGGGCTGCTCGGGAAGCGGTACTTCGGGAGTTCCGGCAGAGCAGGCGGCGGGGGGAGTGGTGTCACTGGCAGCCCCGGGCAGTGGGGAGCGGATAGGATGGGAAGGATGGAGCTGAAGTGCTTTCTGTGTGTCTAGTTTTGTGCGTCAGGTGTTTTCTCTACCCCGAGTAGACCTCATGGAAGCTTGGAGTGATTTCTCTGGCTTTAAGGAAAATAGAGATTTAGGGTCTAAGGAAATCCATTGTTCTTTCCTCTGAAACTACAAAAATACCCGTTCTCTCCAGCTTCCCTTTCCCGAACATTTAACGTAAGCATTTAATTACAAGGTGGAGACAGTATTTTAACATTTTGGTTCTACTTTACCTAACTTCAGCCCCTTCTACCTAAAGTCCAGTATCTTTCAGGTCAGTCATTCCTTACTTCTTACTCTATGTGGACCAATGAAGCGTGTGGCTTTTCACGACTATTTTGTTTGCTCCTTTTCCCAATCCATAGGCCCTTACTCCTACTCTGCCTTCATAGAGGTCTCCCAGCGCCCGCAGCCAGAGCAAGCTACTACAGACAGCTATCTCCTGGCTTGTCACTCCTGTCGCTGGCTGGGGATGGAATGAGAAGTGCTACCAAGATGGACTGGACACAGATAGATGGCCAAAAGATAGGGTAGCCACGGCTGACAGGAGTTAGGGCACACAGTGACAAGACTATTTAAATATACAGTTTGGAAAATGTCAAGAGTCCTACAGCCTCCTCTTAACCTTTTATGTAGAAAAGGTTCTGCAAGATAGGAAGGAGCTGAGGCAATGAAATGAGATTGGACATGCCACAGTTCATAAAATCACTTGGGATGGTATCTGTGTCTGTTCCTGTTTTGACTTTTTTTGCCCATTCTAATGTCATATACTGGTTTCCAGATAGCTTCAAGGTTTTGCCTCTGTTAACAATCCTTCCCCCTTCTTAGCTTCCCCTATACTTCAGAAAAAATCTATAAAGATAAGAATTAATATTCTCCTTACCTTTGTATCATGTTACACCTGGGCTTTTTTGTTTCTATTGCTACTATATCATCTTTCATTCTCTCTTTCTGAACAGAATAAACAACTCCTTGGTTCTTCATATTTGCCATTCTTAGTTCTTCAGCCACAACTCTGCAGCTGCCCCTTCCTTGAGCTGCAGGAGCTCCTAATGCTTACACCTGTGGTAGGAATCACCATACCATCCATTATCTAAACAAGGACAGGACAGTTAGAACATTATACACTTCCCAAGAGTTCCACCAGATAAACCATTTCCTTTAGGGAAGACATTCCATCGTCAGGTGGCCTAATAACAGACCAGTCTCCATCTACCCTTCTGTGAGGAAAATCCCCTGATCTTCTGTGAGGGAGAAGGGCTGTAATGGTCACTGGCTACTTTGCCTAAGGCAAGCATTTCAGTTAGAGAAAAATGTTATCCCAGCTGCAATGCTCCAACGTCCCTGAGCTCTGTTAGATGTTGTCACCAGCAACCTAAGAGGCCACAACTGTGAATTCTTCTATGCAAGACTGATACCACTGGTGGTCCCAATATTTTATTCATTTATTTTTAATATGATCCTCTGTGATGGATGCACCCACTCTGAGTGAACAGGGCTTTGGTTCAGGCATCACCCACCTGACTGAAATCAGCCCTGCAGTGCAAACCCTGAGAATTGTGCTAGGCTGCATCTTCTCAGGAACTAAGGAGTTTAGGCCATGTCTGACCAGGAGCTAACAGCACCAGCCTGAGCTGCGACTAGACCAAACTGTAACTGCTACAGCTGCACTCCTGAACAAACATCAGAAGGAGCTTTGGCTACAAGTCCATCACTTCATGCTAGAATTATCTGTAGTGTCCATGAGCCCATTGAGCTCTCCTGTACAACAGCAGTTTGCTCGGTGATGATCTCCCCCTTGAGCAGGGATGTCTCTCAAGGTTACTCCTCAAGGCTGAGAGACCCCCTTATCTGCCATCTGATATCTATAATGAGGTAGGTGACATTTTACATTAGGCCAAAAGTAGATTGTATGCTAGTGGCATTTTTATATATATCGAGCTACAGCTTAATTATTAGAAGTGTAGTAAGTAGTAGAGTGTTTGACTGCCATCTAAATTATTGTTTAAATCATAATTTAAATAATTGTCAAATCACTGGTTAATTACCATTCAATTATTGTTTAATAACCATTCAATTACCATTGAATTTTTATTGAGTTATCAATGAATTGTAATTTGATCATGGTTTAATCACTAATAGTAATAATAATAAAATCACTAATAATCACTAATAATAATTTTAGTTAACCCCACAATGATGACATCTCTTAATAATTCACCTGTGACACCCCCCTGCATGCAAAAGACTCAAACTTTGATGTGTACACAGTTCACTGGCTATCTCCTGCCACTAAAGCAGCCAGGAGCAGCTTAGCTTTTACAAAACCAGGGAACAATTACGCAAAGTGACTTTGCACAATCAGGTACAGGTGCTTTTGGAAGAAATGCCTCAGGCAGGACTGAAACTCACTTTACTGCTGGTCTTTGTGATTTTGTCCCTCTTGTGCAAGAGAGAAGCTTTCACCAAGAGTCAGTTTGTACTTCAGATTGGATTTCCATCATAAATGCGCGCTGAATCATTCTATGCTATTGCTATTCTGTTTAGCAGCATTTTTAATACAACGCTATGCCCTGTATATATTGCAAACCAGAATATTAACAGGTATTGCAACAATTGCCATATTCCAAAACCAGCTTATGTTATTGTTGGAACATACAGGCCTAGTGAAGCTGTCCAAGAGAAACAATGGAAATGCTACAGATTAACTTAAACAAGACATGCCAGTGTGTTCTGCAGGGAAAAAAATGGAACCTACCTATAAAAAGTTTCCTGAAGACATGGCCTTAGGTCTTCACAGAAACACCACAAATTCAACGTGTTTCCGGGCAAACAGATAATACATACAAGCAGAGCTTACTGAAGGACAGAAGGCCCAAGTTACTTAGTTTTCCTCAGATTTGTCAATTCTACTAGAAAGTCTAGAAGTGAACCAAATTAAGCAACTACAAACACATTCTCTGTACCTGAACTGAATCTTAATAATCTTGTTTGCATAATTTTAATTCTGTAGATTCCTATACAAGGAGTTAACAGGTCTTGAGAAACTTTAACCTTGACAGATTTTCTTTGGCCATCCCACAGCTTTGTTTCTGACTCATGATGAATGAGGACACTATTAATGACTCCAGAGGTCAAATTTACTGCCTCTGCACTGTGTCTTACCTTAGCAAACATAGAATGACCTCTGAACTCAAACCAATTTTACCCTACTGTTCTCCTTATTCTAACATTAATTTACAAAAAAATTAGAAATGCATGTGTCCTTTTTTGCTTGGAAATTCAATTCATCAGAGAGTAAAAACATGTTAAGATGTGTTTAATTACTATTTTAAAAGGACTTTACGAATCTGTTGCAAAACTTTCTTTCAGAAAAGGTTGATAAACTGGATCATACTCCCAGTATATCATAGATTAAAGCAACTAGGTATTAACAGACGAGACTGCATGTGCTGACAGTTTGAATTCATTAAATAGCACAATGTTTGACCACACAAACTTGGCAAGATTTGGCTTAAATATAAGACCATGGAAAGACCAGCCTATTCCAGAAGCAAACATTGTAATAACAAATGTATTAAAGAAACCCATTTCTTAAGTACATGTGCGTGAGTGTGTGTGCTCTTTGCCTGAAGAGATTTTTGACTGAGCCTCTGGAATGCTGCTGAGTTTTCCCTATGCCCTTTATCTAGGCTCAGGGACATTGGAGAAGCTGAAATGCTCTTCAGTTTAAATCACTTGCATTTGCCACTATTAAATTTAATCCCCTATTATGCAATTTGTTCAGCAGCCTTACTAGTTCAGGACAAATGTTCCTTAGCCACCTTAAGTAATTGTCAAACACAGGTTTTGATGCCTTGGTGTTTGGGTTTTTTTCCCCAGGTACTCAATAAACACCATAGAATCATAGAATGGTTTGGGTTGGAAGGGACCTTAAAGATAACTAGTTCCAACCCCTCTGCTATGGGCAGGGACACCTTCCACTAGAGCAGGTTGCTCAAAGCCCCATCCAACCTAATCTTGAACACATCCAGTGCTGGGGCATCTACAACCTCCCTCGGCAACCTGTTCCAATGGCTCATCACCCTCAGAGTGAAAAACTTCTTCCTTACATCTAATCTAATCTCCTCTACTCCAGTTTGAAGCCATTACCCCTCATCCTATCACTACAAGCCCTTGTAAAAGTTCCTTCCTAGCTCTCTTGTAAGCCCCCTTCAGATACTGGAAGGCCTCAATGTGGTTTCCCCGGAGTCTTCTCTTCTCCAGGCTGAACAACCCCAACTCTCTCAGCCTGTCCTCATAGGAGAGATGTTACAGCCCTCTGATCATCTTCATGGCCCTCCTCTGGACCCACACCAACAGATCTATGTCCCTCTTGTATTGGGGGCTCCAGAACTGGATGCAGTACTCCAGGTGGGGTCTCCAGACAGCAGAGTAGAGAGGGAGAATCACCTCCCTCAACCTAACATCTAATTGCACATTTTTGAGGGGATTTTTTTTGTACAAAACTTAATTAATTTGAGCTCTGATTTTTATTTCTTCTGGTTTGAAAAGTTTTCACACGTGGCTAAAGAAAAAATATCACAGATTACAAAATGGCTTCTGAAAATCTATTTGTCTCAAGCGCTTTTCCTTATTGTAGGGTAACACACAAAAAAGCTAGAACAAATCTTATGTTAGAACAGTTGTATTCATTTTTCTTTATAAACTGTTAGCAATAAGGCATTTTTTAGATCAATTTTTTAAAAATCTGAAATAAGAAAGCACTGGTGGCAGTTGGTGCTTTTCCATATGAGAACTAGACACTAGTGGTTGAGCTTCAGCATTAATTTTCTCTATGAGAGGCAGTGGAGTTGGCAGCAGCTCAGCCACTTCATTCTCAATGTAACACCTTGATATTTTTCCATCTAATTCTGGTGACTTTCTAATAACTTGTACCCTCAGCCTATTTTAAAAGGCGGTTTTATTAAGTACCCTACTGGTTGTTAGGTGACTGTTCTGATTTTCCGCTCTGATACTTTTCTTTCTGAAATGCAAAATGCAAACTAAAACTAACTCATTTCTAGAAACTTACCCTCCAGAGTGAACAATAGATTTAGGAAGCTAAAGGTTTCAGTAATGGGATTCTCTTTACTATTAAGTGATTTAGACCTCATCTTCTTCTTGTTTGCTTTACGGTTGAGTAATAAGTACCTGGTCCTTCTGAATACCTTTGTTCTATACAAATTATGCTCACCCTCTCACTGCTTTAGCTGCTGTACTTAGGAAGAAATTCCAAGTTAAACTGCTTCCCCAAATACTCTAACCTTTCACATTTTAATTTCTTTACACATAGTAGCAACTTGTATTCATTGTAGCCACTGAAGTGTTAGTACATTAAAAAAACCTTGGTTTTAATAAATGCATGCAACAACAAAGGTGCCAAAGTTTGTTACCCACTTAATTAACAAAAAGAGTCATGACACATCCTGCAAATACATTTATTTATTGGTAAGATCTCAAGCTTGTCTGAGACCATCCATCTAGAATATAGATTTCAAAAGCATACTTGTACATCAAAAACAGGTACAGTAATAACACTTTGTTAGCAAGATTACAAGTTAACAACTTGGTTAGTCATCATGAGTGAGATTTACAGAAAAATCCTCCATATTTACATCCAGTAGGACCTCCAGCCAGTGGGGGGTGAAGGAAGGTTTGTATCACATAAAGTTCCCTCTTTCCACGGACCCCACCAGGAAAATATGACTTACCTAAACTCTGAGTCACAAGGTGATCAATGACTTGTAGCCCAAAGTCAGCCCAGAGTCAACCTTTTGTTGCTCCATAGCACAGATCCACCAACCACCACCTGACCTGCTTCATTTCTTTGTCACATTAAAACTTCCTGCCTCATCTCTATTTGCATTTGGTTTTATCATACTACTGACCTCCAATAACTTGTAGTACTCAACATAGTGGTCTCTGCATCCAATTGGAAGCTGCCATTTTTTACTCCATTTCAGCTTTTTGGTAACCCAGAATTACTTTTCTACAACGCTGTCCTCATTCCATCATGTTTGAAGTAAGGTTGAGGTCCACCTCTTCAAAGCTCTGAATAAGGTTCACAAGACACTTTTCTCTAGACATCAAAAGAAAACACTGCTACCATTTTCCTAGTGAATCACCTTCCTGCTCAAAGATGACAATCCAATTCGGGACCAGCACCAGCCACTACCAGTCTAACCTGCTGCCAGTGAAAGGAAACAACCCTCTAGCCTCTACCGCTACTCCAGCAACCTACTTGCCCTACAACCCTGGAAGGCTGCAGTGTCCCTCAGCCTAGATGCACTGTGGGATTTCAGAGAGGCTGCAAACACTTCCAGTCAGGAACATGCCACGATCCACAGGAAGGTACATGCCAAAGCTACCCTGTCTCCAACTCACCCTGCCCACAACTCCCTCCCCTTGGGTGAAGGATTCTGTTCAGGCAGCAGTTGCTATGAGCTCCCATAACAATATTGTTTGCTCTTAAACCTCATGGAAGAGGGATGTACAGACATATGCAAGAACATGGCTTGTATGCAAAGGTCCTGAACACAAACCAGAAAAATAAAGTGGCATTTAAAGATAGTTATTTTAAACTAGAAATAGTACTGCAAAGCTGGCCACTTGCAATGAGCTGTTTCTATTATATAGTTCTACCTTTACATTGCTTTTTAATACTAATTTATTGATTCATTCTGCCTCTGGCCTATCACTGTTCTGCCCAGACATGTCTCACCTGTCTTTCTCCAAATCTGAGAGTCTGGCTCCTGCCCATCTCATCATTGCCTTCCAACAAAGACAAACCAAGCCACTTTGACAAATAGCTTTTATTCACAGCCCAACACTGAAACAAGAGAAAATTTCAAAAAAGTGCTATTGAGGGCACCAAGCCTTGTATTCTGCACATTACCATGCAATGGAGCTCACTGTGAAGTAGTACAGCCTGGAAGAGACATCTGACCTGACATTTATTTTCCCTTGGGGCAGCAGTTGGAACCACAGAGGACAGACAAGTCATTCAGACTCACACACACAATAACAAGGCTATGACCCTCTAGTGTCAGTCAGCTGCAGATGTATCACCATACTCTCTGGCAGACCAGGTCATCTAGTCCGTGACACTGGACTGGCCAAACAGTGCAGTACAGGACTTGCCTCAGGTGGCAGAAATGCAGACCCAACCCTGGGCCAGCACCTCTGATGCTGCGCTGCACTGCCCTGCCTGAACCACTCACATGCTGGTAGCTTTTGGAGTCAAATGGTCAAATGAGTTGATTACTGCCCCTGGACTTGTAAGAACCACACCTACTCTGTGCTGCAATGGAAGCAAATAACCTGAAGGAGCTGACAGTAGATACTGGAGCAAACCCTGAAATAATAACTTCCTCATAGCCCACGTTTGGAACTTATCATCTTTGCTCATTTCCTGTGCCATTAACTTTCTGCACATGCACTTCAGTTCAGAGCAGTTTAGCTGTCCCCATGCCAACTTGGGGAACTGAGGTGAGGTCCAGACATCTCAACTTATCGGATACCACTAAAACAAAAAACCCCACACCAAGGGAGGCATGGGATGTGCATTCCCAAAGAACAAGAATTCAACTAGACTGCTAATGCTAACGCCAGAACTAGGGAGAATGCTTTTCTTGAGTCAATCATCTCTCAATAAGGGCAACTGATGTGGAAGGAGGCAGGACACAAATATGACCACTGCCACAAGCTAGGGGTAGCATCCCACTTTTGACTGGTAATGGGTAGACAGACACAAGCAGCTAAGATGGAGTAACAGCAAACTGCAGGGAATGAATCTATATTCAAGAGACTCTAGTTCACGCATAGCACATATGCACCAGCCTGAATGAGAAAGTCAAGATTCAGCCTATACAAAGGGTGACCTACTTCAAGTATCTCTTCTTGGAACAGGAGATCAAGAATATGACCAAAAGCCAGTCACACAGCAACACTCAATTGTAACTTGAGTTTACCTGGCCATGAAGACAAGCCCTTAAATATTTAGTTCCAAATTAAACTGTATATATAACTTGCAGTTTAACTGAAGCACTTCAATGTTTAATCTAAGCAAAGCCGTTTTTATCAGAAAGTTACACAAACCCAAAAAAGCTTTATTTTTTAAGACCATACTTTATTTTTAAAGGCTAAGAGAAGTATTCAGAACTATTTTTCTTAAGCAAAAAGATTCACATTTCATTCTGCAGGGTTATTAGTATAAGCATTTGGGGATTTATTTTTTGCAACTGTTGTTGAGTTCCTACACCAACCCAAATTTATTTTAAAAGGGTAACATCAGTTATGGCTTAAGATACAGAATTACAAAAGAGTAACACAAATGTTGAGACTCAAGTGGTGAACACTTAACTATGGTCATTTTTCCATAGAACGGTAACGACAAACATAAGCAACACCTGTCTTTATTGGTAGACAAATCAACCGAACATCATCAGCACAGAAACTGCTTCCAGGATACCCGTGCTGGTAATCCACATTAGAAGAATGTTCTGTCTGCTTCAATACCTTCACCTTTTTCTCCACATCACAAGCCTCAGAAGCATGAAAGTATGAAACCACGACAACAGGGTGTTTTGGGGTGAGTTTTTGCCTTTTTTTTTATTATTTTTTTGTTGTTGTGTTCTTATTTTAAAAAGAAAAGGATACAAGATGGAAGACTACAATATGTGGTGAAGGAAGAGTCATCACCTCTAAAGAGACAGCAGGACTTTGGCCAAGAAATTTTAATTAGTAAGCATGTAAGGACTCAAACCGACTCAGAACCCAGAGCTGCAATTTTGTTGGGTATTCTCTTCCTTTCACTGATTTATAACTCTGCATTCACATGGCCTGGATGGCTTGCATTCAGTGGGACAGAGGTAGTGATGGGAATAGGATTCCTTCCCTAAAATTTCCACATAGATGAAACCTGGTAAGCACAGTCCCAAGGAAGGGCAAGTGCAACCAGAGGAGGACCTGCCAACTGGGAAAGGACAAGAGCACAAGCACAGACAGTAAGCTGCTCTCCCATACCCAGACTGATAAATAAAATGTTATGTAAAGGTGCTCGACAAGAACTGAGCAAGTAACAAAGCCTCTGTGGTATCTGCAATACGTACTTCATGCCAGGTTGTGCAAAGAATAGGACTGTGCCTTTGCTGCACAGTTGTGGTGATAAAAATATTACATTACCTGCAGTATTGACAGAAGTTCCAGTGTGTAATTAGCTAGCATGGTTATAATGATAATTTTAATATCTACATAAAGTCAGCCATCCATTTAAAAAAAAAATTAAGGACTTGCATTTGCAGACAATTCCTTTATCCAGTTAATTCTTCAGACTTGTCCCACCTTTGCTATTTGTCACTAGGCCAACTTTTCTGTCCTAAGGGGATTAAACCAAACTTAACTGTTGAAAGTTCCTTCCTCTTTGCTCACTGAGAGTAGTAATAATAAAATAAAATAAAAAAATATCCAAAACAGCACAACAGCAGGTTTTTATCTTCCACTCCTGGAATATTACAATTTCTTACAAGACTGTTAATTTAAAGGAAACTGTCTGTAATACTTAAAAGGTTGCAACTCTAGGACAAGGAGGGATGGTTGAAACTAAGTCATCTGAATACAATTTGAGTGCTAAAAACCAATCATTGAATAAAGTCAATGCATGGGGCTAAAGAGCAGTTCTCCTTCAAACACCCCATTTCTCTTCTTAAGAAGATCAGAGGTACAATGGTTTGTTTTATTGCAACACTGGTCAACCAAATCAAATCCTCCCCGTTCAGATATGTTTTTTAAGAACCAGGGATTTTATGGTTTGCTGCCAAATTTGGCAGACAATTTACTGATGAGGTTCATGACCTTGGGATTGTTCTGGTACTTGGACATATTTGCTGGGTTCTGGGCAACATCTTGGAACGCAACCATAACTTCTGGGTCCTGCAGGACAAAAGGGAAAAAATTAGGGCATTTATAAAACAAGTCTACAAAAGTTAGTGGTTAATGTGGTTCCAAGACAAATCTAGTCTTGCTCAGCTTTTAACATGACAGAACTAAATTATAGTTTTGGGCAAGAGGTCTCTAAATATAACCCAATGATATAGTGCATGTTGTTAACACTGCATCAGTAAACACCAAAGTCATTACTGAACTTGTTACAGTAATAGCTCAATGTGTGAGAAGGGGGATGAGAATTCTTTTTCCCCACAACAGGAGCCATCAAAGACAGCCACACCTGCTGGATTATTTCCATTCAGGCATGTTCAAATGCCTTTTGAAGGAGGCAGGAGCTTTGTGTGTAGCATGCATGATACGATAACCCTCCTCTGAGCAACAACTGCTGCTCACCACTTTCAACCTTTTCCTTCTAGCAGCAGAAACTTTAATCTGCTGGACTGCGAGCATATGATGTGGCAATGTTTGGCTTTTAAAAATGCATCTAATTCTCAGTCATTCTCCACCTCCTCTGAGAAATCACACTTGGAGAAGAACCTTGTTATCTCTTATCACAATGTGTTGTAGTTGATAAATGCATTCACATATACATGAAAGTAAGTGGTGAAAAAAGAACTTCATCTTCTCTATTTAATACAAGAAGCATTAGTACTTTTTTCTGCACTTCTAGTAGACCTTTGGCCTTCCTTAAACTAGAATTGGTTTCACTCATTTTACATGTGTATGTTTTGAACAGTGCCCTTTAATAAATCTGTATAGGACAATTTACATCTCAGCCTGGAAAAATTTTCCCATTATAAGCAGCTTCTGCAAAGATTCAAGTTTTCTTTAATTCAGCTAAAGTGCAGGGAGTTTATTATGTCCAATACAAATAGTTTGCATTAATTTCACCTGTTCTTTCTATCATATTTAAGGAGTTTCACTAAAAGATACAACCTTCCCTAGACTTTTACCCCATTACTACAACAGATGTATTCTTTGGAAACCATCAAAACCCAACTGGTGTCCTCAGAGCTGTCTGTGCTACAATAACACCATTCTGTATCTGGTTCCAGCATCACATACAGAAAAAAAGCTGTTTAACCAAGTTTGATCCAAACTTGCATTTGGTAGGTGCGGACCCCACTGAAATCATCCACGTGGTTCAGTCATGTTTTATACATGTTGGGAACCAAGAGTTAAGGCTTATCTTTTGTTAGAAGGATTTACAAGTGTTTTGTCTCCATCACAAAAGGGAACCTACAAAGTCTATGAAAAACAGGATGCTGAGCTTCAGAAAGCAGACACTAGATATATTTTCTCCACTTTACAGGATTCCTATACAAAGAAAGAATGAAAACTTTCACAACCTCAAACTTCTGGACTTTCTGATTTCAAAATAAGGCATATGACTATAATCATGTTGTTAAAGCTGTGTTTTCAACTATTTATGAATCTAGAACAAAAAGCTGGAGTTAGCTTAGTCACTGGTTTGTGTCAAAGCAGACCTAAATGAAGGTTAAATATCCATTTTTCTGCTACATGTTTTATGGTCCTACAAATTCACAGAAGTAAATTATTCTGTACTTGTGCAACTCCCTGGAAGCCCTCAACCTTAGACTGTGTTTATAAAAACATGTAACAAATCCAAGGTTTCACACCGATGAGCAGTATTATTAGAATGATGTTTAAGATTGAGGATATCAACATTTCCATAGGGAAATATTTAGTACATAAGCTGGAATGGGAACCACTGTATAAAAATGGCATTAGTGAAACATTTAGCTTTCTAATGCTTTAGTCTTTAGTGGAAGAAGGATGAAAAATACTTCTAAACAAAAAAGTCATCACTATGGGTTTTTTCCAATTTACATATTTTGGTGAAAATCTGAATCTAAAATACGAGTTAATGTCAAATAAGGAATCCATAGGTTCATCTTACACATCACTCCTTTTGAAAAGAGCTTATATTTGACCCATGACACTCTCAAAACACAAATGTCATGTAGTGTCCAGAGAAAGCAGCTGCACATGCAAGATAGGGAGTACTACAAAATGCTTCAGGCAGCCAAAAGAGTAAAATCAGAGAAACACACACACAAAAATTGCAGTCAATTCTTCTGGAGACTAAAAAGCTTAGGTGCAAATGAGTTAAAATATCATGCATGAGAAGCTGTTGTAAAGGTCACAACTACTACTGTTAAGAAGCTATGAAAAGAAACACAACAGAAGTTTTCCCACTTAGAGTCTTTTGTGTATAAAAGACTAGTATCAGTCACAACTTAAAAAAAAAAAAAAAAAAAAAAGAGAGAGAGAAAAGGAAATATCCTGAAGACAATAAATCTTCAGGTAATGGAACTGGAAATCTTCATCAAGACAGACATTTTTATACTAGTTTGCAGAGATTCTTATCTTCATACCAATGATGAGCAATAACTTTTCTAAACATGTCCATAGGTAGCCATATCTGGTTCTTTGGTTGCTTGTACAGAGGACAAGCAGAAGTTGACAGTGTAAGCAGTTTAATCTGGCTCATGTTCAGGCACACACGGTTGTAAGGTGTTACTGAGATGTTAACAGATTCAAGGCACATTTCAATGTTAGCTCATGGAGAATAGTCACAAAAGGTGATAAGTCGCTAAGTCTAAAGAGATTGAAAAGAAGGTCTTTACTATCTGAATACTCCAGTTTCAGCAATAACTCCTCACTATGAAAAATAGTATCCTAAGATTAGTGATTTGGGAGAGACTTGTGTGATTCATTATCTTCATATTTTTTCGTAACACCTCAGATAACCTACATAATAGGTGCCAGCTACATACTCCACAGCTGCACTGACAAGAAGCCAAGGAGTAGAAACTACTGTCTTTTAAGACTGGAGCTTACACCGCCAATCCAGAGAGGACCAGAATGTAAAGATTTGACATTTTAGGAAAAAGTGGAAGATCAAACATGGGTGAAATGCTGAATAAATCATATCTAGATGGAAAGTTTGTATGAAGAGGTCTGCAAGAGACTCACAGCTTTGCTGATGAGTTCTACATGTTAAAGCCTGCCTGGATTATTGGGAAAGATCATCAACACATGTTCTTGCGAGAGAGCCCTACAGTGCAATGGAGTCTTCTTAAAGGCATGTGGCAAGCACTTAATATTTAACTGCACCTCAAAGCTCTGTTTTCAGCAACTCTCACTTCAAACTCCTGTATTGCAGCATAAATTAACCAGGTAATGAACACAAATACAAATCATGGGCCTCTTCTGGATGCAAGTCAATATTGCTGACTGTGGCAGCCTAAGTAAAGGTGTGTTTCTAAACACCAGGACCATTAAGGGAAGTCATGAACTTTTGCATGGGAAGTGATGCCTTTTTTTGTGATTTCTGGGCACACCAAATAAGGGTCCCTTGTGAAGCTTTTATTTAGAAGGGGACCATAGCTGTTCAATGAGTTGAGAACAACTCATTGCAGTCCAGAAAAAGTAACAAGACGCTTCTATACTTGATCATGTTAGTATGCAAATACAACTATATAGCCCAGATTTTTCCTAGCCCACCTTCCCCTAAAATTGGTGTTGTCAGATATGTTCTACTTAATCTGCTGGAATACTTTTATTATGTAAAGGCAGTTATGACATTTAGCAATTAATTAATTGAGCAATTAATCAACTCCACTGAGGAAGTAAGCTTTCTGAACACAAATTTAGAAAATGACAGATGCAGAACTATTCTGATACTACTTTGCCTTTGGCAAAAATCAAACACTCAATCCCCTAAGAGGAAGGCAATTCTCATCTCAGTATTATTGTAATATGTTGTGTTGCAACAATATTAACAGTCATTTTTTGTTTGTGCCTAATCTTGCCACATGTGTTCATTCGAAAAAGGAGCAAATGAATTATACTGTGTGGAAAATAACCATTCAAGAGACTCAAAAGAGATGAAGAACTCTCTATAGCACACAGTTTTGCCTTTTTGCCTGTCATAGATGAGTATGGGGTTGGGGGCACACCTTTAAGTTCTCATCAGTTTAAAAAATAGCTCGCTGATTCCAGACAGTCTGGAGCCACACACACAAGAGGATTTCACAACTAAAGTAAGCAAATGTTGCATTGCTATCCAGAAGGTCACATCTTTCTTCCTTCCCTTAGCCCACAGGTGCTGTTCTTCCCTCATTCAGAACATTTAGCTTTGATTTTAACAATTACTCACCTGCATGGCTGCAAGGACTTCTGGATCACTGAGAATCTCATTGAGACCTGGCATACCTGCCATACCTCCAGGCATAGCCCCGGGAAATCCACCTGAAAACCGAAGACAAGAATATAATGCATGATGAAAAACATGTAATTCATCTATACAGGAGGCTCGCTGAGAGAGGCCAAGACATACTTTCTTTGCCAAACCTCTAAAGCCACGTCTTCCACAAGGCTGCAGCTGGTCCACTGAATGGGTAGGTATTCACCTCCACTTTCTGGGAAGACTTATAAGTTATTTAATCCATGTTTTTAACCCAATTAAACAGGAGGCTTGTAGTGAGTGTCAGGCACTAGCATCTTGTACACAGATGCAGTTATTTTTCTGGTTAACTTAAGTCAGTTTGAATGCCTGCGGTGAACAATTCAGGACAAAAGCAGATCATCAGTATTATGTCCCAGACACATTCCATGTTTGGCAGGAACTTTAGGTTTGGAAAAATTGTACTACCAAAGGAAACAAAAGAAAGCAAAAAATTTTGAGATTCTGTTTCTGAATGAGCAGTTAACCCCAGCTGTGCCGAGCATCGTAGATATGGTCTGTATTTAGTTCCCCTGACAAACTGATCTGGTTGGAGCATGCACACAGCCTACCTCAATTACATCTCAATCTTCAGGAGCATTAGTACTTACTCTTGTTTTTCCCCAATTTATTGTACCCAAAAGTAACATGGAAAGCCCGATTTTTGTGGAACCGTCCAAGGACAGCTTTTCTATACGGTAAATTGCACTACCTCCTCCTTTGAGAGGTAGTTCAACATTCCGTTGAACAATAGACTGCAACCTGCACAGATTTCCCTAATATTCAATTCAAATTTTCAACTTTATTGTTCCTAAGCAGAATGGGTCCAAGGCACCCTGAGTAATTTAGAAAACACTTTTATGCTAGTTTTTTCAGCATGTATTGTTAAGCAAACACTGCACCTTTGTTTTCTCAGACAAAAATCCTTTCATTCTGTTATCCATCATTATTGTCTTATCTCTACTTGCTATCCAGCATCAATCCTCTGTAAGAAAAAGAAATCTTTACCTCTTCCCACTAGTGCTCAAAGAGTTATTTGTAGACAAGTTCTAAATTTCATCAAGTATTTTTATCTCTGTCTTGAGAACAAATGCTGCAGAAGCTGTGGTTATAATACTCCACATGGAAAAAACCTCTACCCCAAGTATTGATGCTTAAAAATAAAATACCTGGGAAGCCACCTGGGAAACCACCAAACTGAGCTCCTCCTGCCTGTCGCCTTGCTTCTTCCTCCTGCAGATGAAAGCACATCATTCCACACAAAGTAATGGAACTGCAGCCTGTTTTCTACTGTTCAAGTAGTTTTAGGAGAAAAAAAAAAAATCTGACACTGTTTCAGGCAGGTAGGCTACTGCAGTAAACAAAGCACCTGACTATGTACAAAGCCACTAACAAGAAAGAGCAATGTGTACTCTTACTTTAGTATTTTCTTGCAGATAGGTTATGCGGAGTATGTTTTTACTGAATATGAACTTATGATTTGATTTAGCTCCTCAACTTACACTTTTAGAACTAACTCCCACTCCTGATATATTAAGATATATCAGTAAAGCATGAAAAAAAGCAAGCGAACTGTGTCAGGAAACAGGGAAAAGCAGCAAAGCATTATCCTGAATTTGAAACCTCCCACTTCAGGAGATGCAAGTACTAAGTGAAAACTATTCTGGTACAGTTATACAATAACTGACTGCTTGAAATACAGGATTAGTAGAGATTCCCAAGCCTGTTTTTGTCATAAGCAATAAAAGCAGATGCAGTACAATGCCCTCTTCTCCAGATTTCAAGTAACCAAGACAGAAAATCGACTCTCTAAAATTTAATTCTAAGACTTTAAATGGAAGTAATTCTTCCCTGCAATTCATTTTAACCAAAGTAACTATGACACTCTCAAATTATTAATATTAAATATTAAGTATTCACCCTTTGTGCCCTTTCATGCTCCTCCCGTGCCTTCTTCACTCTTTCCATTCTTTCCTTGATTTCCTTTTCTTCACGCTTCCGCTCATATTTTCGACGATGTTCTGCAATTTTCTGAGCCTGTTACAATAGAATGCCAAGATTTCATACACATTTCTACTGTATCACACAACGTATGTCAGTACAAAATACATGTAAGCATAACCATCTGCTTTTACCAGTTCTTAAAAGTAAGATCTGACTTCACATCCTAAAAGCTCCACTGTTTTAGGGGCCATTTGCTAATTACCCTCTATGGTAATCAGTTATTCATGTCTACTCAGCCATAACTGGATTCACCAAAACTTTTCAGCGATAGAGCATTGGGACTTGGATCATAGTTAGAACTTAAACACGTCATTCCATGTCCCTTTCTGGGACATTTGTGGTTTTCTGCTGAAATACTAATTTCTCCAGAGCTAAAACCAGCAACCCTGGAAAAGGGAATTTTCACTGGCACAACAGGAAGTATAACTGCTCCTGCATACACACACATTTTAGACAGTGGTATTGCTGCTCCAGATGCCTTTGCAGCTTATACAGACAGACATAAGCAGACAAAAGAATTCTTGAACCAAACCAAAAAAGGAATGGTGGGGAGATAGTTTTCTTTCTATTATTACTTTTTTAATCAAATATACAGCCCCAGCAGGAGAGGGTAGTTAGAAATGAACTCCCTAAGGCTCCTCACTTGGGGCTCATTTTAACAATAAAGCACTAACTGTAGCACTGCTTTCCTGAAACCAGAATGTAACCTTATATAGCATTGCAAAAAACAGGTCATGATTTCACAAATTGTGTATGGTGGTTACCTTGTATAAAAAAACACAGCAAAATGGAGGTTCCAGAACAGGGATACTTCCTACTACTATTCTATTCTTTCAGAATACTTGATAAAATAATTTCTTTGTTTAAAAAGTAGTGAAGTTTTGATACAACTTGTTTTATCTAAGAGATAGTCACTCCATATCACATCATTCTTGAAGTACATCTGCCAGAGAAAGCACACTGCAGGCAGCAGCACTGACTGATACTGAATGCAGTACATGTTATCAGAACTTGATGTTACATACATGCAATAGTTCAATGAGAGCAAGGGGTTGGCTTGGGTTTTTTTAATGAAACAAAGAGTTTCCAAAGTTTTGATCTTCATTGTTTCCAAGTATTTCTTAAAATGAACTAAGCATTTTTAGAAATTGACTCAGACTTTCAGCTGAAAGTGCTACAAACTAAAAAGTGCCTGGAAACAAATAAACATCTTCACTTTTTGAAGTTAAGTGAAAAAAAAATTAAAATAAAATAAAAAAATCACCCATGCTCTGCTGTTTCTGTGCATGGGCAGATTAATGGGGAAATAAAAGGTTCCTCCTCAGCCAAGCATTAAGTATACCTCTTATAAAAATGGCTGAGACCTAAGACACATGCCACAGATCAATAGTCTCCAACACTGAAGCCCAATAGGTTGCAGACGGTTTCTATTGTTTTGCTGGAGACAGTGTCTTCTACAAAGACATGGTAGGTAAACTGAAAGCTGAAGTTATTAGAGACATGAATGTTTATGCACATGGTGGGCTAAGCTTGGCTGGCAGTCAGGTGCTCACACTAAGCTGCTCTCTCACTCCCCCTCCTCAACAGGACAGGGAGAGAAAATAAGATGGAGAAGCCCCTGGATTGAGATAAAGACAGGGAGATCACTCACTCACTATCATCATGAGTAAAACTGACTCAACATGGGGAAGATTAATTTAATTTATTGCCAATTAAAAATAGAGTAGAATGATGAGAAAAAAAGACAAAACTAAAACCATCTTCCTCCTATTCCCCATCTTCCCAAAGCTCAACTTCACTCCTTTATTCCCCACTCTTCCACCTCCTCCCTCCACCCTGAGCAGTGCAGGCTGTTTATAACATTGCACCTCTGCCACTCCTTCCTCCTCACACTTCTGCTCCAGCATAGGGTTCCCTCCCCCTCAGGATACAGTCCCCTTCACAAACTGCTCCAGCGTGGGTCCTCCCCACAGGGTATAGTCCATAAGCAACAGACTGTTCCAGCATGGGTCCCCCATGAACTGCAGCTCCTGCCAGAAAATCAACTTCTGTGTGGGTTTCTCTCCACAGGCCAGAGTTTCTACCAGGAGCCTGCTCCAGCGTGGACACTCCATGGGCTGCGTCTTCCTTCAGAACACATCCACCTGCTCTGGCCCTGGGTCCTGCATGGGCTGCAGAGAGGACATCTGCTCCACTGTCAACCTCCATGGGCTCAAGAGGGACAACGTGCTTAACCATGCTCTTCTCCACAGTCTGTAGAGGAAGCTCTGCTCCCATGCCTGGCACACTGTCTCCCCTTCCTTCTTCATTCATCTTGTGTCTGCAGGGTCACTTCTCATTTTTTCCTTATTCCTCTCCCTCTCACAGCTGTTGCAGTGCATTTTTTAACCCTTTCTTTCATGTTATCGTAGAAGCACCATCAGCTGACTAGCTCAGCTTTGGACAGTAGTGAGTCTGTTATGGAGCTAGTTCCAGCTGGCTTCAGATGACACAAGGGCAGCCCCAGTCTCTTCTTACAAGAGGCCAGCCCTGCAGTCCCCACCTCCCCCAGCTTTGCCATATAAACCCAAAACAAAGCAAAAGCTGAAATCTGTGGTCTGTCAACCAGTTTAAAAGAATATGCAAACAGGTGAAAAAGAAAGTCTGCTATCAACAGTCTTACATTTGTTGTACAAAAGTTCTTCCTTAGATGAATGCTGGGGTCAGCCCCTTGAGAAGAACAGAAAACCAGTCTTACAGAGATTATGCTGCCCTCATGGGGTAGACTAATGAAAGTACAACTCACAGCAACAAACGCTTCCTTTGTAAAACGTGTTTACGATGAAGTTTTGATGAATTCAGAAACATCTTGGAAAAAAATCTATTATCAGTGTTCTCTTGCTCTGCTGAATGTTTTTAGTCTAGATTCTAAAATGCCTGGCAAACTTCAACTACTTCAGATTCTTCTGTTAAGATTTTTAAAAGGAACGTATTATTTCATAGTTCAGTTACGTGCCCAGCCTCAAAGAGTCAATTTCCCTACACACAGCCATAAACAGCTGTGATTGAAAACAGAAGTATTTATAAACTCAATTTGAAGTGTCAGATGACACACAAACACATTCCCACAAGACAATGTATATTGGATGATTTTGAAGGCAGCAATGTCACTCAAATAAGAGGGACCTCCATTATGCCTCCCTACTTACTCTTGGTTGCACCTCCTTCAGCATGGCGCTAGCTTCTTCATCATAATCGAGTTTACAAGCTAATGCAAGATCATGAGCAGCTTCCTCCCAGTGACCCAGAAGTCTAGAATTCAGAAGACACCAACATTCAGAAGGAAAAGGAAAACTGAACTCCTATAATTCTTCGAAGTATTTACAACCATGCAACATTCAGTATTTTTACCTACACCTATATGAACTTACAAAAACTTAAAGTTTAATAATCATGGTGTTTTCTGTAACCTTCATACTATGATGCCCTTAGAAGATTACTTACTTGCTTCACACCCTTACTGTAACTTTTGCTTGAAGTAACAATGAGGAACCCCCTCCCCCTCAATCAGCCAGCGTCATTGCTTGCTATAAACCAGGAGGGTCTAGCAGGGAGGAGGTACCCCACCTAAACACATGAATCACATTAATAAAAATACTCTGCACACATGGCACACGTTCAGTGCAAAACTGCACGGTGTTCTGTAGAAGTCTAGACACTATCACCTCAAGCTGAAGTGGACCCTCTTTATTCAGCACTCACCCTAGCCAACAGGACGCACCATGTCTTAGTTGAAGAGGTCACACAAACTACTGCGTGCACTTAGCTATTCATTACTACAAACTCTTGATAATAAAAAAATTAAGCAAATGGTAGTATTTCTAAATGGTAAAAGCGTTTCTGCTTACAGACAAGAGGTGTTAATCCAAACTAGGCTCTAGTCTTCTCACTCCTAGGCTCCAGACCACTTATTTTAAACAGTGTTCAGAGTAGTTTTTTAATGTCTACAGTTTTAATATTTAGGGTTTTTTTGTTTGGTTTTGGGGGTTTTTTTGTAAGTTCTATTAGCATTTACTCCTTCCACTTTTATACAGAGTGTAAGAAGTGTCACTTTTTTGGGGCTAATTTATTGTAATTTAAAAAGGAAATTAACTATAATTGGCAGGGGATGAACACTGACCTAATGTAATTTTAAATAATTACAGTTTGCTTAATGCCACTCTTTAATTGCAACAAGTGGTTCCCTTAACTAGGCTCTAATGGAATAAGGGCAGCTGAGAAATGGTTAAGAACTATAGGTTGGTGTAGTGGGTCTGTCTGA
>VYZX01021415.1:7695-34124 GCA_013401335.1 Brachypteracias leptosomus | reverse complement strand
TTGTATGGAGACCCTTCCCCCTTTGTTGGGACATCAGCAAAGGTCACTTTTCTTAGAATGAGAGGCCTTACTTGGAGGGTAAGTGAATATTTAGCATGCTGTAAGTTTGCAATCACAGGCGATTAACTAACACATGTATAATATTTAGTGTGCTTTTTAGGTTGTTATAGTGTACTTTTGCTTTTAAGTTGTAATAGTGCATTCTTCCATTGTATCTGTGAAAACCTTCAATAGTGGTGTATTAGATTTGAGTGAAGTTCAAACAAATTGTTTGCTTGAGCCTTTCAGTTAAACCTGTGAGTGAAGTTCAAATAAATCATTTGCTTGAATCTTGCAGTCTAGCAACTATACTAACAACATACTAAAATTATCCCAACAAGAAGTTATTTATATTGTAAAATCTTTTGTGGATATCTTTATCCATCTTAAATTTTGACCGAAAGATAATTTTTCCCAAAGAGTACAAGGTCAGTAAAAATTGAAGTGCTATAGTTGACATAAGCATCCATATAACTACATTTTTGGGCTGCAGACTTAGAAACGAATATTTGTTGAAGAGATCTTGAAAATAACAAATTGTTCATAGCTATGTTTTAGCAGTTGATTTTCTGTAAGTGTAACAGAATACCAATACTAGTACTCTTTAAATGCCTTCCAAACAACATCAGCTATACAAAATTGCCATCAAACCACTGTGATTTGAATAAAAAGAACAAAAGACTGTTCTACTACAGTTATAGTTGTACATGTTTCCATATCTTATTTTCAAGGAGCAGTGGCTTAGAAAAAAAACCTGAATAAGCCAAACAAAAAAATCAGATTCAATAGGTTAACATTAGGTTTTAACATTAAGAATAACATGGCCAGCTTATAAAATGATTGTTAGAATTTAGATTACATAGAAAACTTGTGTTCAGACTGCATTTGGAAAGCCACACAAATTTGTGGCCTTACTGTAAATTGTATGCCAGAAAAGTATATTCCTGTTACATGCAAGGAGAAGTTCAGAGGTATTGATTTGGATTTGAAATAATCTGTTTCTGAGGTACTCCTTGCTTTGGGGAAGAAGTGAAAGAATTCTAAATGGGCATAATGAAAAATAAGAGTGGTTCACAAGAGTGGTTCAGAATTGCAATAGGTTGTGCAGAAAGGCTATGGAATTATCATCCTTTGACATTTCCAAAACTACTGAAGAAAGGCCATCAGCAGTCTGCCCTAAATTTGAAGTTAGCCCTGCTTTGTGAAAGAGGTTGGAGTACATACCTGCAGAGACACTTTGCAACACAATTTTCTATGCATTCTATGAATGTTTTCACTCTGCATCAGTGCTGTGCTTGGCACAGGTGACCTGACAGAATATAAGAAAAGACTTCACTGCATATCATGCATGTATTTACTTTGCAAGGAAGAAGCCTTTTCTCCCTACAGGCAACAAGCATGGTGTGTTGACCAGCACTAACTGCAATACCGTTGCCTTATTTAGCACCTGGGAAACACTCAGAAGCTGCTGTCTGTCCTAAAACAGGTCAGATAAACAAATATATTTGACTAGCTTCTTTAGTTCTCAACTCTCTACTGTTTATGTATACCCTCAGCGCCTTCTATCATTGTGTTTGGACACTACGAACATTAAACTCACAGATTCTCCTACTCTTTTTGACTCTTCCCTCCCTGGAGTCATAACCCAAGTATTTCAACCAGTTCTAGCAAAAAAAAACAACAAAAAACCCCCAAACAATAAAAAGAACAGTCACAACCATTGACCTTACTTCTTGGGATTTTGTCCCACTGTGTTACTTCTACAGGAAACACCATTGGATTCTTTCTTTCTTTTGTAAATCCAGTCATGCTAGTCTCAGTTAAGATGAGTGAATAGTAATACAAGTGTGAGCTACCACATCACAACATGGTCTCACTATACCCTATGCTATTATATCAGTGTAAGGACTAATACAGAGAATTTTGATAATTTTTAATTATCAAACTGTTTCTGTGATCAAATCTCAAATTGCTATGAATTTGGTAAATCACAATTATCAAAAGGACAAAAAGGATCCTTTTCATCCCATTTTGGAGTTGGCTTTCTAAAGTGTTCAGTGGGAGAAGCAGGAATGTCACATTACTAATCTTCCCCCATAATCTTTTAACAAAGTTCCCACCATGATTAACCCTGAAGCAAATCTAATTTATATAAGGGAATGGCTCCTACAGCCCTCTGCTGTGCAACTCCTGTAAAACCTCTTGGGATTGTTTAGAAGCTCTTGCCCATTACTGCAGTACATTCAAGAGTACTCAGTTCAAGAGCATTAAAATATAACTTTGGAATGCAGACTATCAAAACAAAGCAAGGAGATATTAAATAAAAAACTTCTTGGTCACTTACTTTTGTTGTATTCATTTTCGTAATAGTGTCTGGCTTTTTACATTTGTCTGGAGGATTTCCCACTTCCTTAACTGTTAGCTTTTCACACAGACTTAAATCTCTGTATCTCTGTCTGCAAGCAAAGTTTGTGTAGACAACAGTCCAGCAAGTTCATAAATCAATTTCTGAGGGAAAAATATACTTGTTGGTAGGCCCACTTATGCAAGTCAGGGTCTTTAAAGCAGGCCACTGTGGACATTGGGGCTACTGCACGCTGACATGAGGCTGAAGAAATAGGCCTATTAACATGAGGTTATAATGCACACTAGCCTGCCTTGTGAGAAGGAAAACTCAGTTCTGGTTCTCTGAGCTATAAAAACCTCTTTGAATCACTGAAGTAACTGGACATAACTTCCAGAGTTTCAGCAGAGCAGAACACAAAAATGAAACTTACAGGTTGATGCTGCCATTTTAGGGGGAAAGAAGCAATGTCATATGGCTTTGGAGACTGCACAAGTCTCCTTCTGCATCTCAGCCCTGAGGCATATGTCTGCCTAGAGCAAATTTTCACAGCTCAGTAAAAAATCTTTGAAAATTAGTGATTTTAATGTGAGTGCTAGCACAGCTTGTACCATGGGATAGCTTTGTGCAGGAGAGATGCAGAAGACTCAAAATTAAGAGGCAAAATCTGATAAAAAATACATGCTGGAGCACAAAAGGCAATGAAGGGTCAGAGCAATGTAACTTGACAGAACTGCTGGAAATTCTTTTTTATTTCCCTCCTTTCAACATTTTTAATTTCCCAAACAAAACACATCATGGTACTGCTGTATTCAGCCTGAGGAGACAGCTAAGAGAGAGAGAAATTAGCTTTAATGGAACCTCCTGATCCCACATTCATGCTGTTGCCAGGGCTAAACTTAACTGCAGTATTTCTACCAGCAAAAAGAAGAGAAAGAACAATGTTGTATTACCCTTCAGAGGCAGACCAGCCAGTAGAAGGGAAAGCCATGATATAGTGGTCTGAGGTTTGACTTTTCAGATCATGCTATTCCCTAAAATTCCCTCCCTTTTGTTCCAGTGTTTTGTTCTTTTTTCTGTCAAAAAAAAATCTAAAACTAAAGTAAATACTCACATTTTGTAAAACAGAGATACTTTGTTTACTCCCATGGATGCTGCACTTAATATTTAGCTACAGTAAGGATGTGCCTCTGTTTTCTGTTCAGAATCTCCTCCCAAAGGGGCACAATCATGATGTGCTTTGGTATGGATCTCCTCTTTCTGGAGCATCAATCTTTAGTGAATGCCCTCAATAACCAACATTATTTGGTTGCTGAGACCCTGGCAGCTTCCTTTAAAGTAAATAAGAGTTGCCAAAGGCTCAGCATTTCAGATATCAGGGCACTTAAATTTGTTGCCTATCTCTGGATTTAAAAATCTGGCTTGAGGTTCTTTTTTATTTTTTAACTTTGCTCTATAATCCGACATCAAGGGAAACGTAATGAAAGTAGACCTGACTATAAGAAGGGTTCCAGCTTTGGAATGCTTTTTTCTATCTGCTGGAGTTAATTATTAAAGAGACAGTTTCAGTTAAAATAATGCCTGTTAATTCAAGTATTATTTTATAATCTGTTTTACTTAAAATAACAATTAAGATTATGCAGCTCAGATGGTCTTTTCTTCTTATCCAGCTTGTTAACTTTATGTTTTTGACAAGATCACTTGTAAATATGACATTTTCTCAGACTTGGCCAGGCTTACCTGAAATATTTCTAACGTGACAAGCCTTTCAGTTTGAACTATTGTGAAGGCTGCCAAGTCTGATGGATCTTAGAGTGGGCACTGAAATACTTTCTTAGTAGGCTAAAATCAAAACAGAAGCCATACTTACAGTTGTAATACTGTAGCTTGTTACAGATATTAGTGAAGCAAGGTCATCTCAAGAAACAGGTTCTTGTTTTAAAGCAGTTAATACAGCTGGAAAACAAACAAATCAAGTATTACTCTCCTTACACACAGACTGCTCTAATGACATGTTTTCTTAGAGTTTTCACTCCCCCATATTTTGGACCTGTACTTTTCAGCTGAGTGGTTCATGACAGACTTTTGGCTCTGGCCTATGGCAGAACAGTGCACTGAGACATGAACAGAGGTAGACACACTTTTTGGGTCAGGGTTTTGGGGAAATGAATCAGTGAAGCGCTGGGGCCTGGGCTGCGGGCCCCGAGTTGGAGTTAGCCTATGGATGAGTCACAACCCAGTAACATGTTCTGTTCCCCAAGGCTCCAGAGGCAGAACCTGGCCCACCTGGGTAAGGTCCCACCTTCCCCCAGGTGATTGTGGTTGGGGTGATGGGTGAGGCTAGAGCTATATCAATCAGGAACCAAATCAGTTTGAGAAGGAGCAAGAATTGAACCAGTTGGAGAGAAGCAACAGAAGAGAAAAGAAGCAACAAGAAGCTGATTGAAGAGTTCCTATTGGGGCCAGTTGGAGGAGCTTCTTGTTGGGGGCAGCATGCTGAGCTCTCTCTCAGTAGCGTGTTCCCCATTGGCTGATTTGAGATTGAGAAGAGCAAACAGATGAAGAATAAAAGATGAAATTATGCTGAGGGGATGTTGCTGAGTTTGGTGTCGGCCTGAGGAAGAAGAGAGCTAGCACCACAGTCAGTTACTGCAAGTGTTACCTTGTTTAAAAGGAGGCAAGTGTACAGTTCTAAAGGTACAACTTCCATTTATTTATGAAAATATTTCCAGTAGTGTCACCCTGCATTTCAAACCCAGCAATTTCCACTCTCTCCATTAAAGAAAAAGGATATGTGTGCAGTTTGAGCTGATGAAGAAGCTATGAAATCTGCAAGCCATTGTAGCAGAATAAAATGGGATGAGCTTTCTTTATCAGAAATCTTATACAGTAATGCACAGTAAATATTCAGGCAAGTAGGACATAAAACCACCATAAGATTCATTCCAAAGTTATGAGGACTCCAGTTAAGTATGAAAAAAATAAGTGAGATTGAAAGAGAGAAATGCCAGGAAAAGTTACAATCTACCTCTCCAGCATCTCTAGAGCACATGCAATAATGCACAAAATATCTCATTTATTTCTGATGGTTGTGAATGATTGTATAACACTTACAAATTGTGAGGATCATAAACATTTATTTGCCTCTTCTCCTGGGCAACTTCTGCCTGCAGATCTTCTACTTAAACTAACTACATCCTAAAGAGGGCCTCGGAAAGTACCACTGCTTTAGAAGTAACAACTTCTCTTGCCCTATACCATTTAATATTTGTGCTCAGACATTATTTTATTCACATCTCTTTTTTTTTTTTTTGTGAAAAAAATCCTTTAAAGCTACAGAGCTAACACAGTGAATTTCAAGCACCCAGAGGCATCCATCAGACTCCAGAAAAAGTCATGTCATGAAAATGTTTTAAAAATACTACACTTTCAAGAATTAATCCTTACTCTCGCTATTCAATCATAAGTATTAAATCTTTAAAGGCTTTATTTTTAACTTATTTCTGCATTATATAGACAAAAAGCTAAGATTTTAAAGTATTTTTTTTAGCAAGAAGGTAGACAAAAAAAAATACAAAAATAAAATAAGAGCAATCTTTGAAGTAATGCACAGTATAAAAAATAACATAACTTTGTCTTACATAGGCCTGGGCAGTGGGGCACAGAAACTGGCTAGAACTGATGACCATGACCTTAAGGAAGGAGCTGTATGTTTTAGATATAGAGAAGTATCAAACAGTTGGGAGGGCCTTCTCAGGAATAATTTTTTTTAGATTATAAATGTGAATATAAATTTCTACTCTAATTTGTCAGAAACAACTGGAACAATTTCAACAAACTGGAGAAAACTATGTAAGAGCTACAGACAAGCTAATCAGCTCAAGTAATATCCCTTAACAAATGAATTAGATTCTTGTGCTACTCTATATGCTAAAAGTAGATAATCTGGGTTTCATACAGCTCAAGAATATACTTATATTTAGGCATCTACAGGGAGGTGTCTAAGCTCCTACTATAGACAACTGAGATACATCAAAACAGAGATGAGAGCTTAGAAACTAGACTGTCAATTAATATTTCTGCTTTCACAGAATCAATGAATGGTTTGGTTGGAAGAGACACCTGGAAGAAATGTGGCCCAACTCTTCTTATCAAGCAAGGCTACCTAGAACCACCTGCCCAGGACCACGTCCAGATAGCTTCTGAATATCACCAAGAAGGGAGACTCTAGCACCTCCCTGGGCAACCTGTGCCAGTGCTTGATCACCCTTACAGTAAAAAGTGCTACCTTATGTCCACAAGGAACCTACTGTGTTTCACTTTGCGTTCATTGTCTCTTGTCCTGCCACTGGGCATCACTGCAAGCAGCTTGGCTCCGTTATATACATTGTATACATTGGTAAGATCCACCCTGAGCCTGCTCTTCTCCAGGCTAAAAGGTGCCACTCAGCCATTCTTCCTAGCAGAAATGTTCTCGTCCTTTCATCATCCTGNCCTGCTCTTCTCCAGGCTAAAAGGTGCCACTCAGCCATTCTTCATAGCAGAAATGTTCTAGTCCTTTCATCATCCTTGTGGCCCTTCATTGGGCTTTGTATGTCCATATGTATCTTGTACTGAGGAGCTCAGAATTATGCACAGTGCTCCAGGTGTGGCCTCACAAGTGGTGAGTAGAGGGTAAGGATCACCTCCCTTAGACCTGCTGCTAACACCTCTCCTAAGGCAGGCCAGGATACCATTAGCCTTCTTTGCTAGAAGAGAACATTGCTGGCTTATATTCAACTTGGTGCCCCCAAGGGCTCCTTGGTCCTTTTCTACCAACCTACTTTCCAGCTGCATGGGCCCCANAATATTTCCAGTAGTGTCACCCTGCATTTCAAACCCAGCAATTTCCACTCTCTCCATTAAAGAAAAAGGATATGTGTGCAGTTTGAGCTGATGAAGAAGCTATGAAATCTGCAAGCCATTGTAGCAGAATAAAATGGGATGAGCTTTCTTTATCAGAAATCTTATACAGTAATGCACAGTAAATATTCAGGCAAGTAGGACATAAAACCACCATAAGATTCATTCCAAAGTTATGAGGACTCCAGTTAAGTATGAAAAAAATAAGTGAGATTGAAAGAGAGAAATGCCAGGAAAAGTTACAATCTACCTCTCCAGCATCTCTAGAGCACATGCAATAATGCACAAAATATCTCATTTATTTCTGATGGTTGTGAATGATTGTATAACACTTACAAATTGTGAGGATCATAAACATTTATTTGCCTCTTCTCCTGGGCAACTTCTGCCTGCAGATCTTCTACTTAAACTAACTACATCCTAAAGAGGGCCTCGGAAAGTACCACTGCTTTAGAAGTAACAACTTCTCTTGCCCTATACCATTTAATATTTGTGCTCAGACATTATTTTATTCACATCTCTTTTTTTTTTTTTGTGAAAAAAATCCTTTAAAGCTACAGAGCTAACACAGTGAATTTCAAGCACCCAGAGGCATCCATCAGACTCCAGAAAAAGTCATGTCATGAAAATGTTTTAAAAATACTACACTTTCAAGAATTAATCCTTACTCTCGCTATTCAATCATAAGTATTAAATCTTTAAAGGCTTTATTTTTAACTTATTTCTGCATTATATAGACAAAAAGCTAAGATTTTAAAGTATTTTTTTTAGCAAGAAGGTAGACAAAAAAAAATACAAAAATAAAATAAGAGCAATCTTTGAAGTAATGCACAGTATAAAAAATAACATAACTTTGTCTTACATAGGCCTGGGCAGTGGGGCACAGAAACTGGCTAGAACTGATGACCATGACCTTAAGGAAGGAGCTGTATGTTTTAGATATAGAGAAGTATCAAACAGTTGGGAGGGCCTTCTCAGGAATAATTTTTTTTAGATTATAAATGTGAATATAAATTTCTACTCTAATTTGTCAGAAACAACTGGAACAATTTCAACAAACTGGAGAAAACTATGTAAGAGCTACAGACAAGCTAATCAGCTCAAGTAATATCCCTTAACAAATGAATTAGATTCTTGTGCTACTCTATATGCTAAAAGTAGATAATCTGGGTTTCATACAGCTCAAGAATATACTTATATTTAGGCATCTACAGGGAGGTGTCTAAGCTCCTACTATAGACAACTGAGATACATCAAAACAGAGATGAGAGCTTAGAAACTAGACTGTCAATTAATATTTCTGCTTTCACAGAATCAATGAATGGTTTGGTTGGAAGAGACACCTGGAAGAAATGTGGCCCAACTCTTCTTATCAAGCAAGGCTACCTAGAACCACCTGCCCAGGACCACGTCCAGATAGCTTCTGAATATCACCAAGAAGGGAGACTCTAGCACCTCCCTGGGCAACCTGTGCCAGTGCTTGATCACCCTTACAGTAAAAAGTGCTACCTTATGTCCACAAGGAACCTACTGTGTTTCACTTTGCNCTACCTTATGTCCACAAGGACCCTACTGTGTTTCACTTTGCGTTCATTGTCTCTTGTCCTGCCACTGGGCATCACTGCAAGCAGCTTGGCTCCGTTATATACATTGTATACATTGGTAAGATCCACCCTGAGCCTGCTCTTCTCCAGGCTAAAAGGTGCCACTCAGCCATTCTTCATAGCAGAAATGTTCTAGTCCTTTCATCATCCTTGTGGCCCTTCATTGGGCTTTGTATGTCCATATGTATCTTGTACTGAGGAGCTCAGAATTATGCACAGTGCTCCAGGTGTGGCCTCACAAGTGGTGAGTAGAGGGTAAGGATCACCTCCCTTAGACCTGCTGCTAACACCTCTCCTAAGGCAGGCCAGGATACCATTAGCCTTCTTTGCTAGAAGAGAACATTGCTGGCTTATATTCAACTTGGTGCCCCCAAGGGCTCCTTGGTCCTTTTCTACCAACCTACTTTCCAGCTGCATGGGCCCCAGCATATACTTGTGCCTGGGGTTGTTCCTCCACAGGTGCAGAATATTGCCTTTCCTCTTGTGGAGCTTCATGAGGTTCCTTTCATATCATTTCTCTAGCCTGTTGAGGTCCCTCTGGATGGCAGTGTGACTTTCCGGTGTATCAGCTACTTCTCCCAGTTTTGCATCTTAGCATACTTGCTGAAGGCACACTCTGTCTCATCATCCAGATCATTAAGAAGAGGAGACTAAGGGGAGACCTCATTAATGTTTATAAATATATAAAGGGGGAATGTCGCGAAGATGGAGCCAGGCTCTTCTCGGTGACAAACAATGATAAGACAAGGGGTAACGAGTACAAACTGGAACACGGGAGGTTCCACTTAAACATGAGAAGAAACTTCTTCTCAGTGAGGGTAACAGGACACTGGAACAGGCTGCCCAGGGAGGTGGTGGAGTCTCCTTCTCTGGAGATATTCAAAACCTGCCTGGACGCCTTCCTGTGTAACCTCATCTAGGTGATCCTGCTGCGGCAGGGGGATTGGACTAGATGATCTTTGGAGGTCCCTTCCAATCCCTGACATTCTGTGATTCTGTGATTAATGAAAACGTTAAACAGAATTAGTCCTAGCACTGATCCCTAAGGTACACCACTAGTTACTGGCCTCCACCTAGACTGCAGCTGATCATCATCACCTGTAGTCAGCCATTTAGCCAGCTGTCAATCCACCTCACTGTCTGCTCATCCAGCCTACACATCATCCTTTATGAGGAGCTTATACGAGACAATGCCAAAGGCCTCACTGAGGTCCAGGTAGACAATATCCAGTTCTCCCCTTGACTATCATGCCAGTTATTTCATCATAAAAGCTCATCAAGTTGGTCAAGAATTACCACAAGATGGTCAAACATGACAAAACTTTCAAATGACGCGTCTTTCTCCAGACATCACTGTGTCACCCAGACCTTACTGACAACAGTAGATGTTTGCTTTATTTGTAGATCCTACATACAGATGCTTAGCATGGAAGAGCAGCCAAGGCTTACCTTCAGCTATGTGGAAACGAGGTCCTGCTTTGCTGGACCTTTTTTCCTCTTTGTGGAGATAATAAACTCAGGCCCACCCTTGCTCTTCCCATGTCCGAGGAACAGTGGCTTTCCCAGAAATCTCTGCTATGTTTCTTCTGATGGCAGCATTGAAGGATTCCCACGCAAGCAGCCATATATCCTTCTAACTGACCTCCCTATCCTGCCACTCTGAGGTGCACTTTTGTCGCAAGGATGAAATCTGACAAGTTGGGGAAGGAAGCAGGTAGAATGAAGAGGGCTGACTGTCTCACCCAGAGCACTGGGTTCATGGTGCAGCCAATGTAAGGCAGCAAGGACGTGGGGACCTTTCTTCTTCCCAGCTACCAGCAGTGCTGCTACCCCTCTCCAACATCATGTGAGATAAATCCTTTAGCTTTTGCTAGTCTGAGCAAAGGAATAGATGTTTGCTTCCTTTCACCCATAAAAGGCAACAAGTCAAATAGAAGCATCTTGTGAGCTGAATCCATAGAAGAATCACAGAGTCACAGAATGTAGTGGGTTGGAAGGGACCTCTGAAGGTCATCGAGTTAAGCTTATAGATTGTCAGCTACCCCAAAACAGTAAAGGCAGCCTGAATTTACTAACAAGTTAATTTTACTGCATGGATTAATGGAAACAACTTGTCACCACAATCGGTTCTCTACTGGTTCTCAAGGAAATCAGTTACTGCAACTTAAAAGCAAACACAAAACAGTAGTAAATTGCATTCATTCCATTTGCACTGTAACATAAGGCTCTACAGATCTATAGGAGCAGCCAGACTTTATAAATCTATTAAAAATTTTAAATGTAATAAACATGAAGTCCAATGCAAAACTCAGATCTATCTGTTCTACTGTGAAATCTGGATAAATGGAGTAACCTGAATGGGAGGATGCATAAGAAATATTCTAGAGATTGGAATGGCTTTTAGTGTACACTATGATCCTGGCTGTGTATCAGCAACAATAACAGAGACTAGGTAATTTAGGGTTATGAATTCTGTGCTAAGTAGTAGGATAATTAACTCATCTTGAAAATATTACTGAGCTATTTGGCTACTGAGAAAGAGGTAACATGGAATTGTGTTGGCCTCAGCATTTAACATCCTCTTTAACTCAGGAATTGACTGTCTCACATTCATGAAGGTTAATATTTTTGATCTGTAAAATGTAAATAAATCAACTAAAGATATAGAACTGGATGTATTCATTGGGTTTTCAGTTTACCAACCAATCTATTATGGTTTGCAAGTAGATGAGTGAAACTTCAGGTAATGTGATAATTAGGCAAGTTTCTTTCTTCATAGAATCATAGAGTGTTTTGGGTTGGAAGGGACCTTAAAGATCATCTGTTCCAACCTTCTATGGGAAGGAATACCTTCCACTAGTCAAGTTACTCAAAGCCTTATTAAACCTAGCCCCAAACACTTCCAGAGAGGGGGAATCACTGGAAACATGAAATAGGCCCTCAAACAGAAGACAAAAGGGCTTGGGTTTTACTACAAAAACATACAAGAAGATTTCACAATTTCCTTATAGAACAATTATAAAAGAAATAACTTCACAAGATCCTAAAATTCATGATGATTCTTCAACTGGAAATACTATTTGATGGTACTGTCTTGCAATTGAACATATCATTATTCTTTTTTTTTCATTGCATGGTCACGTTTCTGTTCCCAGTGGCTTTGCTGCAAACTTAACATATTTTCATAGATTATGACAAAAAAATCATTATAAGATCATGGATTTGCAACATGATACTGGCATATCAATCTACTTCCTCTTCACCTTTTTATGTGGAAATCCAGTTGATTTCACTGGAAACTGTAATTGACAGATTTATAAAATGATCAGGACTCTGACCTCTCTTTTATTTATATAGCAATATAAAATCAAATGGAGCCATATTTGACAAAATTAAGATAGCTGAAGATTTGTCCATCTCAGTTTTCAGAGACTGATTAATTTGTTCGAGTTACGCATCAATTCAAATGGCAGCACAGGGAATCCATATGCTTGCAGTTGTTACTCTTTCTATCTTAACTCAGAAAAAATCAAGTCTGCCTAACCATAAACCTTGAGGGAGTTTCAAAGCTTCCAATTCTGGTTGGACAATTTATTCAATCTCTATGTTCTAGTGATCTAAGTCACTGTATTTCAATGTTCAAATCTCTTGACATCTTAGGTAAAAAAATCAAACCGAAACCAAATGCAACCCCCTAATATTCTTAATAAGTAAACATCTTCTAATAAGAAGTCCTAATAAAATGTTTACAGTGGATATGAATAAGTGTTGGTGAAGCCATAGGCTATATCTTAATTCATTTTAAATGTTTTTTTCTTATCCTGTGCTGTGATGACATCATTCTTCAAGGAAGAAAAAGACAAAACACAAATTCAATTAGATTATAATTCTTTGATGTTTCTTCTCAATGGCAAAGCAAAAGCTCCCAGGCAAATATTTCAGGAACAGACATGATCTAATGCTGGGGGAAATCATCCGCTATAAAGATATATAGAAAGGGGAAAGTTTTGCAGGATAAAAAGAGGATCAGAAAACAATGATGAAAGACAAATCAAAGTAACAGTGAAAATGATAACAGTAGTTGAAATCTCAGATAGTATTGGAGAACAATTGCTATTTAACAAACCTCTTCCTGTCTGACTAATTCCATCTCTTTCTTCTCTACTTATGGCAACAGTCCCTGTGGCCACTCTAGCAGCAAAATAACAGCACAAAAACCAAGTAACATATATTTTATACTATACGTATCTGCTAAATCACAGTTCAGTTTTCACTGCCAACCACTGTTATATAGGTAAATACAGGTAGCAATGGATCCTGCACAATAAAACATGGACACTGGTTAAAAAAAAAAAACAAACAGCTAGGAATAGAAGCTTCTTAATAGCTTTTCTATAGGTCCTAGGAAAAAAGACCCTCACTCATCCCTTCATCCTGATGGGATTCATACCTTTGCTTCAGATTCCTTTTCACCTGAGGGGAATGTCCTAATGATAAGACATATTATGAGACAGTTTGAGAATTTAAAACTTGAGTAGCTGTAATGCCACTTTTGTTTAAGGTGTTCCTATGTATGGCTTAAAAATCCCCCACAGTGTATGCCTGGCAGAAGGGAAAAAGAAAATGAACATGACAGGGCTTTACCTATACAGAATTGACCCTTTGTACTATTCATTCTTGCCCTCTGCATCACTCATTGTCTTACACTAAACAGGCATGAAAAAAAAAAGTATGGAGTGGCTGGGACAGTAGCTTATTTTAAAACAGATTTATTGGCTTGCAAAAAAGGCATATCTCAATCTGCATGAAATATATGTCTTCATCTTCTGTGGAACATTCATGTGATGTACTCACAAAATGCATGGAAATAAGTTGTATAATTTGTAAATAACTGAGTCCAGCATTGGGAAAGTTTCACCATGAGCAACCAGACAGAATCACCTGTCAGAATTACACAATTTTTTGTCTAAATTATGTGGGCTGTGACTCACACCAGTAGATCTCTTCTACAGTATTATGCCTATACCCTCAGCTTGGGACAAGGTGATCTTCAAAAACTGTTTTCAGTCTGACTGTGTTGCTGTTTTATTCACGTGTCAACAGCATCTGGTAAGCATGCACTGTGAATTGCTAATTCATCTCTAACTTCTAAAATTAGTCCAAATTCCAGAATGAGCATGAGAGCAGTTGGTAAAACAATGAATTTGACTAGTTTGATCAGCTGAATATACCATGGAACTATTCCTAGCTCAAAAAAAAAAATTAAAAATTGTGTTGTTTACTACTACTAATTTCTGGGCTATGTCTGAAATACTTGTCTGAAATGAAGAACTGACATACCTTTCACCAGTGTAAAAAACAACAGTCAAAGTAAATATAAGGCAGTAATTTAGATTTAAAATAAAATTACATTCAGATTTAGTTTAAAGTGGGAAAAGAGTATTTTAGATGATTATTGATACTGCTCACTCATGGAGCCTAGGTCATAGTCCCAGGTGAACACAAGATTTGCCTAAATCAGACCACATGCCCAATTACCTACTATTGGTAACAAGTTGCCTTGAGTAAAGGGAAGGAATTTCTGAACAAGATAAATACTAAAACTAATCTTGTACTTTACTATACTCCCAGCTTCTGACAACCAGAAGCAGTTAGACACTAAATCCTTTTCACTACATTTAAGAATTACTTGTAGACCTATTCTTCATGAATGTATTTATCCTCTTTTATTAAGGACTCTGCTTTGTAGTCCACATATCCTCTGGAGAATGACTTCCACAATTTAGCAATACACTATACCATGGAAAAAAATGTAAACATTTCTCTCTGCTTCGAAAGATGCTGCAGTTACCAAACACCATGTTCTTGGTAGAATTCACAACAATGCATGACACAGGTCACTCTGAGGTGTTGCTAGCTCCATTTACTGAAAGACACCCAGGAACTGTTTATTGACACTGGTAGCAGTCACACTGAAGCAGGTCAGAACAGCACCAGGCAGGAACACAACTCCTACTGGATCAAGATGATTTATGGGTGGAGAAAGGGGAAATATAAGCACTGGACACAGGCAGCACAAAAGTTCCTGGTTTAATAATAACAGCAGTAAAACTTGCTTTCAATTTTGTTTTTTCTAAACTTGCCTGAGACTACAGAGACTTGATGGGTGTTACATAAGCTTTGGATAATTTTGGCTTAGCATTTAAAAAGGTATTTTGAAACTGTAAGTTTTAAGTGTTACTGTTCTTCCATTTTATGTTGCTGAAAAATGGAAAAAGCTCAGACTGTTGTTCTATGGAGCCAAAAGTGTGCTATGCACTTGCAACTTGTCACATTTTAAACACAAACAATTTCTAATGCAACTATGTTAGGATTATCGGGAACAGTTTATGCTTATGTAATGTATTAGCAAAATTGGTATTTTTAACCACTGAAAATTATTAAAGACCCTAGTTTACAAAAAAGGAAATAAAAAGGAAACCCAAAGGCCTAATGTTATCATGGATATCCTTGTGAAAGAGAAATGTATATCTCAATGAAAATAATATATAATTGACAGCATGAGAATTTGGAAATAAACTACACATATGGAAAATCAGAAAATCTACTCATTAAAATTTTGAGTACTTAATGGTTAATATTTGGCCTGAGCTCCTTTGAACATAACAATTTTAATCAGCTTAAGTAGCTGCATCTTGAGTAGTCACTCTGAGGATATAAGAATAAACTACAAAGAATGATAAATCTTCTACTGCAAAATTGGCCTTTGACAGATGTCACATATGAAAGACAATGAAACATACGCTCCCGAGTAACTCGAGGCCACAGAAACACTACAGAGGAATTCAGTTAAGGTAAAAATACATCAATAGAGATGTCATAATTAGCATAATTTACATTCCTAATAACACAGGAATTTCTTTCAGGTTATCTAACAGTAATTTTCCATTTTCTAGAACTTGACTGAGATTATCCAAAGCTTTCCAGGAAAGGAGTGTGCCAGGAGGCACTTACAAAAAAAGATCTTTTAGGCTTACAGTGAATTGTGATGTAATTATTTAAGGCACCATGTTCAGGTATCATGGAATCATTAATACAGGAGGTACTTGCCACTTCTCAGCTCTTTCACCATTTTTAGTGAATTGCTCAGTGATAATACTATAGTATCCACAGGCAAAGCTACACAAAAAGCACTATATTAAAAACAAATTTATTACTAATTAAATACTACATTTCACTTTTATATCCAGATTTACCAGAAGGATTCTTTACTGCTATCTTACACTGGAAATAGCTCAGGGAAGGAACAATATCTGTGAGGGAGAGTTCATGCCATATCTCTCAAGGTCAAATATATACAACACACTCCTGCGACTTCTCTTTCTTCCTATTGTCTCCTCTATTCTGGCTCTGTGAGCCTGAATAGTTCAAAGTACCATCACTGCCCCTTTCCACCCATCTGTACAGGAGAAAAAACACAGCCAACCTCTCTGGTTATCCAGCTAGCTCCACCTGCAATCCACACTCAGTGGAATCACCATCTTCCTCATTTTACAAAGACTTACAAGGAGTTAGTATTTTAATTTTAAAGGGATTCATTTTATGAAAAGAGATCTTAGTTGCATTTAAAAAAGAAAATACTTCTCAGGCAACTTTGTGACAGAAAAAGAAAATCATCTTTGGGTGAGATCACACAAATATGTTGTTGGGAAACACAGAATTTTTTTAAAATGTGCAGTCAGGCTCTATCAAGAGATGGATCTTTCCTTGAGGTGATAAGAAAGCTCTCTTGCTAAATTTCTATTCAACTCATTCACACATAGACAAAAAAAATAACAAATTCAGTATTTTAACTTTTTCATACATCAGTTTCACCTGTTTTTGTTCCCATTTCTTCTTCCTTTTAAGTTCTTTCATTATTTTTGATTCTTGCTCACCAAAGTGGCTAGGTCAGTGTAAATGGTACAAGCTGACCTAGACTTCTGGGAGCTATATTCTCTGAGGCTCTGGACCTGGGGTCTAGCCTGAGTGACCACTTAGGTCTGATCCTACTTCCCCACCCACAGGCAGACATCCTGTCCCAGCCCTGACTGTCCCCATCTCCAGGGATGTGTCTGCTGCCCAAGGTTAGGGCTGCCCCCGAGCTTCCCTGCTCCCTAGTGAGACAGTCCTGGATGCCTGGCACTGCCCTGCCTCCAAAGATGGTCTGTCTCTAGCAGCTACCAGCCCCTGCAGTGCCCTGGAAATTATTTTTGAAAAATCCCACTTGAAAGAGTGTCAAGGCTGTGTAAGTCAGCAGGCCTTCTAACATCATGTTAAGTTACGCAACATGGTGGCCTGAAAAGAGTGGTTTATAGAGGAGGGAAGGCATTGGTTTCTAGGTCTCCTTAGTAACTGATGCCAGAGCTCCAGCTGAGCTCAGGCTGGGGAGACCAGGCAGGTTTACCAAAGGGAAAGGCTGCTGTGGCCATGGCAGCCTTCTGGATGCTCTGTGGAGCCCTGAGCAGTCGGAACAGGAGTTACAGACTGTCTCCTAGAGATAAATGTCCTTGGTGCTAAGGGTGCGCCTCAGAGGTCTGAGAGTCTCCCAAGACAGCACACTTAGTTCAGTGGTGAAACGTGGAGGTCTTTTCTCTTCTTGTGTACAACCAAACCCTATCTATCTGTGTTGGGTGTAAATGGCAGATCCAGTCAGCTTCAATGGACCCACTGCTGGCCAAAGCTGAGACCACCAGACACACTGGTGTGCACCCTAAGGTTGGGGAAAAAAGGGATGAGAAGGTTGCTCTGGGCCCCAAAGCAGGCATATTCCTGCAGCCCATGGAGAACCCACAGCAGAGTAAGTTGCTCCTGAAGGACTACAGCCTGTGAGAAGGACCCACAATGAAGCAAGGAAAAGTATAAGGAGGAAGGAGCAGACTGCAACCACCCAGTCCTCACCAGCTCAGAGGAAGGGAGGGAACTAGGATTGAAATTAGGGGGAAAAAGGGCTGGAGAAAGGTGTGTGAATGAGCAGCTGAGTGGGTGTTTGGCCCTTAGCCAAGGCTAACCCACCACAACAGGTAACGAGTCTCTGTTACTGCAGTATTATGTTTGAGAGAGAAGGGGGTTCACTGCATGTATGTGTATTATTTTTCTATGAAGTATTTTAATATACCATTACCTGAAGACATTTAAGGTTAAAAAATACACAATGAAAACTGAGTTTTTAAAGATAAATTCAGTAAGAACCAACAGCCTTCATTTTGAGCTTATTCCTTCCCTCTCTCTCCCTCCCTCCCTCAAACTAAGCTGAGCCTCCTAGAAGCTCCCCCCAGACTTTATTACATTAGCCACTTTCACAAAGTAACTCATAAATCTAAAGGCTGGAGTCCTCCATTAGTCATTGTGACCCTTGTAACCTTAAATTGCAGTTTTAGTTTAAAGGACCTAAACCGACTGCAAGGTGTTCCTGCTTAGAAAATAATTAATTTCATAGACTCAGTGACTCTACAGAAAGTAGAAAATGATACAGTTATCATCCATTTCCATGAAGGGCTTAAAATAGGAACACAGAAATATCAGCATTTCAGAGATTCCAAAACTTGTTAAAAGATCAAAGCAACTAGCATTTGAGAAAAAAAGCCTAAACAAAGCCAACCAAACAAAATCAAACCAAACCACAATAACTTATATAATGGAATTAAAATGAAGCTTTTCATAGAGATGTTTTCAAACCATCCTCTTCAAAAAATGGCTGTTCATCCATATCAAAGTGCTTTTTTGCTTGAGTGGAAGCTGACCCTTACTTAATAAGAATAAGCAACTGTATCTAGAAAAAGAAGAGAAATAAGAGTTTCAAGTCTTGTTGCTGTACTTGAGTGACATCCTGTCCCTATGTGAGAAGAGCTGAAGAGGATGGCCATACATGTTATGTTCTGAAACCCCTGTAAAATGGGAAGCTACTTAGAATGAGATTTTCTCCAAAGTCAGGGCTCATGCCTTCCTACCATATAGAGACACTGGCTGTGTCTTATAGCCTTCTGAAAATCCTAAATACAGCACAAAGACTTGTGGAAACTGCATAATTGTGCTCTTTACAAAGACCACTTTAGCTCATGAGCTAAAGGTATGGGAAACAAACTGCCTTTGAAGGTGCACTTGTTCCTTTTCTATTTTGCAACTATTC
Source organism: Brachypteracias leptosomus (assembly GCA_013401335.1). Classification (NCBI taxonomy): domain Eukaryota; kingdom Metazoa; phylum Chordata; class Aves; order Coraciiformes; family Brachypteraciidae; genus Brachypteracias; species Brachypteracias leptosomus. Next base: position 15,067 of record VYZX01021415.1, on the reverse strand, counting down.
ACATCAGAGTCCAAATCAATTTTCTCTTCTGAAAAAAATCCCAGGAATTCCCTAATGCCAGCAGCTACTGTCCCACCAAAGATCAAGGACTAGTTATCTAGTTAACATTGTCATTTGCCAATTCTGGTGCAAAATTTCCTGTGACTGACCTGAACTTCTTAGTAATGGAGCAGGCAGGAAAGGATGAGCCCTGGCTTTGGAGAAAACCCAGTTTACAGCCACAGGCCATCATCAGATGCTTCTATTTATTTCTTCAATTTAACTTTTTTTTTCATTATTTTTTATCGGAAAACATTTGGAGCATTCAGCTTGTCCTGTAAAGCATCATGGTACAAAATTCTGTTTAGTTCAGAATTTCTTTGTGAGCTTCCCATCCTGAGCATGTTACAGATTTTGCCATAGAACACACCAGCACATGCTAGCAGAAAGCCAGGTGGAGCTCCTCATTCTCTGCTCCTCACCCACCCCGGGACAGAAGCCAGATTGTGAGTGTATTCAACAGCTGCAATTCTACTTATGAAATGGGTAAGAAGCATAAAAGGGCAATTGAAGGCACCTGAAGCATGCAGAAATTCTGCATCTGTCTGCTGCAGAACTAACAAACAGATGTCCTCTGGTGATTGTAATTGGGTCCCTCCATCCTTGTCAAAATTTCTAGCAAAAACTGCTGAAAATAAGTTCTTCTTAGGGGGTAAGTTGTTGCTAACAGAGGAAGGTGTAATTTCCACCTCTCTGCACCAGCTTTATTGACTTTTTTTTTTCCTGTACCAGATGGATTAACATTAAACAGTCCTGGAGAAATCTCAAAGAAAATCAGCAGACTGCCAGAATGATTTGAAACTGCAATTTATATTCATAGCACAATGATATGTGAAAACTGCTTATGTGTGTTTTTCACAAAGATCTTTTCAGTTAATGAGCTAAATGTATGGAAAAGAAAGCTCTCTTTGAAGATGTACTTGTGCCTATTCCATTTTGCAAAGGTCAACATCAGTCTTGCCTCAAAACCTTCCCTACTCTTAAGTGTGCAATGGTCTCCCACCTATCCAAGTAAGACATTATTCAAATATAATCTGCCCTCAAGCTATGAATATCAGAGCTAGGAATCTTGTAAGGCCTATTAATAAAGGCTGTCTATTTAACTCCCAGGTAGACTAAGCCGTTTCTTAAGCTTTTTCCTTCGGTATGTTAACCATTAAAAGTTTCTGATGATAGTAGTTTGCATTTATATTATAGAATAAACACCAACCAAACTTTAAAGATTAATTTACAAACTCTGGACATAATTTCTTCATCCTTACACTGTGCAAAGTTTCATAGACCTTAAAAGGTTTCTCAGACTCACCTTGGTCAGACCAGAACATAGGATCAGAACCCAAAGATGCATTCTCTATGTTAGGAGCATCTTTGATTAAAGGACAATCAAAGTTACCCTCATTTGCACCAGAAAGAGATGAGCATGTGCTGTAGTGTATCAACATCATATATGTAGGAATTGTACATATATAAAATTGAAGAATGTATTGGATCTACTGTTCAGGTATCAGTTGTTTATAGATGGCATATGCCATAAAATCAATGCTTCTGAGACATAATTCTCACTGTATGCATAATGTACCAATATATGTGGGAACAGTGAGTCAGTCTAATGCATCTTGAAAGTGTCAGAAATATGGCACAAATATATTAACAGCAGTACTTTCAGAAAGAATGATAGTCTCTCAGTATAGTCACCGTATACATCTATATATATACACTGTATACAGTAGATCTCAGTGGAATATTTTCTGATAATGTCATATTTGTCTAAAGACTATTATACATTATTTATTTTATTTTCATTTTGGTGGGAAAAAAGGTATTTTCAGAAGAAAAGAACTAATTAGCCCCATGGAAGACAAAATGTGGCGACTGCACAGAAGATATGCACAGTTTTCACAGCACTCAACAATACTGTTCACTGGCTTATATTGGAACAGTAAAGTAAAAAATATTTTTCCATTTGAAACTAATGTTAATAAGGAAGCCATTCAGAAGCTGTGATATTATGCAAAAGACTAGGTGACCCTTACTCTTGTTAACAAGTCAGACATGACTGGACATGACTGAGCAGGATTTTCATAGCTTGTCTCACTCAGGAGTGCAATGAAGTAACATAATTATTTCCAGGCATCATAAGTGTATATTCTAGCTTGTATTCCAAATACAAAGGGAAAAAATAAAAAGGATTAATTTAAAATAATACACATTTGCCACAATGCTATGCTAAAGAATTCCTTATGCTGTCCTGCCTCCAGACTTTTGTTGAAATATCACCCTTTGAAGTTTAGAATTAAAACAGTCTATAGTTGATGATCAATCTGTTCTTTGTTCCAAAAGATGCATTTCTCTACGTTTTTAAGTGGAAAGATTTTCACTTTTTATGTGATGCTAGGACCATAATTAAAGCTGTTTACATCACTGTAATTGCATGCTAGCACATATGAAAGATTTATAAATTCTTTAGGCAGTGGATGCTTATAGTTACCAGGAGTTACAAAACTGGAGTAGAAAAAGATTTCCTACTGTAAGCACAGTGTATAAGCATTAAAAGATGCCTTTTTGAAACCCTAAGAATAAAAAAATAATTAGTTATTTCCAGATTGTATTCTGAAAATATTAACTGACACAAAATTAAGCAAATATTCTGTTCTTTTTAGTCTACTTGTGGTGGTTATTAAATTTATTCAGATAATGTTTGCTGGCAGTAGCAACCAGACATGATAATTGCTCTGCAATAAACTGTGCAGTGATATCCATTTCTAGATCTCTAGTGTAGTGGTGGGAAGCTTTCTGGGTGCTCTGGATCATCTTTTTCCCACAAACTCAAAACATATGGGGAAAATATTCTGCTCAATGACCTTGTAATTACTCAAATGTGAGCAGAATTTACTTTTCTTTGCTGTCAATAGGTCTGGCCTTCAAAATGAAATATCCATTGGTTTTGACCTGGTTCTCATTTGTGAAATGTAAGACTGACTTAGTTTTTATGACTGTTCTCGTAAATAATTTTTAAATATAAAAATATGGCTCAAATCTGTGAGTTTGATTTAAGGAGTTAAATATTCTCAACTGGGATTTACCACTCCAGTCATAGCAGATATTAAGTGCTTTAAAGTATACATGTATACATCAACACAATGTGTTGATAATATTATTTGTGCCACATACACGCAACTTCTCATCTGTTTTTAAAGAAACAATGCCTTCAAATTAAATTCCACATATATGTTTAGATAGACACATGTGCAAACATGCTTTAATGTTACTATAAGCATTGCAGAATATTAGGTAGCTGGTTTTAAGAACCATTTTCCTGCAATATTCCTCACTCCAGCTGAGACAGTGGTATGATACTTGGCTCTCAGTGAGCTTTGCTACTTCTACTACCCAATTCAGAGAAGTGCCAAAACATCTGAAAATGCTTCTGTGATAGTCCAAACCTGATTGGCATTCACTAGTTAATTCATCTCACTGTGCCAGAGTGGTTAGCAAAAAACTGGTTTGCAGGAGAAATCATATATGGCAAAACAAAAGTACTGCATACTTCACATGCATACAGCTTTATCTATATGCACATAATCTATATATTTGTATGCATGTCAGGCTTTCAAGAAGTTACTGAACCTGTCATCATCTCCCCACACAGCAAGATACACAGTTCCCTGAGACTTTTTCCAGCAGAAACATGAAACAGTTCATGACAGGCAGTGCACAGTGTAGCCTATGACACCTATACACCTGCTTTGAATTTCCAAACTAGCTCAGTTGTATCTAGTTAAGAGGGCTCCATATCTAATCTATTTCACGGTACAAATGTACCAACTGATTAAAATACACAAAAATCTTAACACAGGTCTATTTAAATACAGATAAGTCTTCTCCCTTAGTCTTCTGTAAGTCTGTTGAACAACTTCCTAATTTTAAACATTTTTTTCTACCTTTCTCTCTGCTATGTTACTAATGCTGCAAAAATATATCCTAGATGATTAGTCATATAGTCTGTAACTGCATAAAGCAGCATAGGCAAATACAATAGTTTTGCTTAAGAATGATGTAATGATAAAAAGCTTGGAGGAAAATTCAGTAATTTTCTTTCTGAATCTGTCTTATTTATCTTATACATCTGCTACAGAAACTTAAGCTGTCAACTATCATTTAAGATGACTGTCTCTAAAACAAAGGCCTTGCACAATAGTTTTAAAAGACATCATGCATTTATCCTTTAATTTCTTTTCAGTCATTGAGGGTTTAAACATTTTTAAAGATGGAGCACTAAAAATCAGACTTTGGTGAAACAATTGGAGTGCTTTTTCTCTACAAATGTATTTAAAAAGACAATATACTGTGGGAGTTCAGACATCTATGAAAGGGAGAACATTTGATCTGCACTGCTATTTTTGGTGTTGCTTTCTATTTAAATGACAAAGAAAGGAGTTTTATAACTTTGGCAGTGTTTTTCACAAACTGTTTCATGCAATGTTTCACACAAAATTATGTTTTTCATAATTAGTCTGTATAACTCTCTCATTTTTGACAGTATGCTTGCCTTGTGTCTGTGCTTCTTAAGGGAACCCAGCAGAAAGTGATTGTAAGAGGACATCTTAGAGAGAATTATAGGGGAAAAAGTCTCAGGTTAAGATTCCTCCTCTTGCTTATCAACTGGATCAAGCTAAGCAGTGTCTATGTCTTTGCCTTTTTCATGCAACTTTGGGTACTTCAAACCACATGATATAGTTTGAAAGATCCTTCTTCCTGATACACAATTTACCATATAGTTTCAAGAAACAAAATTTAGGAGAGATGAAACCATCCAGTTCAAAGATCAGATAGAAGGTGGTAGAATAGCCAGAGAGTTATTTCACTCACACTAATATAATTAAGATGAACAGCACAGAATGGGAAAAAGAGAAGAATAACTTTTTTATTTTATACAGGGCTGCCAGGTCCAGGGAAGCTCTTACATAGAGTCTGGGGGAGATGAGAGACTCAGGTAGGGATTCTTGCCAGTCTGACATCAACACTGACTTTTTCCCTTATTATGGCACAAATGTTTGTACTGTGCAGACTGCAATTTCTAGAACAGCATCTTCAAAATGATGCACTTTTTTTTCTCCCGATTCTATCAAGAATAGGCATCTTCAGTTCTTAGCACTAAAATTTTATTTTGCATTGTATTACCTAGTGGGGTTCTCTTTCAAAAAATTAACTCCAGAAAGCGTGTCATATTCTGCCTGTAAAAGTAAATGAGCAGAAAACATTATATTACTGCCTGCACAGCTCTAGCATAAACAGAGAAAATGGCTGCTTTTCTTCCAATGCAAGCTCCTTGTAATTCATGGTAATATCCCACCTCTCCACCCTCTTCATCAAAAAAAAAGTGGCATTCACACAGATATAGCATTATTAGCAATAAGACTCTAAAGAGACATTATTTTATAAATGCGTAAATTGAAAACTGTCCATGTTTTTTGATTCATGGCTTCAACAGTCACAATCATTCTTACATTTGAAAAATCAAGGTACCCTTTTATAAATATTTCATTTTTAGTATCTGCTGTACCGAAATTAAATAATATACAATTTACTAAATGCTGCAGTTGCTTCCTATTGATTCTGCCTCAAGAGCACCTGGAGGTTACTCCGTAGTAAGCATAACACACACCTGTTATAATCAAAACTGACTACAGTTCAGTGGTATTCAGTGGTCATTTACAAGAAGTGTGTAGGTTTTTTCCAGTGATTTCTCCTGCCTACACATACTACAGATTTTTATGTTCTACTATTTCGCTTTAATACAGCTGTTATCAAGAATAACATACCCAAGACTCTTTTTTAAATAAATAATATTTTTATTTCCTTAGATAAAACTGTTCAAAGGATAAGATGACCAGTATGTTATGAACAGCAATACATGCAAAAACTGTAACTGGAATAAAGAACTGCTGTTTAGAATGAAAACATATAAAAGGGTACTTTTAAACCTCCACTTACTGCTCTCTGCTGTCGGAATGAATTTATCATTTTTTTTTCTGGTTTTCTACAATGATGGCAAAGACTTGAGAGCTGAATGTGGAAAGAAAATTCATTAAACTAAAGGTAACTGTCATAAAGTGGGTAAATACAGACTCTGCTCCCAATCTGTAGCACCAGCCTCGGCAAGAGCCAAAAAAGACTCTCCTGCAAGTGCTCTCATCCTTGAATGCTGATGCTCCACTGAAACTGCCAGAGGGCTGAGTAGGTCACTGCTTTCAGTCCAGTCTCAAAACAAGTGACTATACTGTCTTTCTATAGGAATGACAGCAACAAAGAAAAGCTTAAAGGCTATGCATGAGCATTTTTCAGGCACAGAGGCTTTGAGAGGTGTGTTGGCCAAACACGAGTACAAAAGGGAGCCATTTGGAGTCACTGGGCCACTTACTGTGTGAACTGTATGAGAAAATAATTACCTTTTACTGAGAAACCCGTTCACCTACCCCCCTGAAAACTGTGGTGCATATTTTTAAATGGCACATCCAATTGGAACTCATTAAAAAGAATAGCAAAAAGGAAATATATCAATATTTTTCTCCTATGATTTTTTTTTTAATCTGTCTTTTTTTCCTAACAATAAAAGCTACTCCACTGCTCAGCTCTATGACATGGAATTTTGTAACATCCTAGTGGGATTACGAAAAAAAAGGCTTTTGATGCATCTGCAGACTCATCCAAATCCAGACACTAAACCTGGACCCATGCAAGGTTGGAAAAAACCTAGAGACCATTACAGTAGTGTAACTTGATAACTTTTATCATTCACTTGGATCAGCTGTGCAGGAATAACAGTATGTCTGAAGCTATCTGCAGGAGTCAGACCTTGGACGCTCTTTTATAAAATAACTTAATGTCAAAACTGAACCTTCACCGTCTGATAGCAAACATAAAGCAAGTTATCACTGGTCATAAAGGGCATTTTCTGGTATCAGAGTAGTGATCACCATAAAAACGTCAGAAACTACTGAATTACTAGAAGAGTACCTGAAATTTTCCCCCCACGTTCAAACNACATAGGGAAATAAGGGCAGCAAAAATGAAAGGAGACAGCATGAAGTCTTTGGTTTTGCCTGTTTGCTTACATTTTGCCAGCAGAAGATAGCTAAAAGTTGCCCAAATGTTATCTCAAACCTCCCTCTGAATAATTACAAAGATACTCTTTTCCTAGGAAGCCGGTGGTTATCCCTTCACATCTGTAACTCATCCCTGTTTTATGTTGGGCTTGGAAGTTTTCTCATGGAATACTGAAATGCTTCACAGTTCCCCCAGAAAACCTGGTTAGTTCTAATGGTTGTCCATT
>VYZX01021412.1:7201-18882 GCA_013401335.1 Brachypteracias leptosomus | reverse complement strand
CACCATGTATTATTTTCTTGCAATACTTGATCTTTCCCATACCTGCAGTGTTATGTTTATATAATATCCTATGAATATTTTTTTAAGTAGTATTTTTCTTTATTTTCTATATGCTATTTTTCAGGGGTTTTATTAATATCTGTCAGATCATCATATTCTTTATCTAGTGCAGAGTCGTCTTTTTCAGGCATTGCACATTATCTTGGAAAAGTAATTTCTACATGGCAGGTAGCCAAGGAATTTTGTTCTTTTGGTTAGTCTTTCTGAAAAGCTTAGGGGGACATGTTAATTAAAAGAGTTCATGGCATTTTTTCAGATTAATTTTGAAATAACACAGTCATTACTAGTCTTTGATATCAGTGTAGTTCTGAGTTGTTGTGTAATCTATAGTTCTTTTGCTCTATCAGGTGTTATTCTGGTCCTGACAAATACACGAGTCAGAAATTATCTTAACTCCTCTGACTACACTGTTGAAGGCAGATGGTTTTTCGTATGCCCCATTAAAACAAATGAAAAGTTCAGATTTTAATTCAATGTGGCAAGAGGATGCAGTTCTTAAAACCTCCTTTCTTACTGTAGAGTTGGAGACATGGATGGCGAAAGCTATGGAGATGCCAAACTCCATCACCAGCAAAGATTTATTTTTTTCTGTGGCTTCATTCTGGGTTTAATGCTTTTTCAGTTTCACCTTCAGATCCTTTAGCGGTGGCTTTCTAAGCTGCTGTAGGCAACACAGTTGCCTGCTCCCTTTGAGTGCCAGTGAGCACATGCTATTATTTGGTATCATTGGGAGCTTTCACTTGCCTCTAACACAATTTACCTCAGCAGAGACATTTACGGTTCGGACAATATTTTCTGTTCATTTTAGATAGGAGCTAAATATGATCTTAAAACATCTCAAGGAATTTCACTAATAGCATCACTATTTCAAAAAGCTTAGTATGAATGACAAGTCTAAGTAAATTTTCCTCTTCTTGTTTTCTAGTAAGTGAGCTGGAAAACTTGGCAGCAAACTCTTTGTCTTTCCTGCTTGTATCCGTGGAGCCTGGTTCGCAAGGTAAATGTTCCATTTTAATTGAGTGCAATTTTATACTATTGCAGTTTCCAATGACTGAAATTACTTTATAATACCTCTAGGTTTTGAAGTAAATACCCTTGTTTAGTGCTTCATCTACATTTTCAGCAGTGAATTATATTGGAATACTCTTACAACTTAAAATAGAGCCCAAGAGTTACTTTGACTCATTAATAAGCACACCTCCCTCACAGAAAGAAAGGAAAAGTATGCCAAGATCTAGGTTATTTGTGAGTTTCTGGGTTATTGCTCCTGTATTTCTATCAGTTTGAGTGAAGGAACAGTTAAGCTAAGTCTGAAGATTTAAGTCTGAATGTGAATGCATTTATTATGTCAAGATGTATTTTCTGTAACCTGCATTTATTGGTGATCTTATTAGAAGGGAGATTGAATATGATTCTTGAGATGTACTTGGCTATGTTTGACAATCTTTATTGCTGTACAGTTTTTAAAATGAGAGTTTTAAACATAGTTCTTAATACTGATATTTGAAAGATAGTCATGTCAAATATTAGGAAAATTTGGTTTTCCAGAGCTTAAAAATACCTCAGGGAAACTAGCTTGTTTTGATAATTAATTCTGTTACTATGGAAGACTTCTGGTTCTGCCAAGAAAAATACATCCCTGAATACCTTCCTCAGCTTTGGTTGAGGATCTAGGCTTAACATTACTCTTTTCTTTCAGACTTTGTTCCACCCTTGAATTTTGTCTTTGAAGTTGTCTTAGTTGTCTATAGGAAAGAACATTCCTCCCTGAATCTTTGTGCTATTGAAACTAGCTCTTTTACACATGGTAAGAAAAAAGGTTTTCAGAAGCTTTTTTTTATATATTATAAAGTATTGAACCAGAAGCTATGCAAAAGCTGTTCCAAATTCGTTCTTTTAAATGGAGTGCTGAGCAGAAGAATTACCCCCTCTAAACAGAAGTGCCACTATGAGCTGTATATTCAAGGTGGAAAATTGGCCCTTTTGAAAAATAAAATCAGCAGCCTTCCCAGCACCCAAAACTGGGGGTTGAATTTTCTGCTCTTCAGCATTTATTTAACAAGATGAACCCCAGGGCTGTGCATTTTAATGTATTGTATTTCTTTATCAGGGAGAGAAAAAAAGGTGAATCAGCCTTTGCTGTGAGTGAAAACCTGCTGTGAGATGTGGGTGGTGATTGTAAAAAGAAAGGTAGCAACATTTTCTTCTAGCCATCTTCATAGGATGGAAGCCATTTGTAAATACTGAGAAAGGCTGGCTGTTTTTTCTAGCTCCCTTTCACATGCTAGAAAGAGTAGAAAAACTCCAGTTGTGAGGAAGATCCCACACACAATGATTTTCCGTTAGGATGGTTATGCATTGTACAACTGGACTTGCCAGGAAAGTGTGGGTGATGTTACATTTCAAAGAGGTGCTAGTGCACCTCCCCAGACTTCATGTTGTGTTGCGTAGGCCTCATCTATCTTGAGTTTGCAAATCCAGCAGAAGCAAGAAAAGCACTAGCAATCAGCAGTCTGATTGCTAAAACCGTAATTTTACAAGAGCTTAAACACAATTTTCATGATTACATTGCATTGTGTTTAATGAATATTTAAGCATATACTTAAACACTTGCAGAATTGAGATATATTTGGCTCAATTGCATCTAAAGAAATGACAGTAAAAACAATGAGTAAAATTTCCAAAGCATCTATACATGACATAGCAGCAAGCATGATCTGGTCTTCCTCCATTGTGTATGATCACTTACTATCTTATGCAAGATAACAGTTACACAAAAAAAATTAATGTTTTAAAATACAATTGACAAAAAGCATTTAATTTTTTTCTGAAAAAACTGGCATTATGACTGTATCCAAAGTAACATGTTCTGACTTAGTGGGCTTCCTTTGGTTGTAAGTAGAGTTAAATCTGAAGATGCCATTGATTCTAGTGTGTTATGTGTAATTTTTGGCTTTGACATTTCAATAGCGAAACATCGATATTCATTTTGAAGTTAGCAATAAGTCACTGCCAATGAGAATAATCTGATACATCTTTATGATGATGATCCTGTGTGGGTTAATGAGATGTTTTTAATCAGTGAAAAGGGTAGATTCAGAGTTGCAATTTGATCATTCTATTTTTAAACAGGTTTGGGAAATTCTTGTGAAGTAAAGTGTCTTTCGTTCTGCCTTTTGTCTTCCTCCTCCTGGAAAGATTTATTACCACTTGTTTAACTTGTTTTCTTAACATTCTTGTTATGAATTTGGGAAGCATAGTGCATCACACTTGTGGATTTGCACAAGCTGATGCTATAAAAGTTTTATATGTATGTTAAATTTCATATTAGGATAGTAGCAAAAACCATCTCAAACCCTTGAGTAGTATGTGATGGTTTGCATACTTTTCTGTGACTTATAATTGGAGTTATAACATACTCTGAGTTATAATTGGACTGCAAATAATTGTTAGGATTTATTTGGGAGTTCCTAAATTTAGTAAATATCAGATGTTCAGAAATGAACAAATGAAGTTCAGAAATAAGTTTCATAGTAGGGACAGTAGACATCCACTCTCCAATGTAACGAATAAATTTTTTAAACTGGAAACAAGACTTTCATTTAGAGATGTGTGGTTCATTAGGAGAAAATAATCCAGTTTCTTCCCTGGCCCCCCACAAGCATCATGTGTTGTTTACATTTAAAGGGGACTAGGATTACTATTTTGTAATGATAAACTTAACCTCAGTATTCTTTGGTTTTGAAAAGTAAGAAAGTCGATCAGAGCTGAACAAAATCTTACAGAAACAATCTACTGGAAAAAATGTGAAGCTACAATTCACAAATAAAAAAGAAATTTATTTATGTGTGTTAATGTTGCAAAGTTTTGTTATATGGCTACCCTGTAGCCACTTCATATGTTTTGCAGAAGTTAAAGACACCTTAAGAAAAGCTAGAAGATCTCTTGTCTCCATTTCAGATTGTGCATCTTCCTTGAAATAATGGATGCAGTCTTTCCTTGACTTTCCTTCATGCCTCACTCACAACTCTACTGTGCATCCTTAAGTCTTTCTGTTTTGCATTTCCAGAATTTCAGCCCCATCTTTGGCAATGAGAGCTCGTCATAATAAAATACTGTGCTGCATTTCATTAGTCAGAAAGTATATGAGCAGGAGAAAAAGGAATAATTTTGTATACTATTACTGTCAATACAAGGGTGACACTTGAGCTACAATAATAATAAAAGGTAAAAGGAAACTTTATCAAGATAGTGTATGCAACTATCCAAAAACAAACTGAGCAGGTTGTTTTATTTTCATGTTGGAAAAATAATTTAATGCCAAAAAATGTTTTTCAGTTCCTGATTGGCAAAAAAAACCACCATAAAAAATCTGTTATATAACAGTGGCCTGCTCATATACAGATTTTTAATAAATATATAAGTGATTGCAGTTTAACACCCTGAATTCATTTACATAAGCTCTATTTTTAATACAGCTGTGATTCCTGGTATATTTTTGTCAGTATCACTAGAAATTTTTTAGAAGCTTTTGATATGAATGTTAAGTCTCATTCTCAAATAACAAGTTTCAGAGATTTGTACCATCCTTGTTTACTGCCACACTGTGAATTAAATCCTCCTGAGACAGGAAGATCACTCTCAGACTCTCTGTGCATTTAATCGTGCAGGCCACCATGTTCTGCCTTGTTTTACTCTTGTGTACAGAAGAGCTTTCCATCTTTCTGCCAGCCAGGGAATGTCGATGCAGGTGAGAATCTAGGCCTGAAAGTCCAGGAACTACAGGATGTTGAAAAGCTATGGTCAAGTGCTTGATGATGAGGAGCCTACCAGCTCCTTGGGAGAGCCCTGTCTCAAATCCACTAAAAAGCCCTTGGATGTGCAAGGAAGAACAGGTCACCCAGCTGTGTGAATGAGAACAACTATAGGTCAATAGAACTTTAAAATAATTTGACATGTCTTGGGAAAGCACTCTAGTGGTGGGGCCACATAGTGTAGTGTATGTGCTGTCCTGGAATATGGAAAAGGAGCTACGGGTATACCAAAGGTAGAAAGAGGTATTTTTCTACAAATAGTTCATCCAAAGTGGTTTCTGTCACTGTAAATATTAAAAATATCACAGGAAAAAATTCTACTGTCATAATATTCGTAAAGACAAAAGCATGAAAGATGAGGAGTGAATATGGAATAATAAAAAATGAATCACCTCAGTAGAATATGAATATTTTTATGATAAGTCTGGAGATAGAGAACCAGAATGCTCCTTTCTTTATATATAAATAGAAAGCTAATAAAAAGAATAGTTTTCCAAATTTCCCAGAGGGTCATCAAGATTTCATCAAAATTAGTCTTGAATTCTTTAATTTGCTTATGTAGAGCTCCTGTGCTGAGTCTGGTGTTCTGTTGCTGAAGCATACTGACACCGTTCCAAAGGCCGTTACTTGAACTCTCTTACTGTAGTTGGTATGCAGGATAAACTGTGCAAAAATATGTTTTTGCCACATATGGCTGTTTCTGCCTGTGCAAATGTGAGCATAGATTTGGAATACTTCTGGACTCATTCTTTTCCAAAATCTGCCCTTCTAGTAGGGAAAATTATTTGGAAAGAAATACTCAGAGGAGTTCTGAATGGAAAAGCTAAAGTAGCTACTAGTCACCTGCATCTACTACAAGAAAAGGAGAGCTCTCTAGTACCATTTATTCAAATTTATTCACTCTAAAAATGTTTGTGTAAATTAAGCAGAAAGCAGCCACCATTTCAGTTTCTTGATGTTTTGTCAGACAAGATCAGTGTCTCAGTCAGACCTGAAATTTGGTTCAGAAGAGGGAGGGAATAGGGAAAAGGGAATGATCTGAGAACTCTATGATTTTAGTTTGGACATTAGAAGAACAGCGATGCTTTGCAGAATCAAAGACCCAGCATTATGGAACAAAGTAGGCCATTTCAGCAGTATTCATGCATATAAAAAAGGTGCTATTCCTAAATCAGTCCCTATACCTCTGATTTTCATCATGTCAAATTCATGTCATTTGGCATGAAAATCAAAGCCCATATCCTAAGCTAATGTAAATCAAGATATCACTGGCCTTAAAGTAATTTACAAGAAATTGTAGTAGCCCTTACACATGTTTTGGAAATTCTACTTGCTCTATAGTGAAGCTCATGGGATAATTATTTCAAGATGTTTTTGATGAAAACGATGATGGAAATTGCTGTGTTTATTCCTTTGGACATCTTCAAAGTAAAGATGTTCATGATTTATGTTTTTCCTATAACATGTGCTTAACTTGACTTTTATTCTGCCTAAAAAAATACCAGATACTGAAATCTGGAAGAAGCTTGATACATGCAGTAATAGCAATTAAAGCCGTGTGTCTTCACATCGTATCCATGAGCCAAAAATACATCTATTTTAATTTCAGTTATGAAATATTGGGATCGCCTACACTGTGTTAGCAAATCAGTAATTATTTAACAAATGTTATGAGGAGAGAGGGGAAAAAAGTGAGTGTTATGCTGTTCCTACTTAAAAATGGATATTTACAATATTCATAGAATGCTAGCAGCTACTTAAGTCTTAAAAATAAAGTTAAAAACCTCACAAACTTAAACAAAAAGTTCCAAACTTGTTCATATTCATGAAAGAATCCCAGTGTGCTTATGTACTGAAGGAAAGTGAGGACCCACACTTGAAAAGTCTGTAAGCACCTTATACTNGCACCGGGCACCCAGCCAGGGTAAACCCACCACAGTTTCTTTACAACTTACAGCATAGTTTTCAAATATCTAGTGGTATGTTTTCAATAGTTATGGTGACTGCACTGAATGCTTTCTTTTAGAATGGTAAGTTAAGGTAAGTCAAATAATTAGATCAAGTCAGCACAAGAGTACCTGGGTAGTATTAGCACAATTGCAATTCCTGAGCCAGTAAACTTACTGATGTGGACAGGTATTTCTAAAACCATGCTTATTTTATGCACTGCTTAAGTGTTGTTTTCATAGTTTTCCAAACACATCAATAGAGTAAGTATAGCATAATTTTGTTTGGGTTTTTTTGGTCTACTTGTGTTTCGAAACAACTCTCACTTTTAAGAAAGATTTATTATTAATGTTGGGCTCTTCTCCTTTCTTCTCAAAATGTCACAATTGATCATATCCAGATTCATCTGCCTAGCTACTTGTGTGTGTTATTTAGAGTATCCTTTTTTCTTTGCCTTCTTTTCTCTATTTTTCATGAGCCACCCCTTAGCATCACGTAGGTCTTCATAATTAGACAATAGCACCCCTGAGAAGCAGGGCTGCTTGTTATAAAAACAGAACTGTGGCATTTGTAGTTTTATTTACAATTTTTCAAGGATCCTGTGATGTCTGAAACAGCATTTTGACCCATAGTATACATTATAACCATGCATACATGTAATATGACATAGAATAGCAAAAAAACCCAACCAACCAACAACAGAAAGCCCCAGAAGGTGAGATTGTGTCTTTTGTGCTTGAATATCACAGGGAAAAAATACTTCTAGCATAGCTGTGTGGAAGGGCTAAAAAGTGTTTAAGCTGCATAGCATCCCTGACAGAAGACAGGATAATGAGGAAATGTGGAATTAAATTGTAGTATAAAAGAAGTGCCAGTGGGGTTCCAGAAAGAGTTAAATTTGGCAAAAGTGACCTAGATCACAGATAGGTGAACCTGAAGAGAAGGGAAGAGTAAATCTCTCAGGGGAAAAAAGACTTTTGAACTTTGAGTGGAAATCATTCTAATTAATGCACCTGGTCCATTTGATTTAAGATTCTGATCCTGACTGCTCAGAATTCCGTCACATTTTTTCAGCTGTACAGCTCTAAAGGCTACTCTATTTTCTAGGTGTGAGGAGCTTACACTTTGTAAGTGGTAAATTATATAACGTGATAATATTCCAGCTTCATTTACCCATGTTATAGAGCTCCTCAGCTCTGCTGAGCATATGAATTACAGGTGTTCATTTTACCAAGATGGTATTCAATGTGCAGAAATGAAATAGAATAAAACAGTTACCGTTGCTGTAGTCAGCAAAATGTATGTTTTGTGAGTAGCAGCAGGTAGATGGATAATGGTTAGCAGAACTGCATCCTGTGGAGAAAGATGCATTTTCTGGGTTACTAAATAGTCATCTCACTCAGTTCAAGTACAATAGTAATTGAATGTTAGAAGATTTATGATGACAGTGGATTGGGGATACCAGTTCACTAAATAAAAAGGACAGACTTCTTTCCTCTAAACACAGGTTTTGGTAGTTAGGAAAGCTTTATTCTTCTTTTATGAGCTGACTAGATTCTGGTATGTTCATCCGCTGTTTGAATTCCAGCTTTTGCCTTAAGTTCATCTTTTTTTCAGTGAGCAGGCAATCTCAGAGAGAGTCAGTGTGTCTGTCAGGCGGAGGGATGCTTTGAGGGCTGTCCCCTTGCGTCTTTCATTCCTTTCCCTTTGGTTACATAAATAATAACAATTTCAGCCCTGTCGCTCCAGGATTTTGTGAACCTGTGGACATAACTGGGACTTCTTTGAGGGTCACTGAAAGCAACAATGGGCACTGCAAGCTCCAAGGCATTATTTTTTTCTATCTTTGGCTCTGATTGGATCCCCTTAAATTGAAAGCAGTTGTAAGCCAAGTTGAAGTCCACAGCAGGACTCTGACATATGGCTGCTTCTGCCCTATTGGGATCTGGTTGGAGGGGTGGCATTGCCTATCCACTTGTGCTTCTTTCTAACTCACCTGAGAGTTTAGATGTGGAAGGTTTGTGCTGTAGGCAAATGAATGTCATCCAGTTGTGAATGCTGGTTCCAAAAATAACTGCCCACAGAGACTGGTGTGAGCCTTGCCGTAAGGACTAGAGAGGAAAATCACCTTAGTTAAAGTGCAATTTCATCTATCAGAGGAGGGATTTTTTCCTTTTCCATCAGATGAGGATTTCATTTTCAAAATGCAGTCTTACTCTAGAGGTTACTGCATAAAGAAAAAGGCTGAGTACTTCAAAGGAAAACCCACATACACAATTATGCTGACATCACTGTATGTTCTCTCTTTAGTATGCTTGTCTAGTGTCCTAATTAAAGTACAGTACCATGCTTACCTTACACAATCTTCTAATAATTCAGCTTAAAATGCTGAGATTTTTATCTTCACTCTCAAATTATCATTGTTATTTAAAAACAAAAATTTTAATTTACTCAATAAGAAAAGAAAATTACTGGAATCTGAAGGAAACTTTTATGATTTCTCAAGTAGAATATTTAGCAGAGCAATGAAGTTTGAATTAATACCTGAGGGAAAGTAGTACTTAGATAATTTTTCCTTTGAAGGTAATATTTTACTGAGGTCTTTTAAAGTAAGCAAATTGTACTTTTGATTATGCTTTATGTTTTCAAACAATTTATCCTGCTTTTTGAGATTATTCTCACATCTTAAGTGTATACAACAATAATGTGCTCTATACACAAAAATGTAAAACACAAAAATACCTCGATAGTTTTTGATTAGCAAAATGCATCTAGGTGCATGATTTCGTTGCATACACAGAGGCTTTATTTTCAGTTTAAATTGAGGCTGCTGAGAAGGAAAGGCTTTCCACCTTTGTAGCTATACTTTAAATGACACGCAGGAGTAGGCAGGTGTAGAGCTTTTATGTGTCTTCTGGCTGTGCTGATGCAAAACACTGCTGAGAGGATACAGTGTCCTTCAGCATTTTAGACCTTATAGTCCTGAATAAACTATGGTTGTTACATTTATTAAAATTAATTAAATGTACAGTGTTCCAAAATCCTAACCCTCAGGGGAAAAAAACCCTGGAATATTTTATTTTTGAGACTTACGTTATTGTTTAGTATTTTACTTGCATTAATTCTTTTAAATTATTAAAGTACTTGTTTTGTTCATTTTGCAGCTCTTCCTTCAATTTCTTCACCATTGTCACACCCTTTCAAAGAGTTTTTACTACAATAGCATTTTCTGGCATTTATTACTCTAAACAGTAAACAAAAGAGACCTTTCAAAAATTTAAGAAAATTTGAAAATATTTTGAGTAGAGGCTTTAATTAGGTAACACCGATCATTTCTGGCTAATGAGGGAGCCTTTATTGAACTGCAGAAGACAGTTCTGCGCAGTTCTGGAAGGGTATAAAGGACAACCTATTCTTTTTCATAGAATTCATAGAATGGTTTGGGGTGGAGGAGACATTTAGTTCCAACCCCCCTGCCATGACAGGGACATCTTTCACTAGACCAGGTTGCTCAAAGCCCCATCCAACCTGGCCTTGAACACTTATAGTAATAGGGCATCCACAGCCCCTCTGATNCTATGATTCTGTGATTTTATGTCAAATTGTTAAAGGTTTATGTTTTCTTAACTCTTCTTGGAAGACAGTCACGCTTATCATCTAGGTTTCCTTGTGATTGCTAGCAACAGAGATGGTCAGAGCTGCCATGAAATTTGTACAAACCCTGCCAATGCCTGCTTTTAAGAGTTTCTACATTTACATCAACCTTTACCTTGAAATAATGGAGAAATATGGCTATCTTCTTTTTGCCTGTATATAGGCACTTGTTTCTTTCAGCCTTTTAAGGCAAACATTAACAAGGTGGATAGAAGATAAATATTTTGTGGTCTATTTCACTATACAGTCATAAACTAGTTTTTGGGGGGTTTTTTGTGCTTCATTCTCTTTTGGTGTACAGATTAGACAGATTTAAGTTAAAAAGAGAACTTTAAACGTAGTTGCACTGCCTTTATTTGTTGCTTCAGTTTGCAACCTAATTTCACTGTCTTACAATCAATGTAAGGGCATAGGGAAAGGACATGTTTTTGGCTGTTTGCATGTTCATTAATTCATAAGCTAGTATCATTAATATTCTTGGAGTTCAAAACAGAAGCATAAATCATGCTTTCATGAAGTAAGGTACTATGCTTCTAATAGTCCTCATTTGAAGACCAATTTGCAAATCAGAATCCTATGCATGTGTTTTAGAGGTCAGAACCAGCTACCCGTAGCTAAAGCCTTTGTGCAAATAGTCACTTGTCAAGCCATAATCATAAAATCCAGTTTATCATTTTATAAAAATTGTAAGAATTTTTCAATTATTTGGGTTTTTCTCTGTTTCTTTTTCTAATTCAGAAATACCATAACACAATTGCCACACTACCAACAGTAGTTTGGATCACCATAGAGCATGTAAGACCTTTCTTTATGCTTGGGGAGTGCTAACAAAATGCTGATTTGAAAACAGGAAATCTATTATGTGCATAGTCTTTGAACCTTGTTGCTTTCTTGTCTTCAAGTGCTTTGCAGACAGACAGAGCATGAGTAAAGGCACAGACTGATGAAGATCTTTAAATTACCAATTGTGGGAAGGAATTATCTTCTGTAACAACAAGCATTCATTCTTGCATGATTGGTATTAACTAAATTAATTGTGCAATAACTGCCCCACTGTAAAACCATCTTGGAGATGTTACACTGATATTTTTTTATGGTGGCATAAAAATGAAACAAGGTCAACAACAGAATCTTTCAAGTAAAAGCTTTATAAGTTTTCTGACAATGCCAGAAAAGAATGGTCCAACAGGTAATTGGTTTAGGACA
>VYZX01021411.1:0-13448 GCA_013401335.1 Brachypteracias leptosomus | reverse complement strand
GAAATCTTAAATAAATAAGATAGTGGGGAATGAGTGGGTCTGTTTTGATTTTTTTTTCCTTTTCTTTTTTTAAAAAAAAGAGAGAACAGCTGCCCTTTGAAAAGCAGTGCAAGAGGCAAAATTGTCCTCATAGCTTTATTCCACAGTATTGCCAGGAAGTTGGGATAATTATTGTGAAAAACTGTGCTGAGCAAGGAAACGCAGGAATGTAGAGCGATTGAACACTTGCATTAAAACAATGAAACATGAACAATGAATGCACTATCCAAAGCCTTCTTTTATTACATGGAATAAGCTTTGATGATCGATTTCTTGAATAAAAAGAGCCCATGTAATATATGTGCTCTTGTTAAACCATTTCATAAGCTATCTAAGCTTTGTTCTCTGTCTTGTATTTTTTTCCCAGTTGCCTCATTTTCATGCTTACCCTTTGGACAGGGAATGAAATGAAGTGAGGGAGATGCAGGAAAATAATGGGCTATGCTACACTATGTTCTTGCAGATTTTCTTGCTTTGCTTGATGATAAAACACACACTTTAAATCGAGCTCTCTCTCCTTTCAGTGACTTACTGAGTTTTGAGCAGATTCACCCAGATGTGATGTACTTGTTTAGTCAAGTAACAAAAGAAAAAGGAGTAAACTGAAATTATCCCTGTTATTTCCCACTTGTCCTCTTCCCCTTGCCTCTTTAGTAGCTTTCTTGTACATGCAGAGACAGGAAGAGGGAACAGGAGCCTCTGTGGATGGGGAGCATCCTCCTCCGTCTATCTCAGGTTGGACCTCCAGCTAGTTCAGCTTCCCCTTATGCAGGTGCTGCTTCTACCCCTTCATTAGCTAGCATAGGCAACTTGGGTTTCCACACTCATCCTTTTTGTGCTGTAGAGACATCATTGCACTGGAGGCAGAATTAATAATGTCTGCTATGCTGGGATGCCCTCAGCTCTTAAACACAGGATGACAGAACAGAAGTTAATGTGTGTGAAAACCCTTTTGAGTGATAAAAGGAAACTTTTTTCTTTTATGCAGGCTTAGACAGAGGAGTGTTTCCTCTTGCTTAATTATTTCAGCCACTCTTGCTCTTTGTGTTATCAATACAGAGAGAGTCACCTCCAGAAGACAACTCAGCCCACTTATCTCAGGCATTTGAGATGTCTCCAGGAGGTATTTGTCCGTCTCAGTAGACTACAGGGAAAGCCTACATGTCTAGATCAACTTAGGCACCTACTTTTTAGAGATTTTAATGTGACTCCTACCTACCATGTCTTACATTTTTGTAGTAGCTTATGGCTCTCCTCTGATTCCAAGCAGAAGTTAATTTACTTTGAGTCTTACCCTAGTGTAGTTTAGCTTTGATGCTTCACTCAAGGCCCCTAATACACTGAAGCAGCACAGAAATAGGGGAAAGGGTGGTACGCCATGGGAAATGCAGTTTTGCAACAAGTGTGATATTTCAATTATGGGGCACCCTAACTACAACTCCTGTAAGGTACCCTGATAGCATTTCTGAATAGAAGTTTTTGGATCCCATAAAAAGGATTTGAACATTTTTTTTTTTTCAGAATATTTTAANTAGGTTGGTTTATATTATGAATCCACAGAAGTGCCTGTGCTACCCTAGAAAACAGAATTCTACTGTCCTGTATTGAAATGGTTACAATACTGGCCTAAAAATATTTGTATAGCATTATTATTGCAGGAATTGTCATGGCAACTCAAATGACAGTATTAAGAATGACACCATAAGCCCAATACTGCCTCACTTAAAGTTGCTAAAGAATTCAAAGTCACATAAAAATATATTCTTCAGATATTCATATTCAAAGCAGGAAAACATTCTCAGTATTCAAAGTCTAAATCAAAAAGCTGACCATAATAATGATGGCAATTTATTTTTCTTCAGATTTCCAGTGCATGGAACCACTAGGTATGGAGTCGGGAGAAATTCACTCTGATCAAATCACTGTCTCCTCTCAGTACAGTGCTATCTGGTCTTCAGAAAGGTCTCGGCTAAATTACCCTGAGAATGGATGGACCCCAGGGGAAGATTCTGTCAGGGAATGGATACAGGTAAAAAGATAACATTTTAAAGATATTATTAATATTACTCTATGGAGTTTATTGAATGTGGAGAATGCAAAGGAAAGAAAAAAATAAACCACAGTAAAGTACTTCTACATAATCTAAGAATCATTGTAAGTGAATAGCTCACATTCCCTATTATACACACAAAAAAGACTGACTCCCAAAGGTATAAAAAAAGAAAAGGTCAGGAAGATTAATTCTTCTGCTTCCCACGTCTATTGTTTTTTCAGTCTTCTGGGCACAAATAACAGAGATTTTGGTTTAGTGGAAAAGTCAATATTAGTTTAACATGCACTTAAAGTGGAATGTCCCAGTAAACTGAGCATGTGCTATGTCTCTTGCTGATTACAGTTAAGCATTAATACAGCACAGTGTTTTCATGCACTCAGATTTCACCTCAGAAGACCTATCTACCTTCTAGAATATGTTACACATGAAATGAGTTCAGTGGTCTCTGCCTAGTGGCTATTCTTCCACATCCTTGAACAAAACATTCATTAGTAAGATTGGCTGCCTCGTCTTTGCCCTGCTAATACAGGAGAAATGCAAACATCTGTTGCCATGAAGAGACTCCTTGAGTTCAATCAGTCTCCTTGGACTTGTTTGCTATTTGTTATCAGGTCCATAGCACATGATTCCTGAACAGGTTAAAATTATTCATGTGAATTACTGTATACAGATAATCTATACTAGCTGGCAAGTCAGGCAAGTCATCGTTAGGTGAAAAAAGCACTGATTTGTCTTAATTGTAGGTTGACTTACACTTCTTAGTTGTAGCCTAGATTTTAGTTCTGTTGGCAGAAGCTAAGAGAAAGGCTTAAGCATATTAGATCAGTATTACTAATATTGAAAATTTGTTCATATATTTGAAACATTCCTCCTGCTTCTGTTGTTTTCTATAGGAAATTACTGACATATAAAAACAATGCCTTATTAGCCATCTATACGAGTGTTCACATTGGTGTTTCCTGTGAGGTTTGCTGTCTGCAAGAAAGCTTAAAAACATGTTGAGTAGTAGTTAGTAAAGAAGAAAGAGTGGGAAATCTTTCATTTCTGATCCTTGGCACACAATGGGACTCTCAGGTGTCCTGCTTAGGGACCTCTACACATCCTGAGTTCTTGGCAAGTTGGTAATCATGTATGATGGACCTAATCAGAGTGGCAAAAAAATGAAATCTGTTGATCCTTTTTCCTTCCTTAGGAGTAAATGTTAAAACCTCCTCAGCCTTATCTGAGTGCAAGGCTTGTTATTAATCATTGCCACTTGCAGCCCATGGAATGCACATGGAAAAAGGGTGGAATGAATCCGTGTGTTTCATCTGGTCAGAGGGCCACCACTTTTTCTTTATTTCCTTCTTTTCTGATATCACTTATGCATTTATGACTGGATAATCAAAACGAGAGCTAGTCAAATTTCATTCATGTGTTCTGTGTGCTTATTAACTTTATTAAGTTATGATGACTATGTGCATATATATAGCTTAATCCTTTCACTTAGAACTAGATCTTTCTGAGAAAAAGTTTCAAAGGACTTTTTTTAACCATTAACTTTTTTAATAACAAACACATAACAGAATTTAAGCAACTCTGGAGTTTGTGCTTAAAACAGCTCAGGGTACCTCAGGCCTCCTGCTCATGAATTTCTTAGCCTCCTTTGCCTTTTGCCATAAACCAAGGTGCTCAGCGGCTGAAACTGAAACAACCACTGAGCATATATTTTAGCAGCTTTATACTGCCTCCAGCTACCACATCAGACAAGAAGCTGGTCGTTGTTTGTATGCTCTACTGCTTATGCCACAGTTCTCACCTACTTCACCCAGCCCCTGCCTTGGAAAAAGCAGCATGAACCATTTCCCTGAGCAGTCTAGCCCCAGAGCATCTCCTCTGCTTGCCAGGGCCTATGTGAAGGGACCACTAAGCCTATGGCAGACTTCATGACAGAGCAACTAGACTGTAGGAGAACTGGCTTTTGCTTGCAGGACTAAGCCTACAAGTCTTGTGTGAAGATTCATTGCATCAAATATGTGTGATTAACACATGTTGCAGAAGAGCTGTTAATCATTTCTACCACTCAACCTATGTAGCAGAAGCTAATTTGGAGATTGAGTATGCCCCAGAGACCCTGGCTTTTCACAAGATACAACGGTGTAACTCATGTTTGGTTCCATTTGTGTTAGGAGGATATTAATTCTTCTTTATTATGGTTTAATTCAATATAATATTGCTAATTTAAACTTCCAAATGTATTCTAAATGCTTTCCTGTTAATTGACGATCTTGAGATGGGTGCTAAGTGCTTCAGACCATCAGGTATCTCAATAACAGAGTCCTTGTGCACATGAACTGCCATCTTCTACAAAGTCCTGATGCCATTGGCAGTATGCACATGTTGTGAGTTTGTATCTGGATAAAATATTGAAATCCCATGTTTCCTCTGTATAAATATCCCCAGAAACAGATGTTCATCTCCATAAGAGCTTACAGATAAACAACCAAGGACATGTAACTGATAAAATACTTCGAAATTGCCCGTTGAAAAAAAATCATAATAATTTATATGAAGAGGAAGGCTCATGTATATGAAGGACTGAGGTCACTTTGTTCTGTTTTGTTCTGTATGCTATTGTAAACTAGTCATTTATGTGAAGTATTTGCTTTTGTGCAGTACAGCATAAATGGATTTTTGTTGTACAGTGCAAGAACTCTAGAAAATATTCAACAGCAAAAAACAGTTTGAAGGATACAGCAATACTGAACTTGGAACTTTTAAAGTGAAAATTTCTGGCTATGTGCCCTTGTCTGAGAGACAAAGATTTTGTGTATATCATTATTCATTGATCTTTTCATGATTGCAGGTTTCCATACCTGCACATACACTGCAGCTGGTTAAGTAGTGATCTGCCTTCAAACTGCAAATGTGCATATGCAACTACGGCATATATTTGAGATATGTATAATCATACACGGGCAAAGCAGCTTGAAAATTCAACTCCAAATACTATTTTCCTTAGGTTTCTTGCATAGGGGAAATATTACGGTTCTCTGTTCCCTTACTTGTACCCCTCCCTTCAAGGTTAATGTTTTTGCTAAGACAAAAGAAACAGAAAACCTCAGTTAAGTATCAGCAAAGGGAGATTGGTATCTACAGAGGACGCCTCGAGGGCATGCGATACGATTGTCTCCTTTGAGGTGTTGACGTCTTTCGAACCATTTCTCGGAAAAGAATTAGGAAAATAGCGCTGGCTTGTTGTTCGTAATGGATTTGCATGCATTCCATCTGTGGAGGTGAAACCCATTCTTCAGTGGAAAAACTAGATTACTCCTTTGTGGCTCACAAGGTACTAACTCCTGAGTTCATCTGAATGCCACCTGCATAGCGGGCTCTGCTAAGCAAAAGCTGCCTGTCCATTCCTTTCCTTAGTTGTTTGGAAATAAATGTCAAAGCTTAGATTCAAAATACCTGTAGCACAGTCATACAGTAAGTCTGCACAGTACTTTCTCCATTTTATTCTTGCTCTCAAACACTTTTGAAAATTGCTTTCCTAACTTGAGATTTGGAGTGACTCCATAATCAGAAACAGAGTCACTCCAGATTGAATTTCTTCTTTAAAAACACATTAATAAAGTCTGTGGATTTTGTAATATGAATGCAATAAAGATATGCATGAGGTAAGGGCTGCCAAAAATAAGCATGAGGTTAGTTTATTGTCATATGGGAAGTTATTAGCTCCTCAACCTTAAGCTGAGCCTTCTTGTTTATTACTCTTAGGTTCCACAAACTCAACTGCCCTTCAGTGTGAAATAGCATAATTTAAAATAAAAAATAAAACCAACCCTTTAATTTAATCAAGGGCAGGCAACTGCCATTGCAACATAAGTCATTGTCCCTCATTAATGTATCCTTTCACAGGAAAAATAGTATAGTGTTTCCATTTCTGTAATCTGAACAACAAACATGTTAATAGGTATCAATTACCAGCCAGTTTCAGTACTTAGAACCAGCAAGAAGGCCCAAGCGAGGGTTTCACATCTGGTTTTAGTGAAACTGTTCCTGTCTGTGGTATTTAAAATTTAAAGAACTCCTGTTATTGTGCAATTGGGAATCCTAGGGGAGTGCAATGTTAATGAAACCCATAATGTGCGGGGATTTTATGATTGCATTTTCAAGGCATTCCTTCAAATGAGATGACTGATTTCTGCCATGGCAGCAGTAATTATGTTTTTACAGAGGAGATTTAATGTTTGCATTTAAGAACAGCGATTACATTTACACTCATCTGAAAAAGTAACATGCAAAATCTTTACATTTAGAGAACTTTTTGCATCTTATTTCTGAAGCCTTTGGGCAGGAGCCATGGGCCACTGTGCATGGCAAGCCCTCACACCTCAGGGCCACCCCAATGGGTCGTGGCCAGCAGCCCCCCAGGGCAGCACAGGAGTGGGGGAAGCTTCAGGAGTGCCCAGCCTGATAGGTGCCGTCAGCTAAGGACACTTGAGACCCACTTGTGTGTGGTTTTGAAGGGAGACTGATTGCCTGTTACCAGGGTCACTGGGAAACTGTGCTGTCATCAATCCTTATAATGGTGTGAGTTTCCAAACCCACAAGGAGCAACACCTTCTGGGCACTTTTACTGCAGAATCTGTATGTTTTCTATAAAAGTGTTTCTTCTAATGCATATAACACAAATCTTTACACTCCCATCAAGCTGGATGATAGTTTCTGGGTGGTACAATTTTTCTCTCATCCTGTAACACTGAACGAGGCCTCCAGCTTGCCCAGAAAGCAAAGTCTGTTTGTTAATAATACAAGATCTTCAGTTCATGTTATGGCTGGCATTGGACAAAACCATACATCCAGCTTGAAGAATCCTAATATCAGACCAAAACTTTGCAGTTGTAAACAAAAAAGCACTACGCTAGTATAAACACACTCTGCCAGTTCAAATTTGTTCAAAAAAGGTTAACAGGGGTTTAACATAAATAGATGCTATGTTCTGGATTGGGTATTATCTGTCATTCTGCCTAAGGCCGTTCTGACATAAGGCCATACACCAAGATGAACTCTCTATTGTGTGTTCTGGCTAATTACATAAAAGGCTAATCCATCCCAAATTTGTACTGCTGGGATTCTCAGCAGGGCACAGATCTGATACCACATGGATAGGCTGGAGTCAGAGGTTGGCACAGGGAGCAGGTCTGGTCACTCCCTCTGGCCTCTGCCTGCCCATCTCCACCTCACACACATCCCTTTAGCACCTACAGCTGTTGCAGAGATTTTCTCTAGACCTCTAGAACAGTCAGCAGATCTGGTGTAAAATTCACCCTTTGCATCTTGAAGCATTTAAGGACCTGGAGAAAGGCCAGAGGGAAGTAAGAATAGACTTCTCAAAAAGCAACCTGGGAGATCCCCCTCGCCTCCACTGGTTGAAATATCAGTTATTTATTTAACACTAACTCTCCCATTCAAGGAAAATATACTTCCAATGATTTAAAACACTTCTCTGTATACACTACTTCATCAGAATGAGAAGGACCTCTGAGATGGAATTTTCTTTCCACATTTGTCCTCATTCCTTTACATTTGTAGTAACCTGCGTTCATTATTTGCTCCTTTGTAAGCAAAATTCAGAAGCATGCATTGCTGATGTGAACTGGTATATAGATTACTACAGATTTATTCCTATAGCACCTCCGAAAATAATTGCAGTTCATCGTTTGGTGTCTTAACCTTCCATCAGTGTCACAGCTTATTTCCTTATCAGGTATTCACTTAAAAATATAGTCAGTATTTTTATATGCTGCTGCACAGCACATTTGTTTCATTAACAGGTTTATTCTTACATCAGGCAGCTGTTTAGGTCGATTTTACCAAGCAAGCTTATCTAAATATTTTACATGAAAGCTCAAGGAAGTGCAAGTCAACAATGCCTGTTATTTTTATTCTTATTATTTCTGTTTCTTTTGGAGGTTGATATTACAGTAAAGTGCATCAAATTACTGCACAGAATAACATGAAACCTGGGAAAGCTCAGCCTCCCAGTTCTCCTAGCCTTTGAAGGACTGCCTGAGAGCTGAAGTTCAGAGGCTTTGTGGCAGGGCTTGCCCATCATTAGGGAGCACAGTGACATGAAAGCACAAAAAGTGTCAGTCCTTTGTCTTCTCTACCATTTCAGAATACAAGTCATGTATTTGGTTCATGCCATTTTACAGTTCGTTACTGCACTCCAGAAATTAAAAAAAGCAGAGTTAGCTTTGTGTGGAAAAGTGTTACAGTTATCTTAATGGTCTTAACATACTTTGCACATGGGCAAAGAATGACAAAAGAATATTCCTTTCTGGAAATCACAGCCAGTACAGATTGTGACACAGCGCAGAACCGGGGTTAATTGACCCAGCAGGATACATTCGTATCTTTATTTACTGTGACATGGGAATAAATGGTAGAGTTTCACAAAAGCAAGTACTGAAATTAGACAAGAGGGAGAGGGAGAAATAAAAGGGCCTTACAAAGTATGAACCTTTTTTTGATTATTCAAAGTGCTTTTAGAGCTATTTCAGTACCAGAATGTTCCCAGCCATAGATTTATCACTCTGGGGAGGCTGAAGGGATGCTCAGAGAAGTGAGCCTTATTGCTCCAGAAGTGCAGGTGCAAAATGCAGTTTAGAAGAAAATCCTCTCTACCTCCCTCTGACATGTTTCAGCATCAACCCTAATACAGAGGGGAGTCCTGCGTGGCTTCGAGCAATCCTGCACGCAACATATGGAGGAGCAGCAGAAGCAGAGCCCCTCCGAGCCTCCACTACCAGCCTAATCATTATAATAGTTTCAGTTCTTTCAGGGGATCCATTATGCAGAGATCTGAGTAGTTTGTATATAACTCTGTAATTACTTATGCATCCACTTCCCAGTCCAGCCCTACATCCCCTCAATGGCTGCAAGACAGATGGCCCTTTACAGCTGAGATAGCGAATTAAAAATGTGTCCAGCAAAAGCACTGATTCAGCATCTACTAAAATAATCTTGTAAATTTATCTCACTTTCAGGAGGAAAAGAAATTAAAAATTTAAATATATTTTTAAACTACATACCACTCTTTTTTTTTAATCCCAACATCTTTTTCTTTCTAAATCACAACTACTTTGTTTTGCAGAAATTAAAGCCAGTTTAAAACTCTGTACAAAATTCTTCTTCTCTCTCTCTTTTTTTCCATTCACCAGGTTCACGTTTGGCTTGACTCAAAACATTTGTTATTGTTTGCTGGTTTTCAAACTGCCATTGAGCCAAAAAAAATCAGTTGTTTGTGCCATTCTACTTGCCATCTCTCTCAGATGGCTTGCAGACCCCACGGGGACTGAGGCAGCCTTGCCCACCCAGCCATGAGTTTCTGCAGATGTGGAGGAAGGTATCTCAAAAGACAATTTTTCTGAGTCCAGCAGAAATAAATTAATCTACAAGACTAGGCAGGTGTCAGACTGTGGTGAGGAAGGGCTCAAGGCTATAAGTTAAGTGACTGAGGGTAATGCACAGTCTTGGGTAAGAAAGCAGAGCTGAGGCATGTTATAATAAGCAGTGTAGTTACTGAGCTAAAGGTCTCTGTTCTCACGTGTCTGACCCTCAGTTGGAGATGATAGGTGTACTGCTGAGTGCTTTGCAGAGACGATTGTGCATTTTTATTCCCTCTTTCCACACCTGCATGGTAGTATGAAGCTGAAGAGTTCATGAGTCCTATGGGCCCTTCCCCATCCTAGCATCCATGCTCCAGATTTCCTCTTGCTGAGCTATTATTTGTCTTCCCTGTCCTTGTGTCATTCTGCTTTTCCCAGTTTAGTTCTGTTCTGCCCATTAGGTGACATTTTCACAGCAGTAGCAAAATAGGTAAAGTGGAAGGATAAATGAGATTTCTTCCAAGTGGTAAATGTT
Source organism: Brachypteracias leptosomus (assembly GCA_013401335.1). Classification (NCBI taxonomy): domain Eukaryota; kingdom Metazoa; phylum Chordata; class Aves; order Coraciiformes; family Brachypteraciidae; genus Brachypteracias; species Brachypteracias leptosomus. Next base: position 3,445 of record VYZX01021411.1, on the reverse strand, counting down.
TGCCCTTCAGAAAGCAATTTGTCTTCTTCCCACAAAAAAAAAAAAAAAAAAAAAAAAAAAAAAAAAAAAAAAAAAAAAAAAAAAAANAAAAGAAAAGAAAAGAAAAGAAAAGAAAAGAAAAGAAAAGAAAGAAAAGAAAGAAAGAAGATACATTTCAACAAGGAAATATTTCCATTTTGCTTTACCTCTAATGTTTTCATTGAAGACTTAAAAAAATTCTTGTAGAAGACATCAGAGTAAACTCCATAGCTGTCTGATAAACAAAACCTACTAGCAGAGAAAACACAGTTGACCAAACATTAAGCTCAGATTTGGTTCCTCTGTTTTCAGAACCAACTGGCTTCTCATCAGAGAAGCACTGTTTACACCTAACTTCCACCAACCAGCCGTACCTGTGTAGTCTGGTCTTTCTCTTCATTGAAGCCTCCTGTGTTGAATACTTCGGGACAAACTCTTTTCTGGTGTTGATGCTCTGAAGCTGCTGAACTTTTGTCCTATCACCTATAAAACCAGGATATATTTTATCTGGTCATATTTAGGTAATAGATTATTGTACTATAGTGGCTTTCAGGCTCCTCCATGGGTTGAAGGGCTGAGATAGCACAGAATAATTTTTAAATGCTCTTATCAGGTCATAAAAATTAACTGTCCCTAGGAGTGTTTGCTCCTTTCATGGTATGCTTAACTAAGAAAATACATCTTGTGTTTATTTTTAAAAGCCACAGCACCTAAAAATCAATAGCTTTCCTCTTCACATAGCTGGAGATAGAAAAACTTCTAGAGAGGCAGAGTGGGTGTACATAAACCAGGCAACATTTGCTGACCAAAGAAACCCTGGAAATGAAATGCCCATGACTGGAATTTGAGCAGGCTTTGTTGGCAGAGCTGGGAGCAGCCAGTCCCCCTGTTTTGCTTCAGAACCAGGGGTGGAGCTGTCTCTGTAGTCATTGGCCTGCATCATCCCTTCTGCTGTCCCCCTTCCTCCTCCAGAATGGGACAGGAGCCCTGCTCTCAGCAGTGGGTCTTCCAAATCACAACCTCAGAGGTATTTCATCTATGTATGCATTTCCTCAGAGTTGTGAGGGACACATCAAAGAAAAAACAAAATTATCTTTATATGTATAATCTTTGACTCATTTTTCACCGTACATTTACACGATCCTCACCACACCATCTAACCACAGCTAGCTGACATTTTTCTAGAAGGTAGCAGAAACTCATATTTTAAAAAAGTAGTGACTTGCTTGGTGACCCAGTAGTAAGTTAAAATCATCATACACAATGTATATGGAATAGAAAATCGAATTTTGGTGCAACAAAACTGACAGTTCCATTTAACAGAAAATAAATGAATGCAGACTCCTGTGGATGACTGACTGATTTAAAGAGACTGTGCCGATTTTCCAAGATGAGAAAGCTGATCACGAGAAAATACATATATTTCTGTGTGACACAGGCTATACACCTGTTCCAATTGCCAGTGAAATTAGGCTTAAAAAGTATTAAATCTTAGACACTGACACTTTTTCCTCATCTTGTTGCTATTTTTTATAGAAAACACAAAGCTTGAACTTTCAAAAAAATCTAAGTGTAGCAAATTCCAGTGATTTCAATGGAACTGACTCTGAATGCAGTGATTGCACAGCGAGATCTATCTACTCCATCAAGGTGTGCTGTCTGAGACAGCCGAGCTTTAATTATGCATAGTATATCATGCCCTCACCTACCAGCTTCCTACCCAATTAGCATAGGTATGCTGAGAAACAGGAAGAATCACAGAGTCTTTGGTTGGAAGAGACCTTTAAGATCACCAAGTCCAACCTTAAACCCAGCACTGCCAGGTCACCACTAAACCATGTCCTTAAGCATCACATCTACAAAGAAGCAGAGATATTTTCTGTGTGTTTACATGTGTGCAATATTGTACTTACATTCAAAATACCAAAATGTATTCTAAATCAAGCCCTCCCACCTGCACCTTCTGATTTTAACGGGACAGCAGCTGGCAAAAAAATGCTACAGAAGAACTTTACAGGCAAAATTCAGTGTTTTCCCTACAAAACCCAATTGTTCACATTGGGTGAAGCAGTCTAATAGAGAAGCTTTGGATTACTTGTTTCCCATTTGTGCACTGGTTGCTCAGTACACTTAGGGGAAAAAAGTCCTACAATTATGTCCTTCTCTCAGAAAAGAGTGGTTCTGCAAGTATTGCTATAGAGTTTCCCTTTTCTATAGTTTCTAACACTAACTGGGGAAGGTTACATTCAAACTGCACTAAATAGTTGTCTTCATTCCAGATCAGAGGATTAAGCTCAGGTTTAAAATTAAATGTAAATTACAAATAAGTATTCAGAAAACGTTAATTAAAAGTATTACGTTCCTGACTTGTTTATTGCTCAGCAAGGGTTCCTAAGTATCTTAGCTGGAGAAAGGGGCCATTCACATTCCTCCTTTTTTGACCAAATCATTGTACAAGTCTTAGGTTATCCATTTGCAAGTTAATGTAGTGCCAAAGCAAAGGTTTTCATTTTAAAGAAGTAATATTTCACAGCAAGATATGCTCCTGTAAGATGTAAAACAATCTTTTTCTGAAGCACAGGGAGTTAATCAGCCTTTCTCTTCACTGCTACAGAGAGGGTTCGAATGGCATGAGATGCTGATTATGTCGATCGCAGAGTCTATAGAAATCCCAATACGATTACATTTTCCTCCCTTTGTTATCAGAGTTTACTGTAGTTTGGTGTTCAGGTTTTAACTAGTTTTCAAATGAAAAAAAAAATTAAGAAGAAGGCATTTTCTGAGTCTTCTGAATAGTGATTGTGTTACATCAGAGCACCACATGAATGTGCAAGGTGGAGCTTGCAAATGAATAGCAGAAGGATCGTTCCCTATCACTGCATGTGCCCTGAATGCATTTCATAGAATACAGTGAGCCTGTTGCAGGGAAGCATTGCATTGCCCTTGCTTTTAAACCAAACTCCTTCAAAGACTCACACTAAAAATATCGCACAGAGCTAATGTGTACCAGTGGCAGCGCTTTTCCCGGCCCACTCACAGCATTTCTCTTTCACATTTGATCTTTATAGTTTCCATACTGGAGCGATTTGGTTTGCTGAATTCTGGAAATGTCTCAAGTTGAAATGCTAGTGTATTAACCTGCTGTACTGAGTCTCTTTTGTTTCTCTTTACCAGAGTGCTGCTTGCCAATTTTTACAACTACAGCAGATTTTACTATTCAAACAGAACCAGATGGAACACCAGTTCAAAGAACATGTCAGAATTAAATATTTCTTTTTTAATTAGTTGTTTCTGATTTATGCAAAAAAAAAATTAACATAAGAGTGGGAGAATGTGCCATGAATCCAGATGCAACACAGCCCACACAAGCATTATCTTTTCTCTGTCAGAGGCACAGAGGCCTTTTCTTTCATTTTTTTCTTGTCTT